>JAOXYA010000021.1:29078117-29088430 GCA_028565675.1 Sorex palustris | reverse complement strand
GTCTACTTTCAGCATGCTTCTCCCATCCTGGGAGGATCCTCCCAACACCCTTTATTTGGTGCTCCCATCTCTATCTGGGCTCCCTTTTCCCCTAGTGGCATGCTGTTTTGAGAGTTGAGTGCTGATTTGGCGGCTCTATTCTGCAGGCATTCCATCTTTCTCTTCTTTCTGCACTCTGAGCTCCTAATTGTTCTGCCGCCCGAGCAATAAAAACATGACTCAAATGTACAGATATGTTCATAGGTAAATATCAGGATATGACAGGACCTATCTGTGGGAAAGGACACTTCAACAAATGAAATATGTAGGGCCCAGAGTGATAGTATAAGAGGTAGGAGGCTTAGAGAGAGAGAGAGAGAAAGAGAGAGAGAGAGAGTGCCTCCATAGAGCCATAGAGGCAGGTGGGGGAATAAGGATGGCGGGGGGAGGTGTAACTGGGGTCATTGATGTTGGGAAATGAAAACTGGTGGAGGGCTGGGTGTTGGATCTTTGTAGACTGAAACCCGATCATGTACAGCTTTGTAACTGTGTATCTCCCAGTAGCTCAATTTTAAAAAATAATAAAATAAGGTAAGAGGCTCACTTTGCCTGTGCTGACCCTGGTTTGAATTCCCAGAAACACATATGGTCCCTGAGCACTACCAGAGATCACTCCTGAGCACAGAGTCAGGAATAGTCCCTGAGCACCATCAAGTAAATCACACAGAAACCCCCTTCTGAAATATTTTAAAATCTTATTGCAGATCAGCATTAACCACTAAACATTTGTAATCAGTTTAGTCACAGGGAACACCAACCCAGAATGCCAATGAAGCCACCTTATCTCCTCTCAAAATCCAATTATTCTCCTTAAGGAACCTGTTTTATAAAAATATGTATATGCAATCTTATTCTATTTTTTATTTAATTAACAAAATTATATAGAAATTTGTTCTCTTGTTTTCTCAGTACCTACATGAAATTCTTGATTTCACCTGCTGGCCAGTGAAGTTGAAACTATTTATGATTTGGTCCTTTGTAGGTTTTCCTACCCTTCTGCTAAGTAATGATATTCTCTCTTCTTTGTCCTGCTTCAGGGCCACTGCTGGGCAAAGGGACCCTGTGTGCGTTCAAGTTACTCAAGGGTTCAGTCTGGCCATTAAAGTTTCTGCATCATCCACTGTGTCAAAGGGAGGGGAAAACATCCTTAGACATCCTGCTGTCAGTAAAATGCTTGTCCCTGAATTATTGACCCAAACAATGAACATGACTCAATGCAGCACCAAAGAGTTCAAGAAATCCTCCCCACAAAGTTCTCGGAAGGCAAAGGGGCCCACTAGGGAAGTGACTTCTCATGTCCCGACCCTCTCAACCTGTAAGTGTATCTGGTCAACATCACCCCCAATTTATCATAGCAGTCTGAGTAATCTAATATCACATCCTTTAGGACAATTATTTCCAATATGGCTAGAGCGATAGCACAGCGGTAGGCCATTTGCCTTGCACACAGCCAACATAGCCGACCCGAGTTCAATTCCTCCGCCCCTCTCGGAGAGCCCGACAAGCTACCGAGAGTATCTCGCCCGCACAACAGAGCCTAGAAAGCTACCCGTGACATATTTGATATGCCAAACATAGTAACAACAAAGTCTCACAATGGAGACGTTACTGGGCCCACTCGAGCAAATCAATGAACAACGGGAGGGCAGTGACAGTGACATTATCCATAACATTATCCATAATATCCATAATAATGGATAGTAATCCATATAAATTATTGGATGATATTGGATCACAGATGATCCAATCCTACACTAAATTCTGGCAAATCCAAATTGTTCTGAAGCAACATTTCAAAATGGCTAAGAAAGGACTAAAGTCATGAATAAAAGACTGGTTTGACATTAATTCTATTGAAGCAATTTACCATGTTAACAAATCAAGAACAGGCCAGAGGGATAATTCAGCAGGTAGGGCCCTTGCCATGGACGAGGCCAATCCAGATTCAATCTCCAGAATCCCATAAGGTCCCCCAAGCCCACCAGGAGTGATCCCCGAGTGCAGAGTCAGGAGTAAGTCCTGTTCACCACCAGTCATGAACCAAAAAATAAACAAATAAATAAATAAATAACACCTCCTCCCAAAAGAAAGAAATATATCACATGGACTTAAATAAAGCTGTGAGTTTTAAATGGAGGCGAGAATTGGATTCTGAATGAGAAGATTTAACAGTGCTAAGATCTTAATTCTTCAAGAATTAACTATCAATCCAATATAACTGAAATAAAAATCCCAAGGATTTGTAATTAGTTATGCCAAGCTAATGCTAAAATTGATACAAAATTGCCCAAGAATAGGTATGGTACAGTTAGGACAGAGAAGGGATCACTATGACAATGATAACTTGAAATGATCACTGGACAAAAACTGAGTGCTGTAAGGAAGTAAAGTGACACGCATGATACACATTCAGCAGCAGGATCTCAAACCACAGTGCCTAAAAAGAAAATGTGTGTGTATGTCTGTGTGGGGGCTGGAGCGATAACGCAGCAGGTAGGGTGTTTGCCTTGCAAGTGGCCAACATGGCCGACCTGAGTTCAATTCCTCTGCCCCTCTCAGAGAGCCCAGCAAGCTACCGAGAGTATCTCGCACACGGGGCAAAGCTTGGCAAGCTACCCGTGGCGTGTTCGATATGCCAAAGACAGTAACAAGTCTCACAATGTTACGGGGCCCACTCGAGCAAATCAATGAACAATGGGAGGACAGTGACAGTGACAGATGTCTGTGTGTGTGTCTGAGAAAGAGAGACAGAGAGAGAGAGAGAAAGAGAGAGAGAGAGAGAGAGAGAGAGAGAGAGAGAGAGAGAGAGAAGTAACTGTCATAGAGGCTCTTGGGGCCAGGGTTTGGCGGGGAAGGCTGGCAGGAGGGAAACTGGATAATTTGGTGGCAGGAAGTTTGCACTGATGAAGGGATGGGTGTTGGAGTATTATATGACTGAAACTCTACATGAACAATTTTGTAACTGTATATCTCACAACAATTCAATCATAAAAATAATTTAAAATGCCCAAGAATTTCGAAGAGGTTTGCTTCTCACAACCATGAAGAACAACTTCCTTCTCAAACACAGTGATATAGCGCTGCAGCCAATGCAATAAACAGCATGACTCCAAGACACACTGTCACTGAAGGGAGCCACTAGGAGACATTCATACATCATAGGAATTTTCTACAAGGTACAGGTGACTTCAGGATGAGTACGAAACAAACAATTCATAAGCTGTTACTGGAGAAATAAAAGTTCACCTTTGTGAAATTAGAAACGTACCTATCTCACATCACACAAACACAAAATCCAGGTGACTTGTGAAAGCAGCAGCAGAAGCTAGAGACCAATGCTTTAATATCCTTGGCAGAATCAAGCACACAAGCTCAGAGGCTACAAATGAAAAGATTCACCTGCTTGCCCACAAACAGCTCTTTCCTTTTAATTTTATTTATTGGGGTGAAGGGTGGTAAGGGAAGAAAGTTTTTTTAGACTTTATTCAAACACCACAATTTACAAAGTTGTTACCATTACAGTTGTTTTAAGTATTCAATATTCCAACACCAGTCCCACCACCAATGTGCCCTTCCCTCCATCAGTATCCCCAGTTTTCCACCCACCCCCAAGCCTGCCCCTTAGCACAATAGTACTGTCCTCCCGTTGTTCATTGATTTGCTCGAGTGGGACCAGTAACGTCTCCATTGTGAGATTTCTTGTTACTGTGTTTGGCATATCGAATACGTCACGGGTATCTTGCCAGGCTTTGCCGAGTGGGTGAGATACTCTTGGTCACTTGCCACGCTCTCCAAGAGGGGCGGAGGAATCGAACCCAGCTCGGCCAGGGCCGGCTGCGTGCAAGGAAAACACTACCACTGTGCTATCGCTCCAGCCCTTAGAAGGCACTAATTGATATTAATATTAATATTAATATTGCCCCAGCTCCCTTAGAAGGCATTAATTAATCTACTTTATATTGCTCATTGCAACATATCATTACATATATCTCATAATTGTGATGCTAAAGAGACCCTAGGCAGGATGGGGGCAGATGGTGTCCCCCGCCCTGCCAAAGCCCGGTGCTCCTCCCACCCACATCTGCACAGCACCTGTGACTACTGGAGGAACAGCCCAGCTTCACACCCCCAACTCACAGAGGCAACTGTGTCTGATCATCCAGCCCCAGAGCCCCTGAATCCAACAGCTGCATATATGGCGAGGCAGCGCCTCTGAGGTTCACAGAGCTGTAGGGGCAGGCTTAAGGGGTGGTTGGGAAAACTGGAAACAATGGTGGAGGGAAAGTGTAATGGTGGTGGGATTGGTGTTAGAATATTGATTGCCTGTAACAACTCATCGTGAAAACTTTGTAAACCATGTTTATATAAAGTGTAAGGGAGAGAAATGGGAAAATTAATTAATTATAAAAAACCAAGCAAACAAACTTCGCAGAGCTGGAAGTCCAGAAGAAACAACATTAGATGGGAAAATTGAGTAGAAGCCCACTAAGCTCAGTGAGTGAAAAAAATAACACAGAATGTCCAATTCAACCTACCAGCTCAGTAAATCTTTTTAATTTTAAACTGAAAGTTAAAACCAATGACAAAAAATTCTATAAGCAATGTCAAAATATTAGAAGGCAATGGAGAGAAGATAATGGAAAGAATTGAAATGAATAAAACACAGCTATAATATTAAGATTTAGAAAGTAATAGTAAATTTGGAATCTATAAAGCCAGCCTTCGAATCATGAAAAAGATTAACTATAGACAAATAAGTAAATCACATAAATAGGCAAATCATAGAATCCCTATTAAACTTGAAATAATGTGAAGTGTCAGTAATAAAAAAATTCTTATTAAAATTCTAAGAAAATTATTTTTGTTCCATCATTTTTCTTTCTGTAGTGAGTGTGTCCGAGCAAGGATGTCAGGTAGGTATTCTTGTCTATTATATCCTCATATTCTGAAGTACAAGTAGACAAAAACATTACGTTCTTTCACTCAGTAATTTCACCTCTAAAAATCCCTCACACTGGGCTGGAGAGAGAACCCAATTAGCTGTGCATATGCTTTGCATGCAAAAGGTCAGGATTTGATCCTCTGCACGACATGGTCCCCAAGCTGTCACCCCTCAGTACTGCCAGGTATGACCCCAAACCAAAAATAGCCAGTTAATGAAATTCATCATAATTAAATATGCTTAACTCCTTGTAGCACTTTATGTCATAAAAATGATGGTAATAATTTATATTGTTATTAAAATTAATTAATAAAAAGTTGACTTCAAATAATAAAATATTGGACTGAAGTAATAAACCAGTTAATATTAAAATGGTACTAAAACCTTAAACACATGAGGAAATTTCCACCACAGAAAATAAAAACAGCAAATCGAATTATATTAAATAGTCATAGTAGACCAGAGAGATAGTGCAAGTTTGTCTTGCATGCTGCTGACCCCAGTTAGACCCACACCACATTGTCCCCCAAGCACCATAAGGGAGTGAGCACAGAGGTAGGAGTTTTCCCCGAGCACCAGTAGGAGTGGCCTCAAAAACGCCATTAAATTTGGGTTAACACTTATCAAACACTTGTCAGGTACCAGAAATTGTTCTGAGTCCTTTCTAAGTATCCATTTACTTAATATACTCAATCCCAGTATAGATGCTAATTTAATGCCCATAAAAATCAACAGATATGAAGGGGGGCAGGGGATGCTGGAGAGCAGTGATCCTGTGCATGACCTTAGTGGGCACTACCTGCAGAGACTTTCAGGAAACAATGCTGGTTGATGAAGGCTTGCAAGGTAACATGGTATTCGGTCACAGAATAGCTCTGGAGAACTTGACCAACAGGTTGAGACTGGATGGATAGTACCGGGAGTAAGGCCTTCACCACCCACATGGCCAATCCCCAAGACCCTCCTGGAGTGATCCCTGAGCACAGAGCCAAGAGTAAGCCCTAAGCACAACCAAGTGTGCCCCCCACCACCAACAAAACAAAACTATCCACTCTAAAACCTGTGCCCCTGTGGGCTTCTCCTGGCCCCTGCCACACTCCCATTGTTATAGAAAAAGACAAGTGTGGTCTCCGCAGGGTGAATGGGGCTGAGTGCTCCCAGATTTGTCCAGGCTCCCTGGAATTTTGCATTAAGACTCAAAGGTACAGAGGCGTGAGAGTTTGAGTAAAGACAGGAAGGCCTCCTGCATGGGATAGGTGTCAGAGAGAGAGCACTGGCGAATGATTACTGTCTATGGGGGTTCGGCTCCCAGGAGAATAAGTGAAGGATTCTTGGGAGCCATTCCCCAGGAAAACAAACATAACTGGTGAAAACGACTTAAAATCAACCACTAATGTCTGAAAACTGCCCGGATGGCATGAAGCTAATGAAGGAATATTTAGTCACAAAAATCTACTGAAATTTTCTAAGAAATGTGAGTCTATAGTTCAACTCCCAGATCTCTCCCTCCACCCCTACCTCCCCTCAGGGCAACTGAGGCCAAGAAGAGCCTGTCTGTTCCCTTCACTTCTAACAAGGCGCATGGGTCACCCATCTGTAAAAACTTTTCTCATCTCCAATTCCAACGGAAGAGGTGAAATTCAAAGGGGGGTTCAGTCAAGAGATCGGGAGTTTGCTCTCAAACAGCAACCCCCAAGTCTAGGCTCTATCCTGAGACTTCTCAGACCGCAGATGGCTTTTCTCGATTCATTCAAGGACAAATGCGAGCTGAAACTTGCCTATGAAGTTCCAGGAGCTCAAAGATTGCTTCAGAGGGAAGAAATAAAGAAACTCACTTTATTGAAATCCAGTGTGGAAAAGTTGGAGCCCATTGGAGACGATGGAGATTTGGGTCATAGGAAAATTGAAGAAGTCTGAGAGTGCCTCTTAATTTAGAACCTTAAACCAGCTAGTTAATCAGGGAGAACCAGGAAAGGAGATACTGAAAGTCCTACTGGGCCCAGAACAAACCTCAAAACATGTGCCCCAGGAACTACTGCTATTCTAATTAATTGGATCTAATTGGATCTGCGTGTGAAACAGTTGGTGATCCCAGCCATGCAACAGGAGAACCAACTGTGGTTAGTGGGGCTGAACAGCTGGATGTGAGACCAAACAAGGCAGGTAGTTTTACAGAGACGGGAGAAATTCAAAGATCACCCCGCTAAAATCATTGTCCCCTCATAAAGACTTCATTCTGGAACATAATCATTTTACTTTCCCCTGGAGATCAACGAGTTCAACAATCTAAGTATGCAGAGATTAAAGAATAATCTTTAACAAACACATTTGTGGAGTTAGGCTCAAATTAGCTCATGTTCTACTCCATACTGCTCTTACTTATTACTTAACAGGCAACCAATATGTGATAGAGTTGTGATATGTGACAGAAGTTGTAGTAAGAGAATCAATTCCAGGGTAAGGTATGTGGCTGTAAAGTTACTACTATTAACTTTGAGGGTTATGAATTTCTATATGACTCAGCTACTGAGTATGTGAACTCCCGTGCATCTCCAGAGGAAATGAATATCAAGTTCTCAGCATTGCCTCCTAACCCGCCAGAGGCAAGCAGGGAGTGTTGCACATCAACATAAAGTAACTCTAAGAGCAACTTTTTGCTACAATTGCAAATTTTACTGGACCCCAAGGCCAAATCGGAACATGAGAAATTGACAGTTAATTTATTAACTTCTTGAACACCAGTAAAATCCAAGGAAAGATGTACCAGCTACTTCAGTGGGGAGGTCATAAAGGGAGATCCACGTGGTAGAAGTTGTCGGTCTGTTGCCACATTCCAAAGAAGGTTTTTGTTTACAAAGATGGTGCTTGGGGGCTGGAGTGATAGCACAGCGGGTAGGGAGTTTGCCTTTGACACGGCCTACCCAGGTTCGATTCCCAGTATCCCATATGGTCCCCTGAGCACCACCAGGAGTAATTCCTGAGTGCATGAGCCAGGAGTAATCTCTGTGCATTGCCTGGTGTGACCCAGAAAGAAAAAAAAAAAACAGTGCTTGGATGTGTCTGCAGAACATGTGCTGGTGGTCTACAGTGGTGTACAGTGGAGTGCTTTTGATTGACATTAAAAAGACTTTCAACGTTTCTCAAAGGCACTAAAGGATTATTCTTTTGTCCTTCAACTTCTCTTTCTTAGAGATCAGGGGAACATTGTTTATCTGGAGTGACGTTGCTTCTAGCAGAAACACTGGGAGCCCTTTTTAAGTTCAAGCCTTAGGTTGGTTGCTCTCTGACTACTTTGTTCTCTAGATGAAAAGGTGACTTGATTTCCATAGCAGAAATGGCTGATGATTTCAGCAGATTCAAGTGGAAAGCAACATTGCTTTGTTACATGAATACTCTTTCACGCAAGCTTCCCTGAGAGTTTTTCTTTGACTAAAGCCTCTAAAGTGTATTGAATGTCTAAGTTCTGACCTTTATGAGGTATGATAGATAATAAATCATCTCCAAGTGGTCCCACATTTACTAAGACATACCGCATATGATGTTCGCATTAATTCTGCAAGCCACAAACTCAACTTTACCTACCAAAAAGATCCCCAGTTAACACAGGCTTTATTCTTTTTTGCCTTTCAGTACACAACACACAAGCAACACTTTTATGTTGCAAGATTGCAAGATTGGGAACCTAAATTTTGTCATGAATAGATCCTTTAGTGTTTATTATTAAATCTCTTTCCCTAAAAAATTGTATTAAGCTTATCAGAACACAGAATTTCTTTTCACCATCTAACTGACCTTTCATCAAACATGCAGACTAGCTGAAGTTAGGTCACAGAGCCATCACTCAGGATCAGCCTTGGCATCCTCCATCCCCATGGCCAGTTAGATTCAAGTACAGACTTCCGCTGTATCACTTCTGGGGGACTGCTCCCTGCACCTCCAGCCTCAACCCCTCTAAGCCACAGGAATGGGGCCAGAGGGTTATAGACTTGGAGATGATAGGTCCAACCTACTACTCCTCAGAAAATTGAAGAAAAGCGAACTCCTGCAAATAACAAAGAAACAATCTCCTTCCTCCAAATGCATTTTTTTTTTTTTGCTTTTTGGGTCACACCCGGTGATGCACAGGGTTTACTCCTGGCTCTGCACTCAGGAATTACTCCTGGTGGTGCTCAGGGGACCATATGGGATGTTGGGAATTGAACCCGGGTCTGCCGCGTGCAAGGCAAACGTCCTACCTGCTGTGCTATTGCTCCACCCCCCAAATGCAATTTTTAAAAATTAATTAAAACACTTGTCAAGCCCCTTTCCATTATGATGTTAGCCACTCATCAGCAAGAGGTTAGGCTTCTTCATTCAATCTTTATAAAATGCATTTGAGACTGAAGCAAAGCAATACACTCTCTTTACTGAGAAAGTCTATCAAACTGCATGGATCTGATGCCCAAGGCTTTTAGAGTTCTGGTTCCCCTTCTAAGTTCTACTTGCCAATGAACTGTTCCAAAGAAAGTGTCTATGGGCCCGGCCATCTGTAAGGACCTAGAGTGCTATATCTCCATGGACCTTGAAGAGTCACCGGAAGTGGCTGTCAAGAGGAAATTTGCTGCTGTTCCCTGCAAGGGCAGCGGTGAAAGGGGATAGAAGTTGGGCAAACATATTACTCATTTTCTGCCCTCATGGTTCTCACCAGTGCTCATTCGTGAGCACATTGCCAAGCAATCATTAGTTAAAACTAAGTTTTATTCCTGGAGTACAGAGGTTAAGGTCCTTACCTTGCATGTAGCTGACACCATTTCAATCCACAACACCAACAACGAAAACTAACTGAAAATAAAAAAGTATGAAAGTTATAATACAGACAAAGGTGAATTACTCAACACTCACCACCCCTTAATTCTTTGTCTGCTCTCTGTAGTCGTCTATGCTGCAGAGAACCCCAAAGCAGTGCTTCCAAACTGGGCAACTGGTGTCGATGCTGATGTGTTCATTGGGACAAACTTCCACCCTCAGGTAGGATTTAACAACAAGAGCTCCTGGTGTTATAGAGGAACTATCTTTGCAGTTTTCCTATGCATCTACAGTGACTCTAAAAATAAAAGTGTGTCTAGGGCCAGCGTTATAGTACATTTGTTAGGATGCGTGCCTTGCCCATGGCCAACCTGGGTTCTATCCCTGGCATCCTATAGGGCCCTCCCACACTAGCAAGCATGACCCCAGAGTAAGGATAAGGAGTAAGCCCTGAGCACTGCTGGGTGTGGCCCACCACCTGGCCCCCTGGCGCCGTGTAATCCATCAGCGGCCAAGACTCAGAGACTATAAAAACCAATTCCCGGAA
>JAOXYA010000021.1:29036586-29047968 GCA_028565675.1 Sorex palustris | reverse complement strand
GGGCACTGGTGGAGGGATGGGTATTTGATCATTGTATAATTGAAACCCAAGCACAAAAATTTGTAAGTCTACAACTGAACCTCATGGTGTCTCACTAATAAAAATTTTTTTAAAATTAAAAAAAAAAAAGAAATGATTCCTGAGCACAGTGTAAGCCCTGAGTACTGCCAGGCCTGGCCCAAAAATTATTCCCCCAAAATCCATTTACACAATATCTTATACCAACAGTAAAGTAATCGAATCTTAACATTTTTTTAAAAAAGCAAAACTAATAAAATAGGTCACGAATTCCAGTACCTTCCCAGGAATGATAATAAAAAATCAATTATAAACAAAATATTAAATAAACCACTTAGGTTAGTACCTCACTTTACTATAATAAATGTCTTTATTACCGTATTCTATATGTGTATACCTGGATTTTTTTTTTCCTTTGAGGAGCATGAGTGTACATGCACCAAGAATCAAATCCAGGGCCTCAGACATACAAAAACATGCATTTAGCCACTGGGAGATAGCCTCAGCCTAAAGTGTATCGCATTTTTTTTATCAGAATCCTTCAACAACAAAGGTAATATGTGTATTTTCTAGGCAGAGAACAGCAGATGGGGATGGGGTCAGTCTTCACCTCATTTGAATTATGTCCTGACGATCATATGCAACATGAGCTTTTACAGTAACTTGTCATGCTGTATCTCCAACAGGATATAATTTATCAGCCAGTCAAAGAGCTGGAAAATTAATATCTGTTTAGTTAAACAGAACACATCTGTTAGCAAACTTGTCCAAATTATTTGGCACCGTTGATTACAATATACGTAGACAGAGATCATTTATCACTTGGGTTATTTCTAGAGCCCATAGACTTGTTTTCTATGCTTTGCAGAGAAAAGTATTTGCACTCATGCATATGCTTCTATGAATCCTGTAGGAATTTATTTATAAAAAAAAAACAGAAGGAGGTATAGTGTAGCTGTTCTAATCTTTCTCCATTGCATCATTGTCTTCCATTTGGCCAGCTACTGGCTCAGTTCGTCTTCAATTCATCGTTAAACTACCCCAGGTAATAAGCTTTCAACAAAAAGTGAAGAACTTTTGAGGCTGGAGCGATAGCACAGCGGGTAGGGTGTTTGCCTTGAATGCAGCCAACATGGCCAACACAGGTTTGATTCCCAGCATCCCATGTGGTCCCCCAAGCATGGCCAGGAGTAATTCCTGAGTGCATGAACCAGGAGTAACCCCTGTGCATCGCTGGGTGTGACCCAAAAAAGCAAAAAAAAAAAAATGAAGAACTTTTTAGGATTTCATTCCAGGGCCCTGACCTGCAATATGCCATTGTCTAGAGCTTGACTATTTCCTCTTATAACCACTTTTTTGTGTGTATAAAAATGCAATCAAGCAAGCACGACTTGGGTTCAGGACATGATAGATTAGAGATGAATTATTTGGCCTTTGCACATTCAAAAATCTTTTACTGCAGCCAAATTTCGGGCACCGCCCCTTACTCCCCTTGAGTAACACTCCCCCATACAATGACGTTGCAACCCACAATTTAAGAAGTGAATCCCCAACCCTTCAGCCACTGTAAAAGAGCTTTTGACTCTTTTTTTTTCCTTTTTTCCTGGGGCTCTCTCTAAGAGCTTCCTGGTAGAGGAGGTCTTCTTGCCCACGTCCCAGAGCCACTTTGGCTGTCTCTTCCTGCAACCTTGATGGCAAGATTGTAGACTCTCAGCTGCCACGCACAAGGAGGCAGGCAGAGAAAATTGGCTCCCTTCCCAGAGCTGTTGGGAAGCAATGAGGTCGTGCTCACAGAGCACCGAGTTTACACTCCTCCACCCTCCAGTAAATGTCAGGTACCTATCAGGTACCACTACGGGCAAATGTCAGGTATCTTTACTAGATGAAAGAATCCGCAACCTATTATTCCCTCCAGGACATTTGGAGCAGGTCCTTTGGGCCCTAGGCTGGGTGCCAGGAGCAGAAAGCAGGAGGAAGATGTGCTCTTCCCTGCATCAGAATCATCAAGGAAACACACCTGCTCCCAGGAGCCAGCAGATGCCCAGGGGCGGGGGTGCTGAGTGCAGGGCACAGAGCGAGGAGGCTGGAAATGAAGGCAGGGAAAACAGCCAGAAATTCAAGAGAATCCGCAGCTCTTGGCCCAGGACAAGCGTCAAAGGAATGTCGCCTTTATGTTTATTTTTGTCATAGAGTAATCTATGAATCCTGGGACCCAGGCCTCTGTGCCCACCTCTTAGTTAAGGACAAGGGCTCCTGCAGGAAATTTCACTGCATGGCTGAGTGGTCAGCCTCTAGTCTATTTCATTAACCCTTGTTTTCCACCCCTGTGTTTCTAGCTTGCTCGCTCTCTTTCTTAACACATAGCTCAGTTTGGGGATTAGGTGTTTGAGTATGCACCGAACAGGTCAGGTGAGTCATTTCTTTTGGAAATCTTATACTTTCCTAAGTCCCCGCTGACAGCGACCACCAATCCTATTAGCCATCTGCATCAAGTATTTGCAATTCATCCAGGCTATTTCTGGATTAGACGCTACCAGAGCAAAAAGTATAGCAGCTTTGTGGAATCTCATCCTTCGGTTTAAACTTATCTTGTTCTTGGTTCGCTCTGTTTATTTTTTAATAAAAACCGAACCTTGAACGAAATGAAGCCAGCAAGCACATGGTCCCCGGGCACTGAGAGCTTCGTATTGAATTCTCTGTTATGTTTCCATGGCGCTCTGCCCACTTCAGTCGCATTGCCCACCAGCAGAAAAACCAAACTAGGTCAGCCTGGGTCCTGTACGTGGCCTGGGACTTCTGGAATTGAGGTATACTAACTTTGGAGACGAATATAGGTGACTCATTCCAGACCACATTTAAGAGGAAACAGAGATTAGGAAGAAGGAACCAAAACTTGAAAATAATCAAAATGCCCTTGAGCGGGGAACAGAAAAACTGTATTCTGTCCAGACCATGCGATGTTTCTCAACCCTGAGAAAAGAAGAGTGCCAAGCCTTGAAGAGACACGAAGGAGAAATAAAAGTCCTTCGATCAGTGAAAGAAGTCAGTGTGCTTCCAACAAAATAATATTCTAGATAAGGCAAAATCTATAGGACCAGGGGATAGGGGATGGGGGAGAGATGGAATCAGTGGTCATCGGGGACTAGTGCTGAGAGAAATAAACAGAGTGTGAAGGTTGTTGGGGAAGTGGAAATACTCATACTGAAATGATGGAAACCAGGGCTGGAGCAATAGCACAACAGCTAGAGCATTTGCCTTGCACACGGCCAACCCGGGTTCGAATCCCAGGATCCCATATGGTCCCCTGAGAATCACCAGGAGTAATTCCTAGGTGCAGAGCCAGGAATAACCCCTGCCATCACCGGGTGTGACCCAAAAAGAAAAAACAAATAAATAAAATAATGGAAACCCACCAAATGTACAACACTAAGAGTTACCCTAAAGTAAATGCTGTGCTCTGGGTGTTATTTGGACACACCCATTGTAATAAATGCATCTCTGGTGGGGGGTGTTGATAATGGAGAAATTCAAGCGTGTTCAGATCAGAATGGCATGTGGGAAGCCTCTGTGCCTTCATTTTGCTGTGAACCTGAAACTACTCTTTGACACATAGTCCTGGGACAAGGGAGATAAGCAGGCTTTCGAACAGACACTCTGCATGCCCCTGCCTCAGGTTTGATCTCCGACCCCATGACATCCTGAGCATCACCAGCTATAGCCCTGAGGGGCCCCAAGCATTGCAGAGGTGACTCTGATGGTCTCCACAACTCAGAGTCTGAGCAGCTCTGCACCTCAAGTTCTACTGCTGACACACTCGCCCAGGTGTCTCCTAAGCACTTCTTGGAAGGATCCCAAAAATACATTTTTTAAGGCCTACCTTCTTCTAGCTATGTCACTTATTCACTGCTGACCATACTTCACTACGCACTGGTCTCCTTCCAAAAACAAAGTCAATCTTCCTCCCTCTGTAGCTCTGAAGGCTACAGACTCTGCCCATGAGAAATAATCCCTTTTCTCAGCTCGTCCTTTATTGGCTCTAGCACTGAACATATATTAAAAACAAACCCCAGGGACCGAAGAGATAGTAACAGGGGTTAGGGCAGCTACCGTGCACATGGCTGACCCCAGTTCAATCTCCATCACTGCATCTGGTCCCCTGAGCACAGATTCAAAAGTAAGCTCTGAACTAGGTGTGACCCCAAACCAAGACTGAAGGCCTCAACAAACACATAAAAACAAACTACATTTGGCCCGAATTCACATCATCCTTCTGACTTCCCTAGAGCCTGGCATCCTTGGCAAGGTCAAGTCAGAAAGGGTTTCTCACGCCCTCTCCCCCAACTCACACACACAACCTCCTCTCCTTCACCCCTCCAGCATAAACTGCATCACTGCGTACCAAGATATCACCACCTCCTGTGATCCCGCTCGTGACACTCACTAGAGTGGATACGTCTTAGACCTACCTGACCATGCGCCTGCCAGCCCCACTCACCCTCCTCTCTCCAGGCCCCTCCACGCAGTCCTAGAAAGGTCTCAAGGATGCCTTTAGCTGTCCAGCCCCAGCTCCTACCACCGTCATCTTTGATGCAACAACTAAGATACCCCATGGGGGACATTAATGAAGAAGAACCACTGGAAAGGCACACAAGCCCCACCAGACCCACTGCCCCTCCACAGGTCACAACACACCTCCCTGGAGAGGCCAGGAAGTCCAGTCAGAAGCAAAACAAACAAAAACAAACACTGTCCTCCCATTGTTCATCGATTTGCTCGAGTGGGCCCAGTCACGTCTCCATTGTGAGACTTCTTGTTACTGTGTTTGGCATATTGAATACTCTCGGTAGCTTGCCAGGCTCTCCGAGAGGGGTGGAGGAATCGAACCCGGCTTGGCCGGGCTGGCTGCATGCAAGGCAAACGCCTTACTGCTGTGCTATCACAAGGGTATTAACACCCTGGGAAGCTGAGACAGGACAGAATGTTTTTAGCAAACAAACCACTAGCAGAACAAACCAAAACCAAATGCCAGTTCAACAACCCCAAAGGCTGTGAGCTGGCCGGCCGGGTCCTCCTGGAGTGGCTAGGATGCACACCACAGAGCTTGCCCATCTCGGCAGACCCATCTTGTCTGGCTGCTGAAAGAGCGGCTGGCAGGATCCAAACCGTTCTCCAGTAAAGAGGGCGTTCTGATGCTTCTCTGGGGAAAGAACATGCCCAGGCTGAACCGGCTCAACTTACCGCCAAACAAAACTGCAGCGAGTAGCGAATGTTATGGAACATTGACTCGCTCCAGGGAACAGAGAAATGCTCCTAACTGGCCCCATCAAAGCGCGCCATTAATTAAGAACGCTTCTGTGGCAGCTTGTGCCTCGGGGGGCCACCGCAGGCAGGAACTGAGGCCTTCTATTCAGCCTGGAAGCTTTTCCTTTGTCATTAATCCAGTGGATGATTTATGGGGGCAAAAAAAATATGTCCCCTCTCTTTCCAAAACAGATAAGTGCCAGCTCAGAGCCCTGGCTGCATCCTTAACCTTCCGCTGGGTCTGGAGTGGTCGAACTTTGGTTGCAACCTGGAGCCCTTTGGACAGCATCAGCCCTCAGTTGGATGAACAATTCTGCCCCTTCTGCCAGCAGCAAGAGGACCTGCTGCTTGGGGAAGCCTCTAAGAAGGGCTCATCCTCCCCCGGACACTCAATCAGCTGCATGATAACAAACTGCTGTGGCCCAATGCACACACAAACTCTCTGTCATAGGACTTGCAAACCTAGAGAAGTGGCGAGGTTCATGGACAAAGAACAGGCCATGGAGTGTATCATGCTAAGTGAAATGAGTCCGAAAGAGAGGGACAGATTGGGGTGGAGCGATAGCACAGCGGGTAGGGCATTTGCCTAGAATGTGACTGACCTGGGTTTGAGTCCCAGCATCCCATATGGTTCCCTGAGCACTGCCAGAAGTAATTCCTGAGTGAAAAGCCAGGAGTAACCCCTGTGCATCACCAAGTGTGAACCAAGCAAGAGAGAGAGACAGACAGACAGACAGACAGACAGACAGACAGACAGAGGAGAAAGACAGATGTAGAAGGACTGCACTCATTTTTGGAGTATAAAATAACATAACATGAGACTGACACCCAAGGACATACAAGGGCCAGGAAGATTGCTCCCTAGCTGGAAGCCTGCCTCATGAGTAGAGGGGAGAAGGCAGCTGAAATAGAGAAGGGATCACTTAAGAAAATGAGGGTTGGAGGAATCAGTCGAGATGGAAGATGTGTGCTGAAAGTAGATAAAGGACCAAACATGATAACTTCTCAGTATCTGTATTGCAAACCATAATGTCCAAAAGTCGAGAGAGAGAGTATGAGGAATATTGTCTGCCATGGAGGCAGGGGGAGGGTGGGAAAGGGGGGGTAAGCCGAGGATATTGGTGGTGGGGAATGTGCACTGGTGGAGGGATGGGTGTTTGATCATTGTGTGATTGTAACTCAACATGAAAGCTTGCAATTATATCTCACGATGATTCAATAAAATAAATTTTTTTTAAAAAGCTACATCTATCCCCGAGGGCATGGGACTTCTGGTAGGTCCCAGGCACCACCCCCCTCCCTGAGCCCTAAATCACGGGTTTCTCTCCACCTGAGCGTTCCCTGTGTATTGCTGGCTTGGGATAATTCAGAATGTAACTGCGCTGAGCTGTTCCTCTGCTCCCACCAGCAGTCAAGCGGCAATGAAGGAGGCAAACTGTAGAAGCCATCCTGGCTACATGCAGGATAATGTCAGCTCTGTGTCCTTAACCAATGGCACCTGCCACAGCCCCATTTCCAAGAAATGCTATGTTCTGCAGCTCTGTTGGACGTGAGTTTTTGAAGGATGCTCTTGAACCCCCATAACTGATTTCCCAGAAAGCAAGACAAAAGCTGCAGTTCTGAGTCAGCCTTGAAAGCAGTCAGTGACATTTCTAGTGGCTGTGATGGGGAACGGGGTGTGCTCTGATTCGGGCACAACGAATTGAGCCAGAACACCGGCACTGAAAGATGGTCTCTGGCAATCATCTTTGGAGAACAGCATGTCTGGGAAGGGCGAGGGACGAGGGCGGTAAACAGGACGAACAGGACACTTTGTGGGGAGAGATTCTTAGAACTGCCATGGCGTGGAGCAACCAAAGAAGGGAAGAAATTCCAAGTTTCTGGGAAAGGTTCGAAGTCAAGAGAGGCAACTCCCACGGGTGCTTCAGGAATGGCCGGTTGCAAGTTACCTGAAAAGGATTTTTAAGAATCCATTTTATGGTGCTTAAGAATTACATAATACATAGGGCATTTGCTCTGCACACAACCAGCCAAGTTTCAGTCCCTAGCACTACACATGGCCCCCTGAGCATTGGCAGAAGTGATCCCTGAGCACAGAGCCAGGAGGAAGCCTTGTGCAAAGCCAGCTGTAGCCCAATTCTCTCTCTCTCTCTCTCTCTCTTGAGTATGTTACTCTCTTACTCTCTCTCCCTCCACACCCTAAAAATCCTCTAAATAAAGTCTATTTATTCTACTGCTTGTCTACTCCTAAAATTCCTTTCTGTGAGGCAAGACAAGAATCCAGTAACCCTGGGTCCTGGTTGGCATGGGCAGTTGGGAAGAAAGTGACCTTCTTTCTCCTCCCCACTTCACATAATCACCTGTGGGGCCCACCCACATCAAGGGTATTTGTGTCTTAAAGCAAATTTGGAACTCCTGCATTTTCTTTCTTTTCTTTCCACTCAATTTATTTAAATTTTATTTTCAAAGTGGTGTTTACAGTAATTGATTACATTCAATATTTCAACACCAATCTCACCACCATTACACCTTCCCACCACCATTATTTCAAATTTTCTCACTACCACGCAAGGGGGTGCCTCAAAGGCAGATGCTAAATAATTATTTTGTGTGGCTTGTTATGAATAATGTGTTAAAATAATCCAAAAAGAATGCTTTAGATGAAACTATATGAAAATGATTGTATCTTATCTTGGAACCATTAAGCGCCTGTATTTGAGATCGTTAATATGTTGTTATTTGAGTTTTGTGTGCTAATATATGTACATATATATTTATCAATCAAGATTGGTTGTATTCTACCTTATACCCCATTAAATGTGGTGTACTACTCTTGATATCATGGTCACGGTGCTCCCATTGTTCATTGATTTGCTCAAGCGGGCCCAGTAATATTTCCATCGTGAGACTTATTGTTACTGTGTTTGGCATATCAAACACGTCACGGGTAGCTGGCCAGGCTCTGCCATGCGGGTGAGATACTCTCGGAAGCTTGCCGGGTTCTCCTAGAGGGGCAGAAGAATTGAACTCGGGTTGGCCATATTGACTGCATGCAAGGCAAACGCCCTATCGCTGTGCTATCGTAAATCAGTGGCATAATTGTTTGAGCTGTCACACAGTGGTAGAGCATTTGCCTTGTGCACAGCTAGCCCGGCCAAGCCAGGTTCGATTCCTCTGTCCCTCTTGCAGACCCCAGCAAGCTACCGAGAGTATCTCGCCCACACGGGAAAGCCTGGCAAGCTCCCCGTGACATATTCAATATGCCAAACACAATAACAACAAAGTCTCAAAAATGGAGGCGTTACTGGGCCCACTCGAGCAAATCGATGAACACAGGAGAACAATGTCACACAGCCTCAAAAGCAACTGTGCCTTCCTGGTATTCTAAAATTTTTCATGGGGTGCTAGAACTGGAGTTAATTTTTTCTTTTTCTTTTTTTTTTTTTTTGCTTTTTGGGTCATATCCTGGTTCATGCATTCAGGAATTACTCCTGGCAGTGCTTGGAGGACCATATAGGATCCTGGGAATTGAACCCGGGTTGGCTTCGTGCAAGACAAATGCTCAACCCGCTGTGCTATCACTCTAGCCCCTGGGGTTAAAAGTTTTTTAACTGGATGATGATTTGGGAGTCCAGAGAGATCTCTGCAGCATATTGCTCTCTTCTGAGATTCATTTGTGGGTTTCTGGATCATAGCCATTAATGAGCTTAAATGGTGCCCAGAGGTAGTTTGTGGTACTGACTGCCTGCAAAGTGGAAGCACAGGGAGATGGGACCAGGAACCCATTCCCAACTTCAGAAGCCTGGAAATTTCAGTCACAAGTTCTGCCTGCCTGAGTTTTTCAGCAGATTTAATCTCATGCATTGGGGGCTTGGGATGGATCTATGAGGATCGGCTGTGAGAGTGGTGGCTATTGTGTTCTGGAGGTTTGCAGTTGCTGGGATTCTCTTGGGTCAGGTGAAGGGACATACCTGCCCCCTCCAAGGTGCCTGGATGAGATCAGCCTGGCGCAGGGTGGGGAGACATCTCTGCAGCATGTTGCTCTCTTCTGAGATTCATTTGTGACTCTGCATCATGGCCATTAATACACTTAAATGGCGCCTAGAGGCAGTTAGTGGTTGTGACTGTCAGGAGAGCAGAAGCTCAGGGAGATGAAAGGAAACTCTTGCATTTTCAACTACCCAATTTTCTATAAGATAGTTTTTCAGTTTATTTATTTAAAACCTCCACCAGATGTTTTTTCATGTCACTCTGCAAAATCTACGATCATTGTCCTCACCTTTTGCTCTCTCATTAACTCTGAGGTCTAATTCTGTCAGGCTTAATCCTAAACTTAGCAATAAAAAATAGGGACATGGACGTTTGCTTTATAATAATATGGAATTTCAGGCATAATGTCACACTTTTATGTGCATGTAAGACTTACCCACACATTACAAGAGATGTAGCATTATCTCACTATAAAAATAAACTTTCTACCCATTCCTTTTGCACACCCCTTTCCTTTTGCTCAGTTTAGCACCAGAGTTTTCACAAATCTAAGAATTATTTTTATAATTCATTTGCATATTTTACATATGAGTAAAACCACTTAGTAATTACATTTTACTTCCTGTGTCACATAACATAACACTTCAAATGTTATCATATTTCCCCTGATGGCATGATTTCATCATTTTAATGTCAAGGTAGTATTTTATTGTGTACATATATCACAAGTTCTGTAAAAAGTCATCAAGTTTATTTGATTATACTTTTTATATATTGTAAATAATGTTTCTATGAATATAAGGGTACAGATTGTTGGGATTGGGAATCCCCTGGCCCTGGGAAGCGCGGAGAGACCAGACAGACACAATTCCTGCAGGAGTACAAACGGGGTTTATTTAGACCAGCATGCTGGGGCTCCACAGCATACCCCAGAGTGGGCAGTGGCTGAGGGCCCCGAGCTTCTTCAAAGGGGATCTTATATAGGCCTTCATCAACCGTTACAACAAAGCCCGCGCATTTCATAGCCAATAGATTTGTAACAACATATACTTTCTTGAACAATCCATTTAAAATTACATCACCCCTTAGCCTATAGATTCAAAGATCAACCTTTACATACATTGATTGTCAGCACAAGCAAAGTCATAACTGGAATCATTAAGCCTTAGGTCATCTCCCGCATTTTGAGTTATCCATTACCCATGACATTTACAAGGGTCTTAGCTAGAACAACAAATACCTGGAGCATGGGCAGTCTGCACGCATCCTAAGTTATCCTTTACCCAAAACGTAGACAAGAGTCTTTGCTGAGACAATACATCCCTGCGATGGTGAATGCACCTGAATCCTACCGTACTTGGGTTTACAAGAAGTTATGCCCAATTCACATTCCAGATTCCCTCCCTTCCCCCAAGTACGAAGCAGCCAAGCAGTTTTACAGAAAGCAATGTAGCAGGTTAGCTGAAGCATACAAGAATTTAATGTCCTAATATGGATTCTTTCAGTGACCAGGCAGACAAGATGGTTGCTTTGATAATATGAGTGTATAGTAGTCCAACCTCAACCTCCTGGTCTGTTGTCTATAAAGCTATTTTTCTCTATCTATCACTGTGTCTCTATTTTGATTCCTACTTCAGAGGCAGTGTAACTGAACTTTCAATTTACAATCAGAAAAACACATATACTGCGTGCCCTAGCCTTAGGCACAAGATTTAAAATAACCCAGCTATTTAATAACACATATTTTTTGTTTTGAGGGGGTAAATCAGTTGGTGCTTAAATGATACTACTGGATTTTTCTAAAGGTATCATGTGGTTCTGGGTGGGCAGGAGCTCAAAACCAGACCTCCCACATGCAAAGTATGTACTCAGTCCATAGACCCATATCTCTGCCCCCTAGTAATTACTTAAGACCAGGCTTCCTATACGCAAATAATGAGAGAGGGGAAAGCGACATAAAAAAATCCCATTCACAATTGTGACCTAGAAAATCAAGTACCTCGAAATCAGCCTAACTAAAGAGGGACTACCCCAAGCACTGCCAGTAGTGATCCCTGAGTTAAAAGCCAGGAG
>JAOXYA010000021.1:28980010-29008571 GCA_028565675.1 Sorex palustris | reverse complement strand
CTTGGGAGTCTGTAGGAGTCTAGGAATTTATCCATTTCCTTGAGGTTTTGATGTTCCGTGGAATAAAGCTTCTCAAAGTACTCCCTGAGGATCCTTTGAATTTCTGTGGTTTCTGTTGTAATGACCCCCTTTTCATTTTTGATTCGGTTTATTAGGATTTTCTTTCTCCCTTTCTTTGTGAGTATTGCTAGAGGCTTATCGATCTTGTTTATTTTCTTGAAGAAACAGCTCTTGGTTTCATTGATCTTTTGGATTGTTTTTGGGGTTTCCAACTCATTAATCTCTGCTCTGAGTTTTATTATTTCCTTCCTCCTGTTCAGATTGGGCTCCTTTTGTTGGTCCTTCTCCAAGCTCTTCAGCTGTGAGATTAGGTTAGTTATATGGGCTTGCTCCTCCTTCTTGAGCAATGCTTGTAGAGCTATAAACTTTCATCTTAACACAGTTTTTGATGTAGACACAGTAGTTTAATAGTCATATTTCATGTGACTACACTTGAATGTTGCTATAATCATTGGAGTTAGTGCTCCACCAACACTAATTTTTGTCCCTGTGGTGACCTCTGACAGTGTCTAAAGCATTCTTATCAGATTGTGAGAAGGGGCTGCTAGTGAGTAAAATGCAGAAATGGTGAAAAACACAGTAATGTGAACAGAAATGTCCCTAAAACAAAAGATTCTCCAGTTGAGCATATCACTGGTGCTGAGATTGGGAACTCCTGCCTTACCAAAGACACAGGACTTTTTTTTTATTGATGTCATTTGGGAATCATGGAAAGCTACAGACATCAAAGAAGTAAAGAGGTTATCACTCCCAATTCTAATGCTAAGAACAATATGGCAAATGTCATTTAGGATAGAACAGGACATTATAAATTTTCAAACTTTTAGATAATTCAGGGGAAAAGTCATTGAATATTCTGTGAGGGTTAGTAGAAGTCTCTGTGATGCTTCTCCAAGGCTGGTGATATGTGGAAGTTTTTGGTAGACATAAGATTTATCTTTGATCTTCTGGCACATGGTTAAGAACCAGGATATAATTGCTCAATGAGACTAACCTAAAGGAGTAGAGAGAACCTAACAGGCCACATGGAAGAAGGTAATGTCTTATCAGATAGTCTTGATCTCTCGGACTTAAACCACATATTATCCTGGTTTGGGGGTCTTTCTTTACATCAGGGATCTTCTTCAATATATACTATCCCGCGCTGGAGCGATAGCACAGTGGTAGGGCTTTCGCCTTACAAGCGGCCAACATGGCCGACCCGAGTTCGATTCCTCGGCCCCTCTCGGAGAGCCCGGCAAGCTACCTAGAGTATTCGATATGCCAGACACAGTAACAACAAAGACTCCAATGGAGATGTTACTGGGCCCACTCGAGCAAATTGACGATCAACGGGAGGGCCTTTACCTTTACCTTATCTAGCAATTTTTGAAGTTCATGGAGAGGACATATATACCATCGTTTGGGGCTTACTTCTGACTCAGTGGTGCTCAGGGTAGTAGATGTCATACTCAGGATTGAGCCTGAATCTAACCCTGTGTCAGGCAAGCAAGTGATGGACCCCTAAACTATCTGTGCAGCCCATCCG
Organism: Sorex palustris; assembly: GCA_028565675.1. Classification (NCBI taxonomy): domain Eukaryota; kingdom Metazoa; phylum Chordata; class Mammalia; order Eulipotyphla; family Soricidae; genus Sorex; species Sorex palustris. The sequence continues at coordinate 29,006,983 of JAOXYA010000021.1, read as the reverse complement.
GCAGTTTTACTGTTAACTCTTGAGTTCATTTGGCTCCCTGATGGCTTTACTTTGTTCGTGTGTATGTGTGTGTGTCCGTTTGAGTCTGAATATGTAGGTTCCTTAGGTAATATATCTATAATGCTAATGTCTTATGGATAGACTGTTAACTTGTTTTTTTCCCTTTTAAGGTACCATCATTAAATGAAGTTCCACTCCATTATTTGAAACCTAACAGTTTTGTAAAGTTTCGTTGTATGATTCAGGATATGTTTGACCCTGAGTTTTACATGGGAGTCTATGAAACAGTTAATCGAAACACAAAAGCACGGGTATGTATGAAACTTTACAATCACTGGTGATTTTGATTGGGAATTGTTCGTGGTAGTTTTGATTCTGATGTGCTCGTAAGACACTGCTATTCTTTGTTTTCGGTCATAGGTTCTTCATTTTGGAAAGTATCGAGATGTTGCAGAGTGTGGGGTATGTATCTTTAAGATCTCCAGCATTTTTCTTTGGGGGCTGAATCACTCCTGCCGGTCAGGTGTTACCTTCCTTCCAGTTCAAGGGTCATTCCTGACTTTCTCTGGGATCTGTTTTGTTCAAAGGGTTGAAAGTTAACCTCCCACAGCAAAACATTTTCTTCAGCCAGTTGAGCTATTTTTATGAGACTTCAGATATTTTTTTTTAATAAGAAATTTCACTCTGGTTATTTTTTGTCGTTGTTGTTCTGTTTTGGTTTTGGTTTGGGGCTACACCTGGAGGTGCTCGGGGGTCAATCAGAGCTGGCCGCTTACAAGGCGAACATCCTCCCAGCCGTACTGTGGCTCCGGCCTCCTTTGGGTGATCTTATTTTTTGTGTGTAAATGATTTCTTGGCAACCCTGTGAAGCATCTTTTACTTTTATTTGAGTGTCTCTGGTTTATTTTGTAATTATTGTGGGTGCCGCACCTCGTTGTGCTGGGGGCCACCAAGGCCACATCCCTCAGTGCTGTATGGTGCAGAGATGGCATTGTAGGGAAGGAAATGAGGTGTCAGGTGGAGACTGGGGGGCTTGGAGGGAAGATGGGTCTAGGGTGGGAAACCTCATTTTGGTCAGTTTCTCTGCTATGCAGATCAGAGAAGTTGCTGCTGAATGAATAAAATTCGGTGGGGTGATCTAGACAAAAGGACACCAATTTGGGAGACTGCAGAAAAGATTATATTTAATAAAGAATGGAATTTAGAATAGTAGGCTCATGGAAGATGGATTTGTTTACTTTCACACCTGACAACCTTCCATTGCCTTTTAGAGTGTTTGCTGAAGGTAAAACAAGCCAAGGCTAATGACTCGATTGTATAAATGCTTACTGAATCCCTTGTTTAGGGAACTCTTAAGTCATACCAGACTAATACAGTAATAGTTCATCATTTTTTCTATCGTATAATAATGCATTGTCACTGCATCTCAGCAGAAGTGCTGGGAAATTGGATGACAAAAACACTGAGAGTCACAGCTCACATTTGCTGTAAACCGTGCACTGTGTTGCTGGTGCTGTAAGTAAGGCACTGTCGCTAGGAAAGAGGACTTTGGTCCTGGGCAAACCAAGAAGGCTTGATTTTATGTGTTATCTTGGGTCAAATGTGGTACTTTGAGTTATTTTTTCCCCCTACAGAGTGAAATTTTAATTGCTTTTGTGTTTATTAGATTTTAGTGTTCTCTCTTGGGTATTACCTACTTAAAATTTTCTAATAGAGACTGTGTTTTTGTTACTGTGTTTTTGAACCACGTCTGGCAGTGCTCAGGATTTACTCCTGGCTTTGTGCTCAGCAGTGCTTATGGGACCATACATGATGCTGGAGATCAAACCTAGTTGGCGATGTACAAGGCCCGTGCCCTGCCTCCTGTGCTATCTCTTTGACCCCAGTGTAACTTTTTTGGGTTTGTTTTTGGGCCACGCATGACTGTGCTCAGGGCTTACACCTGACCGAATCATTCCTGGTGGGATTCAGGGGGCTATCTGGAATGCTGGGCCTTGAACCCGGGTGTGCAAGGCAACCCACGGTATGATCTCTGTGGCCCTGTTATGGTTTTCTGGATGACATAAAAGCATGGTTGTTAATTACATTTCTTGTTTGCTTTCCGTATACATAATAGCCTCAACAAGAAGTTGATTTAAACTCTCCGAGAACAACCACTTTGGAAAGACAAACTTTCTATTGTGTACCAGTGCCTGGGGAATCTACATGGGTAAAAGAAATATCCTTTACTTGTGTGTTGGATGGTTTCTGATCATTATTTGGAAAGATCACAGTTCCGCTTCTGCATTATCACACTAGTGAACTTTGCTTTATTTTCGTAAAGTGTGACTCATTCCAAAGAAAATTTGTAAAGCAGTTTTAAATGTCTGTCACTGAGAGATAACTAATGTTAACTGATGAAACACCATTTTTGTTTGTTTGGGGACCACCTGGCAATTCTCAGGGATCACTCCTGGCTCTGTGCTAAGGGATCACTTCTGAAGGGGCTTGAGGGACTTTATGGGATGCCAGGAACCAAGCACAGGTTGGCTGCAAGCAAGGAAAGCTACCCGCTTGCTGTATTATTGCTCTGCCCCTGAAACACTTCTTTTTTTTTAATTAGAGGTCGTTTAAAACATACTAAGTAGAGGGTACCACATAAGTAAGAATAAAGTTTTCTAGGTGGGCTCTCTTTAATTTTTCTTTTATTGTTTGTTATTTTGGCCGCTCTTGGTTCTCGGGGGCTACTTCTAACTTTGTGCTTGGGAATTATTCCTGGCAGTGCCCAGGGGACCATATCATGCCAGGGACTGGACGCAGGTCTCCCTCATGCAAGGCTTGTGCTCAGTCTGTTGAGCTCTCGCGCTCTCTCTCTCTCTCTCTCTCTCTCTCTCTCTCTCTCTCTCTCTCTCTCTCTCTCCTTTATTTTAATCTTTTTCATTTGTTTGTTCTGTTTTGGGGCCATCCCTGGTGTTGCCTAGGGCTTATACCTGACTCTGTACTCAGGGATCACTCCTGGCGAGGCTCAGGGGACCATATGGGGTGTTAGGGATCAAACCCAGTTGGCCACGTGCAAGGCAAGCGCCTTACCCGTTGTACTGTCACTCCGCTTTGACCCCGAATATTTTTCTCTTTCCTTTTTTTGCTTCTTTGGTCACACCTCGATGCACAGGGGTTACTCCTGGTTCTGCACTCAGGAATTACTCCTGGCCGTGCTCAGGGGACCGTTTGGGATGCTGGGAATCGAACCTGGGTCGGCCATGCAAGGCCAACACCCTCCCCACTGTGCTTTTGCTCCAGCTCCTCCCTTTCCTTTTTAAAGATCAGATGTGTTTATTCCTTTGGAGGTGAGCGTGAAGAGAGCCACACCTGTCAGCAGTCGGGAGATTCTCCTGGCTCTCTGCCAGGTCAGCGGCCGCTGTCTGCAGTCAGGCATCTTGGCTTGTGCCTCCACCCTCCAGCTCTGTTTTGCCAGAAACCCAAATGGAGCCTTCTGGGCTTGTCTTCTGCTTTTTAACTCCTTTTCCCTCTCGTACAGTTTGCAGATTCCAGTTGCTTTCATTGTCCAGAACTCTTGGCTTTGCTCTCTGCAATCAGCAAGAGCAGGGCTGTCATTTCTCTTGCAGTTTGGAAAATGCAGAGGGTGAGTGGAGTTTCTTTGGGTCTGGCTTTTTATTTGTTTCTTTTTTTCTTTTATTTTTCTTTTTGGACCACACCCAGCGATGCTCAGGGGTTATTCCTGGCTCTGCACTCAGGAATTATTCCTGGCGGTGCTTGGGGGACCCTATGGGATGCCGGGGATTGAACCCAGGTCAGCCACGTGCAAGGCAAACGCCCTACCCGTTGTGCTATCGCCGGCCCCGGGTCTGGCTTTTTATATCTTGTTTGTTTGGGTGCCACATCCGGAAGTGCTCAGGGATCACTGCTGGTGGAGCTCTGCCAGGGGTCGGGCCCATTCAGTTGCATGCAAGGCCAGCCCCCTGCCTTCCGAACTCTGTCTCTCCGACTTGGGCTTAGCCTTCTTTTAAAAAGAAGCTTTTATTTTGGGTGAATTGCCAGACAGATCTTTAGCTCCATGATTAGCATAACAGGATGTTCTTCAGTTCCTTGGAGTCTTCCCTTGACTCTGCCTGTCACGCCTATGTCAATGCGAACCAAGCTCGAGTCAGCCCTTCCACGTCCTACACCCCCAGTCGCCACAAGCGGAGTTACGAAGATGATGAAGATATGGACCTTCAGCCCAACAAACAGAAAGACCAGCACGCGGGGGCCAGACAAGCAGGTAGTGTTGTGAGCTGGACCTGCTCTGACCTCCTCTCCTGCAGTAGATTGCTCTCAGCACTGACGGTTGGGTAATGTAATAGCACTAGATTCAGGGGCTAGCACCATTTGCCGGCTTTGTCAGAATTGTGCGCTCGGGAGTGGGTGCTGCTCCCTTGTGAGTGTTCCCTGGTCACAATGGAGTGGGCAGGTCAGCAGCCCTGAGTGACGGTGGCTGCTCTCCCTGCTGTCCGGGTTAGCCTCAGGCTGCGCTGGAAAACAAATGCCTTCTGGTTTCCTGCACATTTGCTGTCTTGTTTTGGCTTCCACAGCAGATTGATTTCTCACTGTTTTCTCCCGACGCGTTTTTCTGTCAGCTCTTGAATGACTTCTATCTGAAACCACCCTTTCTTACTTTTTATAGTGGTACTCTATTCAAACAATAGCAGGGAAAAAAGAAATTGATAGCCTCGGTTTTCACAGCTTCATTTGTTTATATAGGTTTATTCAGTTTAGAAAAATGTAGTGGTTTATTTCTGAAACATACTTGGAATGCAACTGATTCTGATTAGAAAGGACAACTAGGAGTTGAAAATCTTAGCAGCGTGAGGTGCTCAGATGGCTGTGGATCATGGTTGATTTCACAAGTCAGAATTTTTATGAGCAGTGAATTTTTTATGAGACAGTTGGATAGACTGGTCTTTGTTTCTCCTTTTATGTGCCATTACTTCTCTTTGGCACCTTTAATCAGAGACAAGTTAATTGGGAAGATAAAGCAAATTAGTTCAGTTAATTGGTGTCCAAGAGATTGGATTGATAGGGCAAATAGAACAGTCAGTGATAAAGTAAGATCTACTGATGGAATTAATTTGATGGTATACTCTACATTATGAGTTTGTATTCGTGTTTTCTTTAATCTAAAGGAATATTTTAGGTGGTTTTTTCCCCCCGCCCCTTGGAGGAGGCAAACACCCTTTCAGAGCTCAGGCCTTCTGTTGGCCATAGTCATGCTGGAAATTGGACCCGGGTTGACGGCATATAAGCCAAGCGCCCTCACGGTCTGTTGTCTCTCTGGCCCTTGACATTATTCACATTTTACATGAACTTATTGGTGTCTACTAGGTTCTCTGCAACGTGATCGCGTGTGATGTGTTACCACATCCGCAATCAGAGGCCAGTCATGGTCTCTCGTTGTGTCCCTTGATGTCGTTCCTGCCCCTCTCCTGCCTCTTCCTTCGCAAGTCCTTCATTTCTCACGACCACTAATCTCTCCTGTCGCTGATGCTGTCATTTTGCAAGTTATAAATGGAATCATAGCATGTAAAGTTGTGGGTTTTTTCATTCAGCAAAATTCCATTGGATCCGCCCGAAGTGTAGCCGATTTCTTCCCCTCTCCTCCCTCCCTCCCTCCTTCCCTCTCCGGCTGCACTTGTTCCTCGGGGCCCACTCAGGGTGGGCCTTAGAGACCGTACGGGCTGCCATGGAGCGAACCCAGGTAGGCTGGGTACAAGGCTCTACTTAGAACCTGTACTCTGTCTGGCCCTTCATGACGCATTCTCTTTACTTCGCAGTGTTCTGTAGCGTGGCAGCCTGTGTTTTTATTCTAATTAGTTGTCATCAGCTAGTCTGGTTCCAGATACAGAGTGAATGTTAATGACTTACTTAGTTGCTATAAGATTTTCTTCTGTTTAATAAGTAGAAAACAAAAGAAGGAGATCTTACCAAGGAGATTTTTTCCCCCCAAGGAGATTTCTCTTGTCAGAACACATTAGTTCAAAAGATTCGTTAGCTCAAAGATGTCAGAGTAACTATATCAAGTATTTATTTTTCAAAGTTCTTGTACAAGATATATGTTGCTATTATACGGGGAAATTATTTAATCTGTCAGATTTTTGTAATCTTTCTTTTCTAGGTCAAAGTGCTTTTTAGTATGGTTATGTCCTTTAAAACTGTAATTAGACATGGGCTTAGAATGTATTATGTCAATTGTGAAAAGCTTTCTAGGAATTCCCCCCACCCGCCTTCCAGGACTAACTGTGATGCTTTGAATCCTTTGAGTTTAGGGAGTGTTGGTGGTCTTCAGTGGTGTGGAGAACCCAAACGTTTAGAAACTGAAGCCTCCACCGGACAACAGTTGAACTCTCTGAACCTCTCGTCTCCTTTCGACTTGAATTTCCCACTACCAGGAGAGAAGGGCCCTGCGTGCCTCGTCAAGGTAAAGACCTCTGACGGACCCGCTGTTGACAGAGAGATGTGCGTTATGGGTCTCTCAATGAATTTTTCTTCATTTTGCTTTTGCGCCATACCCCTCTGTGCTCAGGGTTTACTCCTGGCTCTGCAATCAGGGATCTAACCTGGTCTAACCTGGTTTGCCACGTGCAAGGCAAGCACCCTACCCACTGTACTATCTGGCCCACTGTGGGCCCAGATGAAAGGCTTTTTATAACAACAGATAGGCATTACCTTACAGACTTCCGATCAGAAGTCCTGCCTGGCCTCTCCTGGGTACGATCACAATGTAAGGGGCACTGCACTCCTGCCTCAGACCAGGGGAAAGAAGGCCACGGCCTGGGCCTTCTCAGCTTCCAGGGACTGCCTGCAGCCTTGACTGTGCCCCTTCCTCCGGCCTCAGATCTCTTGACCGCAGCTGTCAGCTGTTCTCTAGGACCTGCCCACTGTGCACATCAGAATAATTTCTCCGCCGCAGGGGTTCAGGGCTGTTCATTTATGCAGGCCCATTTACATGTAACAGACCAGATCGTGAATTCAGACCCCAGAATTTTGTCTGTTTTTTGCTTCATAGCATTTTGTTTGGGGTCATACCAAGCTATGCTCGGGGATCACTCCTGGGCTGCCAGAACCATACTGGGCTGGGGATTGAGCCTGATAGGGCTGCGTTCAGGACAAGCTCCTTACCCCGCTTACCGTCCCTTCAACGCCTCCTGCAGTTCTTAAGAATTGAAGAGTATATCAAAAATAGGTCAGAAAGCTTCTAAATTAACGCCTCCTTCCTCCCAATACCATTCCTAACTGCCCACTTAATTTTCTTTCTTTTCTTACCAAAATCCATTTCTCACTTGTGTTTACTGTAAAATTAGAGGGAAAAATGTTATTTCACTGTTTCTGTGCTGGGAATTGAAACCAGATTCTCACATAACCTAGCAAGTGCTCTACTATTGAGGCATGCACGTGGCCTTATTCTGGTTTCTTAGTCCTGACAGGGAGAAAAGTTTAGTGAACTTTCAGACATATCATCGAGGGACTAGAGAGATTGTACAGCAGATAGGGCACCTGCCTTGCACGTGGCCAACCTTAGTTTAATCCCCAGCACTCCATATTATTCCCTGAGCACTGTCAGGAGAGCAGAGCCAGGAGTGATCCCTGAGCATCACAGGCTGTGGCCTTAAAACAAAAATGATCGTTGACTATATCTGTTCTTACTTGTTGTGGTTTCATTTATGTAACGTTAATTACCTATCACAGGTGCTAAAATGACTACATTATCTTCTCTGTTTTTAGGAGACTTTGACAGTCACTAAAGTTCACTAATTTTTTTTATTGCCAAAAAAAACCTCCATAATCTTCCTAGGTTTTGTCATGATAATTGTTGATTGTGATAATTGGTATTATTAGTATAATTTGTGAAAAAACAATCAGGACTAATCATCCTTGCTTCTCCCCTTCTCATAGTGTGGTTAATAGCCTTGAAAATAAGCCACATTTCTGGGCCAGAGTGATACTGGGCAGGAGGGCGTTTGCCTTACAAGTAGCTAACCGAGATTTAATCCCCGGCGTCCCATATGGTCCCCAAGCACCGTCAGGAGTAATTCCTGAGTGCAGGGCCAGGAGTTACCCCTGAGCATCGCCAGGCGTGACCCAAAAAGGCAAAGAAAAGAAGCCACATTGCTAGTTTTAGTTGGCTATCGTTTTGTGTTGACCCTTTCTTTGAAGTACATGGAATAATGAGAACGAATGCTGTTTCGGCAGTCAGGAGTCCTGTATTGTTAATATTTGCTAACAAAATTACTTCCGGGAGTGTCTTAATGACTCTTTCGGTCTCAAATGAAGCAGTTGCTTAAGGTTCATTTCTTGAGCCACACTTGTTTATTTCACTAATTTTTACTCATTTGTTTTTTGGCCATACCCAGCAATGCTCAGGGCTCACACCTGGCAAGTTCTGGGAAGCAGACGGGCCAAGCGTCCTACCGCTCGCTGTACTGTGCTCTGGTCTCCTGGCCCGCAATTTCATGACGATGACAACTTCAGAAACCAAGATTGCTTTTTTATTTTCTATTTGGACCTAACATGTGGTTCTGTGATTGTTGTTGTTGTTGTTGTTGTTGTTAGGTTTATGAAGATTGGGATCGTTTCAAAGTGAACGATGTTCTTGAGCTGTATGGCATCCTCTCTGTGGACCCTGTGCTGAGTGTACTGAACAGTGACGAAAGGTGAGTCTGTTGGCTCTTCTTTGATTTTCTTATTTGGGGTGGGGGGGAGCTACACTGCGTAGTGCTCAAAGTGCTGGGGGCTTACTCCTGGCTCTGAGCTCGGGGCCCACTCCTGGCGTGGCTCGGGGCGCCCTCCTGGCTATTCTGTCTCTCTGGGCCCCACTGGTCTGTCCTCAAATACCGGGGAGGGCGCCCTGTCCTAGGACGTGTGCGGGTGGAGCCTCGTTTTGTTTTCTGGGCTGGTACTTGCGCCTTTCCCGCCGGCCCTCTGATGAAGCTCTGTCCCCTCCTCGCAGGGATGCCTCTTCCCTGCTGGACCCGATGGAGTGCACGGAGACAGCTGAGGAACAGAGAGTGCACAGTCCTCCTGCTTCCTTGGTGCCAAGAATCCATGTGGTCTTAGCCCAGAAGCTGCAGCACATCAACCCCTTACTGCCTGCTTGCCTTAACAAAGAAGAGAGCAAATCCTGTAAGTGCAAGTGCCGCTGCCGAGTGCGGGGCACAGGCAGGCCTCGCGCGTTTCTCGGCTCCTTAGCCTTCTGTTCATTTTTCTCCTTGGGATGAGGGGTTGGGTTTTTTTTTTAATTGGGGGTCACGCCTCTTGGTGCCTGGGGACCGGGCGGAAGCTTGGAGTCAGGATGCACAACATGCAACCCGGCCCTTGGAGTCGCCCCTGAGATAAGGTTTCCCGAGCTATTTAGGTGATCTTGCCTTGGTGATCGGCACCTGCAGTGACCGGAGTTTGAAGGCCGGAATGGGCGCACGCCGCCCTGTGGTGCTTCTCTGCACTTCTCACTTGGACCTGAGGGAGGCAGGCTGGGTGGGGGCCGTGCTCTGACCCTGCTCTGTCTCTTCCTTCTCCAGTCGTCTCCAGTTTCATGTCAGAATTGTCGCCGGTCAGAGCAGAGCTGCTCGGGTTCCTCACGCACGCCCTCTTGGGAGATAGTTTGGCTGCCGAGTACCTTATATTACATCTCATCTCCACAGTGTGAGTGCGCTTGCCTTGCATGAGGCTGGCCTGGGTTTGATCCCTGACACCCCATGTGGGCCCCCAGCCTGCCAGGAGTGATCCCTGCATACGAGGATAAGCCTGCATGCCACCGTGTATGGCCCCGAAACCAAAAATAAAGAATAAATGTAGATTGAATTTAGGTCGAATAGTAGATTACCTGACTGATGAGTAAAATGAGCTTTTTAAAAATACTCTCTCTCTTCCCATGTCCTGACTTCTCCTTTCTCCCCCAAGACTCTGTGTCCGTGCACTGGCCGCTCGCTCTCTTGGGCATGAGTGCACCTCCCTTAGGTCCACTAGTCACGTCTCGGCGGGGCCTGGGGGCACCCAGTGGTGCTCGGGTCTTCCTCCTGGTTCTGTGCTCGGGGTCACGGTTGGTGGGCTTGAGTGCTCATACTCAGTGCCGGCGGGGAGTGTGAGGCCGGCGCCTTTGCTGTCTCTGGCCCTGGAGAGACTTGTTGAGGTTTCAGCTCCTGCCCCTTCAGCAGAGAGCACGGGCAGAGTCTGGTCAGGAGGCTGGCGGTTGAGCCGCCGTACCAGTCACACCCGATTCGTAGTCTGTCATTCTCCTTACGTATGTACATACCCCTCTATCGAGCTCACTTACAACGCAAACAAATATGTATCTTTTCATTAATGGTAAACACTCTCTTGCATTCATTCTACATAAGCTGCTTCTTAGATTTCTGTATATAGTTGTTATAGATGTACCATTTCCCTCAAAATTGGGATTTCCTAGTTCGCCCCATTTTAACACACTGCATTAAGCCCCTGGGTGAGTGAGTCTTTGCACAGATGGGCCATGAGGCAGGAGCAGCCGGTGTTTGAAAGCAGACCGCCTGGCCTCACTCCCAGCTCCCGCACTTTGTGGCAACGTGAACCTGGGCAGCCTGCTTAAAATCACTGTGCCTTGGGGCCGGAGTGACAGTACAGCAGGTAGGGTGCTTGCCTTCCCTGGGGCCGACCCGGGTTGCATCCCAGTAATTTTTATGTTTTGCTGAAAATTGGGTAATCCTCTGAGTATCACATTCATTGATGCCCCTGAGCACTGCTCAAGTAACCCCTTGAGAACTGCCGTGTGTTGCCCAAAACCAAGAAAACAACCACAAAACATTTCTGTGCCTCATCTTTCTTTTCTGTGAAACAAAGACTTGTGTGGTTAAATAAATAGCAAATGTATTCAAGATTCAGAACAATTTTGAGATTCGACCCTTACAGATAAATACAAGGTAGAACTTCAGTGTGCCACTTTTGTGGGCAGGAGAGATAGTATAGCGGGTCGGGCTCTTGCCTTGCACACGGCCGACCTGGGTTAGATTCCTGGCATCCTGTATGTTCCCCCGAATACTGCCAGGAATCATTCTCGAGCGCAGAGTCAGGAGTAAGCACTGAGCATTGCCGGATGTATTGCCCCCAACAAAACAAAATGCTGCTGCTGACCAGAGTAATTTTTATGTTTTGCTGAAAATTGGGTAATCATCTGAGTATGACATTCATTGATGCCTTTTTAAATTTTTCTAGATATACAAGAAGAGATGTTCTTCCTCTAGGAAAATTTACCGTCAACTTAAGTGGTTGCCCACGAAACAGTTCCTTCACAGAGCACTTGTATCGGATCATTCAACATCTTGTGCCTGCAGTAAGCATAGTATAAATACGGATTATAAACCTAATTCCATTTTAAAAACACGTCTAGAGGTTTTTCGCGATCTCATTAAGGGGGAAAGCATAGCCACTTGGTTCCACAACTGAAAATGTCCTCAGATATTTCCCTTGTTCTGTCCTTTATTTCTCTTCTCTTTCCTTGTTAAGATCTGAGATCAGACACACCCTGTTGTGCTCACCAGTGACTGTGTATTTTGCTTGCATACATGCCTATCAGGACTTACAGTTTATTTGTTGTACTTTGTTGTAGTTTGTTTTTGGACCACACCCAGTGATGTTCAGGGTTTACCCTGCTTCATTTTTTTTTTTTTCAAGCAAAAAAGAGACAGTACAACAGATAAAGTGCTTACCTTGCACACAGCCAACTGGGGTTCAGTCCCTGGCATCCCCATTGGTTCTCTGAGTCCCCCAGGAGTGAGTGCAGATCCCTGAGCACTGCTGGGTATTACCCGAAAACCAAACAAATAAGCAGTCCTTTATCTCTAGTTTTATGTCCGTGAAAATAGTTGTATTAGTATAGAAATATTTAATTTCTAAAAGAATTAGCTAGTAAGAGTTGACATAAACAACATCCCATTAAGTTTTGATTTTTTTTGTTTGCTTTTTTGTGTGATGCATAGGGGTTACACTCCTGACTCATGCGCTCAGGAATTCCTCCTGGCGATGCTTGGGGGACATATGGGATGCTGGGAATCGAACCTGGGTTGGCAGTGTGCAAGGCAAACGGCCTGCCTGCTGTGCTATCACTCCAGCCCCAATTTTGATCATTTTTTAAGAGTGAAGTGAGTTGAGGTGGGCCATGGGAGCGGGGCAGGGCCTGAGCAAAATGGCAGGGCGGGCTGCAGCAATAGTTTTGCCCGTCACTGATGAAGAAGTCGGGTGGGAGTTAAAGGTAGACCGTCACAGGCCAGCGTAGGGAGCCTTTCCCAGGCCTGAGTTTGCAGGAAGGCCGGCAGCTGGGGGTGGGGAGCTGGGCTGGGTGCGCTGTGCCCCTGGAGTAGAGGGAGGCTTGGGGGCCCACATTGGGGCGAATTTGCTCGCGTGCTCCTTGGGCCTCCCCCACTGTCTCCTGTTGGGCTTGTCACTAAACACTCGCCTCTTGGGGGCCAGAGCCGCAGTACGGTGGGCAGGGAGCTTAACTGGCAGGCTGGCGCCCTCCCTCACACACCCACCCCCGAGATGCTGGCCTCCTGAGTATCTTGTTTACTGTTCACATAGACTGAGGGGCGAGGCTGAGGGAGGGCGCCGCTGTGCCGTGGCCCCCAGACGCCGCTCCAGGGCTCTTCGAGTCTCTGACGTGGTCTCTCCCCTCCTGGCCCGGTGTCGTCCACTCAGCTGTCTGTGTGCGGCTCCAGGGACAGCCTCGGTGGAGTTGGCTGTGTGCGCTTTGGGACCCGCCCAGGCCCGCTGAGCTCTGCTCCCGGCGTTCCTGGACAGTCTTCAGAAGTCCAGAGTAGCGAATGATGAGTAATTTCAATTCAAGGGCGTCTTCTCCTTCTGTCTCGGAGGGAAACGGGTGTTCTGTTTTCCGTTTGGTTAGCATATGGCAGTTACAGACACTAGACTTCTGGATAGTTGATTATGTTTGTCCACTGTGGAACGTTTCTTGCTCGTTTCACTCATAAAAATGCAGACAAAGGCAGTTGAGAATAAAACAGTCCTAAAATGAAATTCTTACTTTAGACATAAATCTTGTTTCTTAAAGTGCAGGAAATCATAAGGAGGCTCAGAGTGGTATTACCACGAGCAGGGTGTTTGCCTGCACATGGCCAACCTGAGTTCGGTCCCCGGGATCCCAGATGGTTCTCTGACACCACCAAGAGGGATTCCTGTATGTGAGCCAGGAGAAACCCCTGAGCACCACTGGGTGTGGCCCAGAATTCTCAAAAAAAAAACCTACAAAGACCATGAGACTACCCCCGTAGAAATTCATAAGGACATTCAGTATGCTTACTAGATACTTTAAGACAGGCTTTGTTTCTTGGCTTACTCAGACCTTTCTCTCCGCAGTCTTTCCACCTTCAGATGACGATTGAGAACATGAACCATCTGAAGTTCATTCCTCACAAAGACTACGCGGCCAACCGCCTGGTCAGCGGGCTCCTGCAGCTGCCTAGCAACACCTCCCTTGTCATTGACGAGACCGTCCTGGAGCAGGGCCAGCTCGACACCCCAGGTCAGCACCATTTACCTCCGGCCTGCTCCCCGCCCAGGGGCTCAGCCAGGGGGCTGCCGTGAGCCAGGACGCATTTTCCCTGCCGCACTGATGTGGCCAGGTTCTATATTAGACCCTAACAGACGTGCAAAGCTGTGTTTGTGTTTGTCGTTAAATTAGAAAATAATTCAGTGGTGAAATAAGTAGCTCGCAAGTATCTTGAGATTGAGGATGGGGCCAGAGCGATAGCACCGCAGGTAAGGTGCTTTTCCTTGCACACGGCCGACCCAGCCTCAGTCCCCGGCACCACACAAGCCTCCTCAAGCCCCTCTAGGAGGAAGCCCTGGGAACTGCCAAGTGTAGCCCAAAAGCCAAAACTAACTGCCCCCCCCAAAAAAAAGTAAGGAAACACACACAAACATGCAGTTTTTTCCTTTTATATATTACCTCAAAAGAGAAGTTCGCAGTTAATCCAGTCAAAACTATTTCCCATATGTGAAGTTGAAAGGATTTTCAAGAAATCTATGAGAAAGTGTCCACGGATACACATGGCTTATGTCTGCGGCACATTCCCGGCATGTGCACGGCCCCAGATTAATCCCCAGTCTCATGTGGCACCGCTTCTGGCATTTGCACACCCGCCCTCGTCCCACTGAGTGTGGCCCCTGTTCAAAGAATCAGAGAAACAGTAATTGGATGCTCTGAACTGACCCCACTTACAGAACAGGTTGGAGAACTGAGAAGCTTGGTCTGTGCACAGTGTGACGACGTGGACATGTAGTCGGTGTATTGAAGACCGTGCAGAGTTCAAGGGAAGAGGGGAAAAAAATCACACACACTGGGTGCTTTGGAGGCGGAGGAGACAGTGAAATCAATAACGTTCAGTAACTTGAACTCGGAATGCAAAGTTCCGCAGTATTCTAGCTCTGTGAACGTATTCCGTAGAATGTAGCCAGACCTAGCAGGAACCCTTACAGCACCTTGCCTTCAGATGCCAGGTGTGAGATTGGGGGGATGTCCTTGTCTCCAAGATAGTCTGTTTGTGAAAGCCGTTAGCCCGCAGTTCGGCACTTCGCAGCTGGGGCACTTGGGAATAGCCAAGGGCGAACGAATAGTGCAGGGTAGTGAGAGGAAGAATCCTGTGAGTGGGCGAGCGGGGGAGGAGAGGGCCGCAGTCAGAAAAAGGTTAAGAAACACGGACACAACTTAAATTGGATATTGCCTCGAAAGTCTTCTTCATTCTATTTTTTGGTTTTGGGGGCCATGCCTGGTGGTGCTCGTGGCTTACTCGTGGCAGGCTCAGGCGACTGTATGGGGTGCCAGGAATTGAACTTGGGTCACTGTACAGTCTCTCTGGCCCTTGTATGTTTTTAAACATAGAACAAATCTCATGTCTTTTGTGACCTTTGGCAGCAAAGTGAATTTATTTAGATGATTGAAATTCATGACCGGGGCTGGGGATGTTGGGAACAGTGCAGTTTTAAAAATGACTGGAAAATGATGTTTTCGCTTTGTTAGGTGTTCACAATGTGACTGCTTTGAGCAACCTAATAACGTGGCAGAAGGTGGATTACGATTTTAATTACCACCAAATGGAATTTCCCTGCAATATTAATGTTTTCATTACCTCGGAGGGGCGATCGCTTCTGCCGGTAAGAGGAGCGGTTTTAAAGAGTGAGATTCATGGGGAAGAGATGACTTTGTTTTATGTTTCCTGGTATTGCTGATTATAGTTATATTTGTTTCACACTGTGATTGCCTATTACTGCAACAGAGACAGATTGTTTTGTTCCTGCCGTTGGACGGCCATCTCACTATATAAAGAAGCGGAGTGCAGCGGGAAGGCGCTTTGCCTTGTTCCGTCCGTCCCCAGCCGCACAGATGACCCCTGAGCCTACCTGTAGTGAGCACAGAGAAAGGGGTGAGCCCCAAAGTACCACAAAGGGTGGGAAACAGAACTAGGAAGTAGCAGATCCCCAAAGAAGGAAGCTGCTGGCAGGGGACACGCCCCCGGGCACCGGCAGGTCTGTGAGCTGCGGGCCGGCAGTGGCCTCTGCTCTTGCTTCTCTGACGGCCGCTGTCTGTTAGAAGCACTGAAGCACTTGCTCCCTTCTAAATGTTCCGGACCAGCTAGCGGTGATTTTTAAGCTTTGTGAAAGGTTGGGCAAACTGCCATGTGACTGTTGAGAGCACTTTCTGTTGAGTCTTCAGTCCTGTTGTTTCAGAGGCAGTTTTCCAGTAGACTCTGGGCTTGGGGAAAACTTGAGTAAAAGTACAAGGAGTCGCCGGTCAGTTTCCTAGGCAAGCGGGGTCCGCCATGTGCTCTGGGGGCAGCTCAGCGTGACAGTCACGGAAGTGGCTCCCTGTAACTCAGCTGCTTTTCAGTCATCTCCCCTTGTTGAAGAAACAGTGTAAGCTAGAGCCGAAGGCACATGTGCACTGTTGTAATTCCCTTGGAGGCACAGGCTGGTAGAGGAAGTGCCATGTTGAGGTGTGGGGGACACTGTGTCTCTGCAGGCAGACTGCCAGATCCACCTGCAGCCGCAGCTCAGCCCTCCGAACATGGAGGAGTACATGTCCAGCCTGCTCTCCGCTGTGCTGCCGTCCTTGCTGAATAAGTTCCGCATCTACCTGACGCTTTTGAGGTTCCTGGATTATAGCATATCTGACGAGATAACCAAGGTAGGAGTGAGTTCAAGTCCAACACGTCCTTTGAGTTTGAACACTGAGTAAATTTACACTTGCTGTAATTGCTACTAAGCCGATCTTGCTACTTAATAATCTTTCTGTCTTGTTTCTTTGTTTTCTTTCATCTGGAACAGCTGGTTCTGAGGGCCCATGTTAATTTCCACATTTTCTGTGATGCCGTTCTAGTGGTTCCCCTGGATGCATCAGTTTGTATCCGGGGCCGAGCAGTGGACTTTGGTTTAATGTCATCGTTTAAATGCAATAGTTTACAAAACGTTTGCTCCTTATTAATTTCATTCCTTCTTTCCCCTGTGCTTTTGTGTTTTGGGGATATATTCTGTTGTTCTCAGGGCTCGAGGGTCACTCATGGCATTGCTTGGGGGACCCTGTGTTTCTGGGTGTCCACCCCAGGCGTCCCACATACAAAGCATGTGCTCCAGCCCTTCCAGCTGTTGCGCCCCACTCTCGCTGCCTTTTCTGGGTGTGTGAATGGGGGCCCTTTCCAAGGGGGCTCTAGGGGTACCCAGCAGGACCCGGAGGTTAACGTTCGGCCCAGCTATGTGATGCTGAAGGCCGGCAGGGCCACACCTGGTAGGCGGGGAGTCAGACCACATGGGACGTCCTGCATGCCAGGCACATGGGCACCTCCTCTCTGTGCTCCCCTCCCACCCAGATCTGTGTTGTGTGCCAGCACACGTGCCACCTTAATGCCGCTGGACCAGGGAGGGGGTGTGGGGCCCTCAGGTCGCTGCCCATAGTGCTCCCCGTAGAAGCCCGGGCAGTTAAGGGAAGTCACCCTTTTTTGCAGTGCCGGGGACCAGATCCTAGGCCTTACGCTTGCCAGCCGGCCTATTGCCACTGAGCCACAAGGCCACCCCGCCTCCTGCTGGTTCTGGAAGCACCATGCTGGTTTGGGAACAGGATTTTTGGCGCACAGTGAATCCTTTTCCGCTTTCAGGGCCTCTCTGGCTTTGACGGCTCACTTCTACTCGTGTCAGTAGAAGTTTCTCAGAATTTCTCCTACTGAGGGTTTGTTGAGGTTTTGATGTGTAAGTAATAGCACATATGGGGGAAATTTTCTTCAAGAAATGGGGTATGTTTTTGGTCATTGTTTTGATTCCTCTTCCCCCTCTGTCCTCACCCTTTGCCTCTCCTGCCGCACGTGTGGGGCAGCCTTGGGTCCTCTCAGCAGGGAGACTGCTCACTTCACTCCCTCCCCTGCCTCTGGCTGCGGCCAGGACCGGCCGACTCGGCCTCCACTGGCCGGAGCGTGTGCTCTAGTCCGCCCTCGGTGCTTTCTCGTGAGTTCCTGGTTTCGGTTCTAGTCCTCAACTTCACAACTTGCATCTTTTTTTAAACTAAAAAAAAAATCCCTCTTCCTTTCCCTCTGTTAGTTTCTGTGGGGGCACCCACGGGGTGGGGGCTCGCCGTCTGCTGCTGAACTGCCTCAGGGCCCCCTATTTGCTTCCTCGGTGATTCCATCTCTTTATTGATCAGCTCTGCTTGGAGGGACCTCTGTGTGGCTTCCTTTTGCCTGGATATAAGATAGATAGTTCAAGCTTGGGACTTGCAAGTTCAAAGTTTTGTTTCCTCAAGGTCAATTTCCATTTCTCCAGTGAAGAGGCCGCATGTCTGCACAGCTCGGATATTGGGTGTTGAAGCCAGAGGCTTCACTGTGGCCGCGCCGCCTCTCCGCTCTCCCCTCTGGGGTTGTCGTGGTGGCTGTGCAGTGAGAGAGAGCTTGGTCCTGAAAGCTGGCACTGAGATGCCTTCCTGCCTTAGGGTGGTCACTTAGTCCTTGGAGATTTAACTTCCTTTGCAGCTGTGAGCCTTGGGAGTGGAAGCCGGGGCCGGCCAGGCCTCAGCCATGGGTTATGGTGCCCCTCCCCCTGCCGTCTTGGCCTTCTTTAGTGGCCACAGAGCCCTCAGTGCTGCAGCCTAAAGGCCCAGGAGGTCAGTGGAGAAAAGGTTTTCAAAGCCCCTCGTGAACGCCATCTTATTTCCTATCCACTTCTGAGGCTTTGGGTTAGGTGCTGTTTGCCTTATTATTTAGGATCCGGGGCAGTGATGATCAATAATGGCTCTTAATCGTTTCGATAAATGTCCAGTATTCTGGGGCAGAGGGTATTCACACTAGCCGGGCTCCAAGACCGTTGGAGGAAGAGACACTTTTGCAAATGGATCTTCTTGGCTCCTGTTGACAGACTGAGTGAGGCCATTCCTTACTTGAGTCCAGCACTGGCCGCTGGGCTGGCCCTTTGCAGCACTGCAAAGCGGGGGCTTGGCAGAGGTCGGGGTGGGGGAGTAGGGCAAGTTCACGAGTCTTACTTCTCAGTTCTTACAAGATCAATTTGAATAAAGGGTGCCCTAGGTTGCTGACAGAATCCTGTGAGTTAGTTCCTAGAGTTCAGTGGTTCTAATGCTGCCACTTTTGCTGACATCACTTAAATGTTCCAAGGCATAACGTTTACTTTGTCACAAGTGCTGACTGACACCTCTTTTCCTGGCTGAATCTGAGCTCTGTGACTTTGTCGATTCTCCTTGGGCTCAAGGGATCGCACTGGAGAGAAGGCCAGTGCCTGCCCCCTGTACTTTCCCTCCGGCCCCAACACTTGGCGTGCAAGTGATCACTGCAGACCAACTCTGCTTTGGTCCCTGCCACCAGATAAGGGTCTGTGAGTTTATCCAGGGGTATGGCCCAATCCCCTCCTCTCCCCAGAAAAGTACTTTAGTCATCTTAACAAAATAACTTGTATGTACCTGTGTACTGGTGGTTGGGGTCATCATTCTTGGACCCGGGTGTTCTCATTTATCTGAGAGGCAGGGTTACTGGGCTCGTCCTTTCAACACTGTCCGCTCAGGGCCAGAGTTTACTGGGCTCATTGCTGCTTTGTACATGGGAGCTGCAGGTTCTATTCCTGGTACCACTTGGTCTCCAAGCAGAGCTGGGGTAGCCCCCCTAACACTGCCAGCTGTGGCCAAAAGATATTGACTGTTTATTTCTCTTTGATGCAGGCAGTGGAGGATGACTTTGTGGAAATGCGCAAGAACGATCCTCAGAGCATCACTGCTGACGATCTCCACCAGTTGCTTATTGTAGCCCGGTAAGATGTCACACATGGCGTTGCTTTTTCAGCAAGCATTGTCTGTATATGCATATCTCTGGTTTACTTCAGAACAACCAAGACGAACTTTATTTTTTTATATTTTAATTTTATTTGCTTTTTGGGTCACGCCCAGGGATGCTCAGAGCTTACTCCTGGCTCTGCACTCAGGAATTACTCCTGGCAGTGTGTGGGGGACCATATGGGATGCTGGGGATCGAAACCTGGTGCAAGTCAAACGCCCTGCCCACTGTGCTATCGCTCTGGGACCCCGACAGACTTTAAACCCTGGAAGCAAACTGACCTTTCAAACCATCTGGAGAAGCATCTCCTTGAGGGAGACATGTGTGGCCTGAGGGGGGTCTCGGCAGTGGGAGGGAGGCCTGGGCGTGGCAGAGGGCCACAGTAGAGGGGCCCGAGACTTCCCGAGCAAGCCCGTCACTGCCCATCTCGCCTCTTCTCGAGAAAGGGCAGCTGACCCTGTGTGGGTGGGCCCCCCTCACCCGGGTTTCTCGGCTTGTCTAAGAAGTTGCTATTCTCTCGGTCTGGATCTCACTTTGTCCATTTCCACCAGGTTTCTGTCTCTCAGCGCCGGCCAGACAACACTGTCGAGAGAGCGCTGGCTCAGAGCGAAGCAGCTGGAGTCCGTACGAAGAACCCGGCTCCAGCAGCAGAAGTGTGTCAACGGAAACGAACTCTAGAGGTCCGGCCAGCAGTGTAAGGCACGCTGTAGCCACAGTATTGTAAAATTCAGTTATCATTTATACCACATTATTTTGTAGATAATTTGTATCAGAAACAAATGACTTTTCCTGAAATCAAGCCTGGTAACATCTGAAGTTTATATAATATTCAGTAAGGGCTTTTACCTTACTGGTTTTATGGAGTTTTGGAGTTTGTTTTGTAATTATATAAATTAGTAACAATGTACAAAAATGTATTTGATATTAAAAAGTTTAATACTGATAATGTTGCTGATTATACCATTTCCTTAGCTTCAGCTAAGTCAGAGGCCAGACACTGTTGAAATGCTTATGTCCACCCCACTCAAAGGAAACGGGCGATTCCCATGCCAGGCCATTGGTTCCCTTCAGACACCCCCATCCCACCGGTGAGCAGTGGGGCTGGAGGCAGCGCAGGTGTGCCTCATGGGGTGTGCGCGGGGCAGTGCAGGGGCCATGCGAAATTCTGAGGAGTTTCCCAGCATTTCATCACAGAAGCTTTTTATCCCTTTGAACAGTTGAGTTTGCAAAATGAGTCTTTTAGATGGTTAGTAGTTCCCAGGATTTTGGATAGAACATATCAGTAATACTTCCAAAAATTTGGGGGTCAGGGCTGCCCAACTTACTGATTTTTCTTCCTATAAGAGGACAATCCTAGAGAAAGAATACTTTGAATAAATGTAGCTTTTTAATAACAGTAACCCCAGTGCCATGGCATCGTCTTTATTTTACACACTTCTCCGCAGTGTAGTTGGAACCATCTTTATGGAACTTACAGGAATATTTCTCTGTAAAGTTGTTTTGCCCAAATATAAAAATAGCAGACTTTAAAGGAACAAAAATATCCTTACTCCCAGCTAGGAAGCAAATGACTGTAGTATAATTCTGGTATCAAAATCCTCTGGAAAGGCTAGAGCTTTATTTCAAGCTGTCGTGGTTATATATTTCTTCTTTACGCTGATAAATTACCTGCTCGGAAATGAGTGATCACGTAAATGACTCCTTCCTTTCTCACACCCTTTCTCACACCCATAAGGCTTCGTTTGGCCTTGCTAACCAAGGAAACAGGGTGAGCCGTGAAAAATCAAGGAATTTATTATGCCTAATGAACTGAAATGGAAATTAGTTGTTTAACATTGAACTTTTCCTAAACGCAAATCTATTTTTATAAACTAATGTAAATAATCTGTTTATACTTAGAATTCTAACTGGTTTTCATTTTTATAACTGCTAGACTAGACCTTCCTTAAGGTTTTAGAAGTAAAATGAAGACTCAACTGGATTTGTGAGAATGAAACTTTCTCTAATTGGCCTAGAACTAAGTAGATAGTTACCATGTGCTTATTGTGCCAATGTGAATTGTAATTTACCAAAGATGAATACGTCTTTGCTTGGTCTTGCAGAAAGTTCCCTTGAAAGGAAAACCCTCCTTCAAATAAATAATACTTCCGAAATTACTAGTCCTTGGAGCTCTTTCTCATGAATTATGTAAGACTCATCCCAGGTGACCTTGTATTGGGGAAAGATCCACTCATTTTCTTGGTGGGAGATAGGTGTGGGGTGGAACTTCATGGTGTCCTCCATTAGTCCCACTTCTAAGGGGAGGGTCTGGGGGGGCTTCAGAGGCCCTTGCTCCCTTGCTGCCACAAGAGACATGTGTTTATTGAACTACATGTAGTGTGAATCTGATTTTATCAGGAAACTGAGCAGACATTTAGTACTCTGATGAGAACTATACAGCCCCTTAAGTTTCAAAAATCTGTTTGGAACTAGTTCCTGTGGAAACTGGGGTGGTGGTGGGACCTGGGGGTTGGTTACACTCAGAGGACTACACATGATGCCAGGGACTTTAAGCAGGGTCAGAGCTGCAGGCCACAGTAGCAGATGTCTTAACCGTATTTCGTGGGTGGGCGTGGGTCCCTTCCAGGTGGTTCTCAGGAGGTTCTGGGGCTCCACTGGCAATTCTTGGTCAACCAGGCTATGGGTTCATCGAAAGGGGCCCAAGAATGTGATATAAAGATGTAAATAATTTATACTATCAGGCCCTACAGTGTGGGGGAGGGGGGGGAGGAGACCATGTGGTGCCGGGACTGAAACCCAGGCAGCAGGCACTGACTCCTGTATCTCCCAGCCCCTTGTGATGAAGTTGGTGAAGAGTCACGAAAACATTTTTAATGAGTAACCTGCCTATAAAGTTGAATCCGACTTTAAGACCAACCTTAATTATTACTTACTCAAGGAATTCTCAATACACATTACACATAGTCACTGTAAATTATAATGGTACTTTATTTTAAATAGTCACAACATTTGACACTTCAAAAAAAAAAGATACCACTAATAAATAACATAAGTGGGAATACTTTATCAGAGTTACAACAGACATAATGTTTAGCCGAGAATTATTTCAACAACTCTAAAGATACCAGACAAACCAATACTTGTTCGGAATATGTGCAATCTTCTTTCTTTCTGCGGGCTAGTAGAATAGGTCCTAGTTCCATCTGGCCAGGATTAGAGGAATCAATTCAGCACAGCTGTGCTTAGGTCTAAAATAGTTGTGTAGTTTACATAAAATGCTAAGGAATGACCCTAGAAAGAATTACAATTTTAAGACTTTTAAGAATGATCAGTTGCCAACAAATTTAGTTAAATTCCTGAAAACAAGCAGGGCTGCTATTGACATCTGATGTATCAAGTTTTGTATGACTGGAAAAATATACTCAAGACTTCAGGGTGTGCAAGGTGGCATCATATTTTTAAGTTGTTTAAGTAGAATATTGGGAATGGGCATATTTCTTGACTGCAGTGCCAAAATCAACTATCAGAGACTGGTTAAATTATTAAAACCTTAGAGTTTTATTTATATTCAGATATTTTTTTCATACTAGTAATACTTCAGTCACTGAAAACCAAATATTTTTACCCAATAGAGGCAATACTCAGAAACTGACAACAAAGTGCTAGTTTCCTAAATATGATCATGCCCATTTTTATGTCAACTGCATACACTTTACCTATTCCACCAAAAAAAAGATTCGAGCTATTACATCCTCAGATTAACCAGTCCTGAATTCTTTTCAAAGGAAAGCAAACTGTTCTGGTCTGTACATTCTAGGATGATGCACTTCTGTTATTTTCACTCCCGAATTGGGAAATCCACTCCAGTTCAGGCCCCTCTTACAACATTCCCCAACAGACATAATTAGAATTTTGCTATCCCTAGACTCAAAGACACAGTACAAGTTAAAATAGCCTACTATGTGAAGTCTTTTGCGGGGAGGGTGGTGGTGTTTGGGCCACCCCCAGCCGTGCTCAGGGGCTATTCCTGTCTGCTCGGAGGACCATGTGCCGGGGGTTGCACCAGGGTCACCCATATGCAAGCTACATGCCTTAACCCCTGCACTCTCTCCAACTGGGAAGTCTTTTCTCTACTGACTGAAAGCCACAGGATTCTCTCTGGTACGAAATCAGATCTGGATTATTCGCGTCTGGCATTGTGTAAACATATTTCTCAGTTCATTTTGTTGGACTTCATTGATCATTTCGGGTTCTGCGGGGCTCTTCTGGACCTTCGCCACTGCAAAGTTGATGCCCTGGGTGAGTCCTGCTTGGGTAATACTAGCGACCTGGACCATGGAGCTCCGAATCTTGGCAAAGGGGGAGACGGCTCTGCTGCTACTGCTTTCTGAAGGAGAAGGAGTTAGGTGAAGGCCCGTCTCGAGTTCGAGCAGGCTGGATCCAGAGCCTGGGGTCTTTTGAGATACCACTGCATGTGCGGGTTCGACGGACAGAAACTGGGGGCCTGCTGCAGAAGACGACACATCTAACTGCGACGGACGGGATGGTGTCTGTCCCATCGACTCCGATCGGGTTTCTTCATGAGGAACCCGATGGGTCGTGGGATTCCCTTCCTCGCCAGCCTGCTGAGAAGCGGACCTGCTCTCCGCTCGCTGGATCATTTTGTTCTGTGCGTCTTGTACAAACCTGTGGCAGTAGATCTCCATTGGCTTGGCACAACCAGTCAGTCTGTGTATGTGGTCGGCTGAAGGACTTTTCTTCAACGGAGACGCGTGGCCTTTTTCCAGCCCACTGCCAGGAATGCCGCCCTCAGCGCTGCTAATGGACTGGGATCGACTGCCTAATCGCGGTGCCGACGCAATAATCCCACAGCTGGGAAGAACATAGTCTACCGGACCTACATTCTCTAAAGAGCTGGCTAACTGCCGGTCTTCATCAGACCTGGAATTGGTAAGGAATTCGTCGGAGTGGTAGGAGTCGTTCTCGGAAGATGCTTCCCCATCGGACTCCGCCTGGATCTTACTATCCACCACACCTGTGTTTTCCATGGTCTCAAGGCTACTGTCTGATTTCCAAAGATTGACTTTTAAGTTTGGTTTAAGAAAGTTAACTTTCACTTCAGGTTTGGCAAAGTTGCCTAGTTTTCGTAGATTGCCAATGCTTACATTGGATTTTGTCTGTTTCACTTTTTGATTTAGAGATGAAAACTTGCTCATTAGAAATTTTTTTCCTTGGGCTAGAGAGCCTTGGTTTTGAGACCGAATGCCAATGATGTCTTCATGTGGTTTACTGCTCTTTCTAAAAATCGAGGTGGGAAAATAGTTTTAATTCCCTATCAAGTCTATAAGTGAATAATATGCTTATTTAAACTGGGCCCACCTTTTCCTGAAAACTGTGTACTGCTATTAAACAATTAACCCCCTGGAGTTTCTGCTAGAACTTACCTTATCCAAAGAAGAGTGAAGTTTGCTAGGAGCCAGCCATATTAAAGAAATGCAAAATTAGACTTTAACAGTAATTTTCTTTTAGCCCCACATTAAAAAAAAAGACATCTGAACAACTGCAAAGGCAACAATATTCATGATAGGAATCAATAGCATCTTCACAAAAAATTGCCAACACTCCCATTCCCAACAGGCCAACTCAGGTGTCAGAGGGGAGAATTCCATCTGACATGACTATCTTAGGGTTTGCTCTTTGGTATCCTGACCACCAGAAACAAAGTCAGGTTGTGTTCAGTCTCACTTAGGTGGATCACTGGCCATCACAGTATATCAATACATTATTAGGGACTGGAGAAACAGTTCAGGGCCATGTGGCGATCCTAATTTAATGTCTGGCACCACTGTAACACCATAAGTGCTTTACTGCTAAGCCACGCCCCAACCCAGAACCACAAATTTTAAATGTACGAGTTTATGTATGACAAGGGGCTCCTTTCACAGACTCAATAAGCCCTAGTGCTAAAGCATATCTATACACTTTATCCTTCCTCAGTTTTTTATAAATATGAATCCCAACTCAAAAAAAAATACATTTTTTGCCTTTAAAAAAATACATCAGTTGGGGCCAGGGAAAGAATAATGGGTAGAGTGCTTGCCTTGCACACAGCTAACCTGGATTCAATCCTTGGCATCCTAGGGTCCCCTGAGCCAAGTGATTCCTCACTGCAGAGGTGTGAGCCTTGAAGATGACTGGGTGTGGCCAAAAACCCCTACCTCCCTGCTCCCCCCTGTGCTCCCCCCTCCTGTGTGCTGAGCACTGCTGGGTGTGGTCCAAGTGACAAAAAGTCTTGCTTCTTTTATCAACAGCAAAATGGTCTTTGCTCTTGTTACTATCAACCCATCACATGATGGGATTCCTCCTGTCTGCGAATACATCTAAAGAAATAAAGGCTGAACAATGCTTCTTTATTCTTGAGAGAAAAGCTGAAGGATACTTGCCTTTCGAGTTTTTTCTCCAGGATTGGTACATCTGACCCCATTGCTTGCTTGGTGATCCGCAGCATCTCTGCGATGCACTGCAGGGTATCTGAAACACAAACAGAGCAGCCTGCTGGCAAGAGCACCTCTCACTGGGGAGCCTGAAAGCCATTCGTAGTCTTCAGATTTATTCCTTTCATTTAGGGAAAGCTGCTACTTGTTCATTAATGCTTCCTAGTTTAGATGTTTACTATGTTTCCAAATGGATGGAGAGATAGTGTAGCGGGTAGGGGGTTTGGTTTACCCATGGCCAATCCAGGTTCGATCCCTAGTACCCCAACCCCAGCACGCCCAGGCTTGATTCCTGAGTGCAGAGCCAGGAGTCAGCCTTAAGCAGTGTTGGGTTGTGGCCCAAAACAAAACACAAAAAGTTCTGAAACTAAAAGTGGAGCAAAAGGCCCAATTCCTTATGCGTGTGGTCAGAAAACGCTTCCACTCAGCAAGCCCAACAAAATTCCAAGGAGATTCCCTTGGCCCAAACTTTATCATCAATTCAGGTAACTGCCCTGTACCAGTGGGAGTCAAGTGGCTACTGCAAGACACCAAACTGCCAAACTGCTTCCTAAGGGCTACAGTAGCTAATGGTATGGAAGCGCCAAGTTCATGTGGGCTTGTAAGAGTGGACAGAAAATCACTCTGTGTTACGTTACCTTTCCCATCCTCTTCTGGATTGCGCATGACAGCTCTCAGCGTGTGGAAATAGCCACCAGCTTCCTTGTATCTGTAATGCAATCGCATGCAGGAGAACTTTGGCTTGCCAAAAAGAGTGGGTTCTGGACCTAAAGATACAGACAGGAGTCAAATTCAATCTTTTTTCCCGGGGAAGTTGCGTGCGTGTGTGTATGTTGGGGGGCTGAGGGGGCTGGGCCACAGCCAGCTACGCTCAAGACTTACTCCTGGCTCTGTGCTCAGCGACCACTCCTTGTGGGGCTCGGGGACCACATGGGGTGTTGGGGATCAAACCTGGGACAGTGCAAGGCAAGTGCTTCATCCTCTCTGGCCTGAAGCATTTTTTTCATATAACGGTCACTTCAAACAACATCCATCCATCGGACATTTATTTTTTATAATCTAAAGGACCTCGATTTGCTCGAGCGGGCCCAGTAACATCTCCATTGGAGATTTTGTTGTTACTGTGTCTGGCATATTGAATACTC
>JAOXYA010000021.1:28944556-28957427 GCA_028565675.1 Sorex palustris | reverse complement strand
ACCAATTATTCAAGTTTTCTTTCATGTACATAAGAAACTATTAGTCTTCTCTACATTCATGATATATTTTGTGTATATTCAATTTTCGGTATTTTTCTTATTTTATTTTGGTTCTTGTTAGAAAAATAGGTTGCATGGTATTATGTTCAGAATGTTCACTCCTGATTAATAAGCATTACAAGCTTCTGGGCCAGTACAGTGGGTAGGGCACTGCTTTGCATGCAGCCAACCCTGGTTCAAACCCCAGCACTCATATATTACCCCCAACTGCAGAGCCAGGAGTAATCCCTGGGCACTTCCAGTTATGACCCAAAAAACATAACAGACAAAGTTATAGGCTTATATTTTTGAAAAGTTTGGATGTGAAATTTGGTCTTCAATTTACTGAATTTGTATGTCACATACAAATTCCATAGTATTTTGGTTTATCTGATTCCATTCCTCTTCTCTGAGTGCACGAATGCATATGGAAAGTGAACAGCAAGAAAAAAATTCAAAGAAACATCAAATGGAATGTGTCCGGGATGTGGGACTATAAGTGGTACTAAGAGTTCTCCCTTCTTCCTTTAAAGACTTCATCTGTAATAACTGACACTAGACTTACTCTTACCCAGAGACAGTCTAAGGTATAGTTCCTGAAGAACATGAAGAGGGATTGAAAAGATGATCCAATGGACTGCGCTCTTGCTTTGCATGTGGTGTGAGTTCAATGCCCAGCACTGCATGGTCCCTTGAATACCGCCTGGAGTGATCCCTGAGCAGAACTGAACACCACCTGGTGTGGCCCAAACCCCCTTCCCAGCCCCAAATGCTTAGTTTATATGTATTCTTTCACTTCATGACAAACACCATTTTGCTTAATTATGCCGTTACTTATGCAGCTACTTTTTCAAGAAATTTAAAGAAACAGATACACATTTACTTCTACATTTTATTACTACAGATCAAAGCCCACCTGTTTTTTGTAAATTTTCAGTTGTTCTTCGAAATGAGCACAGAAATAGGCAACAGTTTCCTTTTCACCTACAAAGAAGTGATACAAAATCTATTTTTCCTTCCCATGTTTAAGACAGAAATAAGTGTCTAGTCCATCTTTACTCTTACTACTAAATAATTCATTGACAGTCTAAATGTAACTAAGATTGTCTAAAACCAGAGTTTAAAATGATATGCTAGGCCAAGGGTCTAATTCTTTCCCCAATCAGACTTAACTGAAACATACTGAAAGTGCAAATAGTGAAATTATGACATTATTTATACGTCCAGCTTACTTCTCAGAAAGGGACTGTGTGACTTATAATAAAGACTAAAAGCCTATCTAAAATAAGGATATTAAAAAACTGGTATTTAATCAATTCTCACAAATAAAATTTCTGAGGGAAAAATATGCTGTAAACAATTTTTACAAAGTCAGTCTCCTACAGTAATCTAGCTGGATTAACATGACTTGGCTACTACAATGTCAACATCAAAATACTGGAAGAATTGCAGTATTTAAAATAACAAACCTTTCACAGCAAAACACTTGAGTAAAGGAATTTAACTGCTGCAGATACCACGTTATTTCCCACTTCTACAAATATTAGACATATTTACCTTCTTTCCAAAAATGTGCATCCAATAAAGTAATCTTTAAAGAAACAACTATTTTAGAAATTTGTGAAATAAACAACGTGTTACTATACTGTTGGGGAGTTTTTCTATTGTTAAATTACTTAAATTGTAAAGAACTATTATTACCACGATATCACTTTCCATTCCATTTCATTGCGTGAGTTGGTATTTTGAATGAAATAGTGGGTAAAGCAAATATAAACCTCTAAAGTATCTTACGATTTAAAAGACAATTCTCTTAAGTCATTTGCAAACCAATAAATGAAACATATGCTCACTTTTGTCCAGCCGAGGTCTTGGGTTATATCGATACCCAACTTGACTCCAAAAGACAGGTACTGAGCCTCGTGTCTGAATAAATGATAAGGTGTGATTATGGACATGAATTAATTGCTCAGTCTCCACATAATTTGCAACATTTCCATTTTTATCTACTCCTCTTCGTTTATAGCGCATTCCTAAAAGAAAATTAAAACAGAAAACATCGACATTAATTAAAAACATTCCGGAGCCTGACGAAATTGATTTCTTCCCTGACTGTGCTCAGGGCTTACTCCTAGTTTTGTGCTCAGGGATCACACCTGGTGATGCTGGGGACCAGATGATGGATCAAACCCAGTGGGTGACAAGCAAGGCAAGTAATTCTTGACTAAATCTACATCTTTCAGGAGAGGCTGGGTATATAATGTGCAACCGTCAGGCAAAACAGTTTCAACTTAACCAATATCTTCACCGGATGTATCATCATAACTTCATGCATCAAAATTTAAAACTAAGATTAAATTTCTGTGGAGAAAGACTGGCTTTCCCAAAAATGGAAACACTCAGGAAAGAGTTATTGTGATACAGGTTGTCAGAACAAATGCTGGCATTGTGACATACTGCCCAAGTGATTTTCTTCTCTTCTTCCTACATACACACTTTCTCTTTCTCCATGTGCCAACTCTTCCCCGTTTTCCTATGTCTAAAAATCAGCCCCTAATTACATCATTCGTAAGTCCAAGTTCCAAATCTATTACTGTCATCAGCATGCCAACTCATGTGCAGGTTTTGTATTCTCACCTAGATCTGATTTGTACACGGTTATTTCTTCTTACCTGCCCTGTGCCTACTTCGTCGTGAAATGAGAGCAACTAGGAATCGTGGGTGAACATCATCTACACATGAGGAATCCTGAGGCGGGGTCTCAGGGCTGCTTTTCTCATCATCAGATGACTCATTATAATTCACCACAAGTTCTTCAATCTGCACAAAACCTTGGATAATTGGGATGATCCAAAAGTTCACATCAGGAGTCTGAAACAATATGAGCGTCATATTAATTCCTTCCCATCCTTCCTTCCTTCCTCTCTGTGTAGGAGAGGGGGAGTGGCCATACTAGGCAGTGCTCAGGGCTTACTCCTGGCTCTTCACCCAGGAATCACTCCTGGTTAGAACTCGGGGGACCATATGGGGTGTCAGGAATGAAACCTGGGTTGGTCATCTGAAGGCCGGCGGACACTCTCCCTTCTGTACTATGTCTCCAGCCCAGACAGTGCTTCTTTCTTAAACCCAAAGAGCACACAATATTCAACCATATTTGCTGCCTTCTGGAGAACACCAACGAATGAGGGGTAGAACATGAAGAGGAGGGCCCTTCCTTTCTCTATGGAGAGCACTCAGAAAGAGCTGTGTGCTTAGAACCACAGCTCAAAGCTAGGAGCCAAACTGCCCACACCACACCCAAATGCTGTCACTGATGAACTCATGCAGGTCAATCTCTGAATCTCAAAATCTCATCTTTCTACCTTATGTACAGGGAAAACTACTACCTTATAAGAGACTTTGAAGGATAAATGAATGAAAATGGAAGAAGTGTTTCGCCTTCTGACACATATAACTTTTATGATTATGTCTGTACCTGAAGGGAAAAAAATAAAGCCTAGGGGTTGATTTTTACCTCCAAACTGTACTCATCTTTTGATAAGAAAAACAACCAACTCCAATCAACTCTGATCACTTTATTATGAAATAAGAGATTTACTCTGCTTTCCAGTTTGGAAAAAAAAAATTCTTTACCTTAAAGTCTTTTTTTTTTTTCCAGAATAAAAGGTAAAGGTAAAGGTAAAGGCCCTCCCATTGTTCAGAATAACTCAGAATAAATTTTGAGTCTACTTGTCCTTCCATCACCACATACTCTAATCAGTTTGTTTTGTTTTGCATCTTACCCGGAGATGCTCAGGGGTTACTCCTGGCTCTGCACTCAGGAATTACTCCTGGCAGTGCTCGGGAGACCATATGGGTTGCTGGGAATTGAACCTGGGTTGGCTGCGTGCAAGGCAAACGTCCTACCCGCTGTGCTATCGCTCCAGCCCCTCTAATCAGTTTTTAAAATTTAATTCTTTCTTGCTTTTTTTTATTTTTCTGGGCCACACTCGGCCATACCCAACACACTTTTGGCTGTGCACTCAGAGGGTTACTCCTGACAGGGTTCATATGGGGTACTGGGGATCAAGCCCAGGTTGTCCATGTGAAAGGCAAGCACCCTACCTGCTACTCTATTGCTCTGGCCTAGTTTTCTTATCTTTGAGGATGGTGGAGGTGCTCCACAAATGGCTCTCAGGAGGTACAGGGGACACTTCCAGCAATTCTTGGCCATCTGAGCCTGAAGGTTCCATGTTAAGGCCTGGGCAGAAAGGCCTGGGGGCTCTCCAGGGTGACAGCAGTGCTAGGCCAAGGGGTGAGTTGAGCCAGCGTTCACGCTACAATCCCTGTACAAGGCAACTGCCCCTGACCGCTGAGATACCTGCCAGGCCCCAGTTCATTTTGTCCTAGAAACCGAAAGATAGGATCTTAGGGGGTGTTTGGAGCTGGAAAGGTGAAATAAAGCATCTATCTGCATTTTTTAAATGCAAAAATACATTGAAAAGAACAGAGAAATATATGTGCAAAGTGCCAACTTGTCAGCCATTACTAAATGGTAATGCAAAATATCTAGGGGTGGAAAAAGCACCTCTAAAATACATTTGAACTCTATGTCATCAAACAGGACAAATGTTTACTGAGTTTTGGGGGTCACTGATTAGCATCACAAAGAGAGGCGAGAACATTGTCATGCCTCATCCTCAGCTGAGGCAGACACTGGATGAAATTAATTTATCACAGATCAATATTAACCATTACACAGTGGAAGAAAAAAGAAGAAAACAGGTTTAAGTTCTCTGAAACTGTAGACAGGGGCAGTATATGACCCATATGCAGCTATTTGCATGCTTTGTGTCCAAAACAACAGCTAGCACACAGCAGGCTTTCTGTAGTTCATTTATGGACAAAGCGAACAAATTGTCCCTGGACAGTCAGTCACACTTCTCCTACACAGGAAAGGGAGAGCTAATTGACCATCAGGAAGGAGCCTCATGCAATAGCCTCAGATTCCCTCTCTCTGACTCAGAGGCCAGCAGCCTGGAGACCACCAATTCCCTGATGAGGAAACAGCGAGGTTAAATGACTCAGCATCATGGAACAGTAATCAGGTAAGCAAGTCACCTCTTTCACAGGAAAATTCTGTGGACATTAGTTCCACGGCCTTAAATTATTACTGTCCTTTGGGGACCTGCAAAATAGACAGGCCCATGACGCTGCAGAGCAACTAGGACCTGCCTTCAGAAAGTCTGGGTTGGCCTGAGCTAGATTATCTGCATGCTAATGGGGTGCAATGGGGAAGCAGGGAACAGACACGTATTATATCAAATAAAACAATTATTTTAATTTGATTGAAAACATCTGCTAATAACTATAACCACCTTGGAATACTTTAAAAACAACTACTCACACCAATCTCAGTCAGATCTTGTATCATGTATTTATTCCAGAAAAATCGGTCATCAACCTGGACAAAGGAAGGAGTCAATAGTTCAGAAACGTGTTGCTTCAGTTTTCTTCCAGAAGTCAAATCTGTCCCTAAATGTGAGGGCAAATTCCTGTTCTCAAGGGAGCCCGGTTCTGAACTGAAAGAGAGAGAGAGATATACCTTCTGCCAGAGTGGGCGGGGGTCCTTCTCCCCAGTGCTCTGCCTCTGCACTGAATTGGTCAGGTCATAGGTCAAACTGTAAAAAAAGGATTCTGAGTCCATGAACATCTTTAGCAACTCCTCAAGTAATCTTCTCTCCAACCTCTCCTTTTCTTTACTTTCTTTAACCTGCAAGAAATAATCTATTACTGCAGGAAGTAAATGCAAAGACAGGGGCCTGGGAGGAGGGAGAGAGAATAATATCCTGAAGGAAGTAGTGACAACACTTTCAGGTGAAAGGCAGGAAAATAACTCAAAGACGAACCCCAAGCCCACAAAATTAAACTCTTACTTTCTTTTTATTTGGAGCAGAGACGTTGGATTTAATATGTGTCAAGGTCTTCAGCAAAAACTTGGAGTCATCAGGAGATGGTATAATCTTTTCAGGTTTGTTAATTCCAAAATGGTGCTTCTTACAAAGCTAAATAATTAAGAAGAGGAAGAGAATTCGCTATTAATATTTGCTTGTTAAATGTTCAACTATGAGAACTGAAGTGACCGCTACTCAATGCAGATAAAAGTAAACATGACCAAGCAGACAACTGATATCTAAAAAAAGGCTGGCTCCAAAGGTTAGGAAGCTTCAGTGGAAGACTGAATATAGAATACAGAAGAAGAAAAATGGTGGTTCCCAAGTTCTTGTCCTTAGGTTACTTCTCTTTCTTCAAGCTTTGTTGAGAAAGCTATCCTCTCCTCATTGTAACTCATACTAAGTTTAATTTCATATTTGAACTCCATGTTTCTCTTTTGTAGTACTCAAGAATGAAAAATGTAACATCTCCTTCCTATTAGTACTCTACTCTCTAAAATCCAGCATCTTTTTCTCTTCTTTAATATGCTCTGCAGTGAACACCGCCCACTGGACTACTTAGGATATCCAGAGTCTGCTTCCATTATTCACCCCCTTAAGTCTACTTCTCCACACTGATTCCTACCATGTCAATCCAGTCTGAGCCTTTGCTCAGATCAGTATTGATCCAGGAGGATGCTGCGGCCTTATCAGACAGGCAAATTCTTTATACACAGTTATCCCACCTGGAACAACCTACCATCCTTCTTTCGCCAGGCAGGAAAGAAGTGCCTTCAAGTACAAAGCCCGACTCCAGGCCCTCATCTCCCACAAGCTCTTTTTGCCACTTTTTCCCTTGTTGCCACTCTCTGCTTCTGGATCTAGGTCCTAGAAGACTCCTGCCTCAATGAGACCTACTGCTCCAGTTATGGTCCATGAAGATGTTTCCCTTTTGATCTTGCAATATCTTTTTTCTCCCTTCCTTCTTTTAAAATTCTATTTTAGCCACCATGACTCTTTTTCTTTTTTGTTTTGGGGAGGATACACCTAGCAGTTTTCAGGGCTTACTCCTAGCTCTGCACTCAGGGATCATTCTTGGGGGAATGGGAAATCATATGGGATGCTAGGGATCAAAGGTGGGTGAGCCTCCTGCAAGGCAAATACCTTACCTGCTGTATTACCTCTTTGGCCCCTTGGGGCTTACTCCTGGCTCTGTGCTCAGGAATCACTCCTTATAAGGCTCAGGAGACCATATGGAGTGATGGGGATTGTACCCGAGTCAGCCTCCTGCTCTCTCTCCTCTCTCTTTGTCCTCTCTCTCCCCCCTCCCTACTTCCCTCCTTCTCCTAACAATGAGTATTTGTAAGTGGTGGGATGTTTATTCTTCTCACTTAAAACGACAGTACAATTCTAAAAGAACAGATATGAGTCAGCATCTAAATGTGTCTGTTGTGAAGGAAACCCCCAGAGCTCCGGCCTGCAGCGTGTCCTAGTCTACTCTGGATGAGAGGAGATGCCCATCTCCCCTCGAATGGAGGTGCTGACTTGCAAACTGACAACTGCTTTAGGAGAGTGCCAAGCAAACTGGCCCTAGATCCCGCTGCCGGCCTGGCCTTTCCACTTCAACCTGATGCGCCAGCAGGACAGAGAGCGCCAACACCTTTGTGCTGTCGGCAAAGCCCTGCAGAAGGCACTACAGACCGACTGACAGGCTGGGCAGACAAATACAATTTTTGCTAGCCTGGCTGCTCTTTGATAAAATAAAACACAAACAAAACCTGCAAAGACCTGCTTTAATAGGTCTGATTGCCACTCACGTTCCTTGTTTCTGGGTCAAGAACAGTGAATAAGGTACTTGCACCAGTACTGATAGTAGTACTGATGAAAAGCAGAATAAGAAGTATTCTAATCCATTTTTGTTTTGCTCAGGGGGGTGAGGGTACTTGGGACATGCCCAGTGATGCTCAGGGTTTACTCTTGGTTCTGTGCTCAGAGCTGACTCTTGACAATGCTCAATCCCTCTCTCCCTCTTCTTTCTCTCCTAATCTGTTGTAATTTCTGTAACAAAGCATTTTTCACTTTTCAAACTTTTCTTTGTATAGGGACTGTTCTCAGCAAAGTTCAGTCTTAAAGGGCAGCAGGGCTCAGGAGTCACACCTGGTGGTGCGGGGACCACAGCCCCACGCCAGCAGTGCCCTACCACTTGAAGTCCCCTTGACTTCTCTCAAACGTGTCTTAATATTGGTTTCTTCAAACTAGATTGCTAAAACTTGCTATAAATGTGCGGCATAAGAATCACTATTTGGAGGGTTGGAGAGAGAACAGGGCTAAGGCAGACACTTTACATGCAGCCAACCCCAGTTCAACTCCAGTCCAATCCCAACCCCATGTGGTCCCTATGCAGTGGCTGCAATTCCTTGCACTGCAGAGCCCAAGTATTACCCCATCCTCAGGCCCCTGCACTGAACTACTGGCCCAGCTGGCCAGGAACAGCTGGGCGGGGTCTCATACTTCCTGAGCTGCTTGGGAAGCAGCTGACAAGTGAAAACTATTTTGATTTTCAAACTATGTAATTCTGTCCCCAAGCTTTCTCCTTGCCTAAAAACGTGGCATAGGAAAAATAGGTACAGAGTGAGCGGGTGGTAGCTACGATGTCACCTGCTAGCTGCAGTTCAGGTGACAGGGAGATGGCTCAGCAGAGTGATCCGGGATCAGATGGCAAGTGTGGCCCCGGCCGGGGGTGTAGTGTTCAAGTTAAATCTGGTCTCCCCATGGAACTTTATCAAACTGTTGTTTGCAGAGCCCCAGGATTCTCGGGGAACAGAGGAGGTTTCTAGTAGAGGCCAAGTGGGCAGGGCCAAAGGATCCTCTCCCCGACACCACCTCAATCAAAGCCGCTCTGCTTTCGTGTGTTTCATATAGGGGATTACAAAGGCCCTGAGCAAAGGTCCCACTGCTACAAGGTTTTCATGAAAACCATGAAAGAAATGTACTCTGAAGACATGCACAGAAAATGCATGATTGTGGCCTATTAAACCAAATTCTCCTGTTCACAGTGATATTTAGACCAACTTCCCATAATATCTCCTGAAACTTCACTTACCTCTAGCTCAAGATCCTGAGGTTCCATTTCAGAAAGGGATAACACAGCAATCTTGGTAACTTTACAGACCTCATGGTCCCCTGGAAGTTTGCCCACCAGCGCTTTCTGCCGAATTAAAATAAGCCACCACGGGAGATCTGAAAAAGAAAGAAGGTGCTACTGTCCTGACAAGCCGCACTTGTGCAACCTCAGATTGTTACCACAATGCGCATGAAAGATAAGCCTTCTGCTTGCTTTGCACACAGCTAATCCCAGTTTGATCCCTGGCACCGCACAGAGTACCCTGACCACTGAGAGGGTCCCTCCTGAGCAGAGAGCCAGGGATAGCCCCAAGCACCACAAGGTGTCACCCAAATAAATACTGTGTGCCTTCCAGGGAAGGTAAACAGCAAAGATATAAAAATGGCCTTTAGCAGGTGACGAGAAGCTCAAGCTGAGTGCACATGCTTGCTCTGCATGTGGAAAGCCCGGGGTCAGTCCACGGTCCAAGGTACCCCAAGCAACTGGTCATGAGGAAGCCCAGGACCTCTGGATGTGGTCCCAAGATAAAAACAAAATAAAGCCCCAAACTATAATTGCAGTCAGTTATTTGTAAGTTGCAAATCACTGTAAACAACTTGATAGAGAAGAATTTATGGATAAAGTATGATACATTCATTAAAAAAATATGTGTTTTATAAATGGATGAATAGTTATTTTGCAACATATTACGTGGATAAGCTTTTACTGTTAATACATAATAGTTGGGCTGGAGCGATAGCACAGCGGGTAAGGCATTTGCCTTGCCCACAGCCGACAGGATTTGATTCCTTCGCCCCTCTCGGACAGTCCGGCAAGCTAGCAAGAGTATTCCACCTGCATGGCAAAGCCTGGCAAGCAACCCGTGACGTATTCGATATGTCAAAAACAGTCTCACAATGGAGACGTTACTGGTGCCTGCTCGAGCAAATTGATGAACAACGGGAGGACAGTGCCACAGTGCTACACACACACACACACACACACACACACACACACACACACATACACATATCCCTGAGTTTTTGTTTGCTTGGTTTTGAGCCACACCTGGCAATGCTCAGGGCTTACTCCTGGCCCTGCATTCAGGATTCACTTCTTGCTGGGATGTGGGATTCTGTGACATGCCAAGGATTGAACCCAGGTTGGCCATGCACAAGGCAAGCATACTACCAGCCATATTATCTCTCTGGTCCTTGATGAAAGCAGGTCGGCAGCCTGCAAGGCAAGTGCCCTACCCACTATATTATCTCTCCAGGCCCCACGCTAAGATTTACCACTACCTTAAGCACATAATAACACTGAAAATAAAACCCCAATGTTTAAGCCCCAGATGCAGCTGTATATAAATAAACACACACTGTATTTGTAACTTTCTGTTTAAGCATTCTGACAGTGGAGAATTAAGACAAAATAAGTATCCCGTTCTGCAGTCAGTTCCTCTGTGGTTGTCTATAGCTTAAATTTTGGTGGTTGTTTCTGTGTGAAAAAGGGGAGGGACTCCTGGGTCAGTGATAGAGATTTCTTTTGTTTTGGTCTTTGGGCCACACTTAGCTGCTTTTCCTGATTCTGAGTTCAGGAATCACTCCAGGAAGTGCTCACGGGGCTGTATGTAGTGCCGGGGATTGAACTCTTGTCAGTTGTGTGCAAGACAAGCACTCTACCTGCTGTACTATTTGGGAGAGGTTCCTTTTCAGGGTCTACTAGAGTTTGTTTAAATGTAAGTCTTAGTTTCTTTTCCCAGTCAATTCTTCCCTGATTTCTACACAAGTTTCTCCTGCTGCAAGTTTTTCCTTCCTTCTTGTGTATCTCTTTCTTCAAATATTTGCTAAATCATTGCAGGCTCAGCAAGACAGTCCACCCAACATTGCCCTTTGGAATGTGCTCCTCTGTAGCACAGTGTTTCACACATATAAATAAATGCCTCCATTTGGCGAGCCTGTGTATCAGCTTTCCAGAGTAAATATCTGGTCTGCATACTTTCCCTGTGTTCTCTGTGCTTGGAACAAGACTTGGAACTAGTGAATGACGTAGACCTCTACCTTTGTATGATCACTAATCCCCACAGCCGGAGAGCCAACTCTTGTAATTAGATTGGTAACCTCACAAAAGATAGAAATATGGGACTTAAAAGTAGCAACTATTTTACCCACCTTCTATACTGCTAACGAGGGAAGAACTAGAATTCAGTTTCATGTCTGACTTTAAACCATAATTTGCAATATATGTTTATTTAAAGAAAAAAGACTGTAATGCCATCTAAAACACACAAATATTAAACTCCATCTTCACTGAAATGAAAACATAATTTCATTTTTTTTCTTCCATTTTGTCCATCCTTAGGACTCTGAGCTTAGGGATCACTCCTACACTCTTACCGGGGTTTTGTGGACCATATATGGTGACAAGGGATAAACTTGAGTCAGCTGCATGCAAAGCAAATTGCTTACCTGCTATATTAACTCTCTGGCCTTCGGAACTTAATCTTTTGTCTACCTTGTATGATATACCAAATGGAACTGTTATCTATTAATCACCTTTGCTTTATAGTAGGTGTTTGTCATGCGTGTTTCGAATATCGGCAAAACCAACAGGATACTAAACTACTTGACTTATTTTATTGATATGGGGAAGAAGCTGTTAATTTTTTTTATAGATTTTTTTTATTAGTGAAACACCATGAGGTACAGTTGTAGATTTACAATTTTTTGTGCTTGGGTTTCGATTATACAATGATCAGATACCCCTCTCTCCACCAGTGCCCATTTTCCACCACCATGGATAATATCCCCCCCACCCCCATCCCCTTAAGGGGTAAAATTTTTAAGAAATAATTCTCTTATAATGCACTCAATTAAAATATACAGTTTAGTGGTTTGGCGATAGTCACCAATTTGTGCAACCATCATCATAATCAGTCTCAAAATATTTTCAACACCTCAAAAACAATTTCTATCTCTTTCAGGTATCATCCCCCTCTTCTTCCACCCTCCCATGCCAACACTTAGTATTCATTAATCCCCTTTCTCTTTTATCCCATGAGGTATTCTTAAAACAGGACATCTATTTTGCAAGTCAGTATGGCAAGACATGACCTATTTAGTTCACAAAACTGTTGCTAAAGGTTGCAGATAGTTTTGTGGAGTAGAAGCTAAAGGCATTAAAAGAAATATAAAGGAATGATTGCAGCAAGGTTAGGGAGTGCTGCTGTGAAGCAGACCTGACTATACTTGTTTGTTCAAGGAGTTTCCAGAGCTTTAATGTCCTCAGCACACAGACACACCCTGAATCTTGAGGAGAAGGTTTTGATGTGCAACATTATACAAATCTATTCAACTAAAATTCTCCTCTCTAGATCATATAATGAGTCTGGAATTTTGGAATATACTTAAGACACTCAGTCAAAGAGAAATGATCCATGGAAAACAAACCATTCAATATAGGACAATTTCTCATTTGTATTAAAAACTGTCCACAGCAAAGAAATGGCTCAAAGTGGTGGAGCATATGCTCTTCTGAGTTTGGTCCCCTTGCACCAAATGACCCCTGAGAACTTTTGTGGTAACAAGTGGTGACTCCCAGCACCATATAGTAGGCTCAAACATTGAACTGTCAGCCCACATCACTTCAGCAGTTGTGGTGAAAGGTACTGCCAGAAAGTGACCTTGCCCCTCACAGTAACTCTGATAGTAGCCTTGTGGCCTTTCTTTCTCTTCCTTCCTTCCTTCCTGCTTTCCTTCCTTCCTTCCTTCCTTCCTTCCTTCCTTCCTTCCTTCCTTCCTTCCTCCCTCCCTCCCTC
>JAOXYA010000021.1:28910055-28921176 GCA_028565675.1 Sorex palustris | reverse complement strand
GCCAAATACCAGTAACAATGATGGGTCTCATTCTCCTAACCCTGAAAGAGCCTTGAATATGGCACTTAAAAAAAAAAATCTCAGGGCTAGGACGAAGGAGACGTTACTGGGGCCTGCTCGAGGCAATCGAACAACAGGATGGTCCTGATCGTTATAAAGGGAATTTTTGTGGAAAGTATCTTTGCTAAAACAGGAATGGAATAAAATGTATACCTTTTGGCTTGTATGAAAATTTATCTGACACAAAGTAATTAACTCTTTTTAAACTGTAGTGGTATTACTGTTTGGGGACCCACACCAGGCAGTGCTTCGGGCAGTTTATTTCTTGTTGGGGGTGGGGAGTGGTCAGGAGACCGTGCAGTGCCCAGGATTAAAACTGGGCCTCCTGTGTCCAGAGCTCATGCTTCAGTCCAGTTGAGCAGTCTCTTTGACTCTCTACCTTCTTTACTTCATTGGTAGGGTGTTTGAGTCCATTTTTCTCCCTAGGTTAGGCCAGACTTTGATTTTCATGATTCCCACCGTGTTTTAAAAATTCCTTACAAGTCGAAATGATGGTCCAGGGCAGTAGTGCAATGGTTGGGGAACTTGTCGTGGATACAGATGGCTCGATTTGATCCCTGGCACCCTATGTGGCCCCCTGAGCACCACCAGGAGGAATTTCTGCGTGCAGAGCCAGGAGTAAGCCCTGAACATCACTAGGCATGGCCCCAGATTTAAAAAAAAAAAAATTAAATGTCATGTGTGCAATCAGCGTATGATGAAAGGACAGTGCATTGAATCATTTGTTCTCTTCTTTAAAAAGTCACTTTTGAAATACTCCAAAGTCATCCTTGTGTTACATTGTGAATATCTTAAAATTTCAAGACTAGGAATTCAGTTCCCAGCACCATATATGGTCCCCTGAGCACCAGGAAGTGTGGGCCCCTCCCCTCAAACCCTGAAGACTGGTATTAGAATATGCTTTCTACATTGTGTGGATATATAGCAATTTCTTTGTTGTTGTTGTCTGTTTCATTTATGGGCCACACCTGGCCGTGCTTCAGGGCTTACAGCTGTGCTCAGGGATCTCTCTCGCTCGGCTGGGGAGACCATTCTAGAGCAGTCACCTGGGGCTTGAACTGGGGTCAGCTGTGTGTGTGCAAGGCAAGTGCCGTACCCAGTGTGCTCTCTCTCGCCCCACGTGCAGAATCCTTTGATCCTTTTTGTAGGTTTTTTGAGTCTTGGAGAGGGATTTCTAACAAGTGCCGGTTTTCCTTTCTTCTCTTCCAAGTCAATCGCCTTCTGCTGCTTGGATGGGTGGATTCGGTGCTCAGCCCCCCCAAGGACAAGCCCCTCCCCCCGTGATACCTCCTCCCAACCAAGCTGGATATGGCATGGCGAGTTACCAGACACAGTGACTAGCTGGGACTCTGAGCAGAATCACAGTTCACGAGAGCTTCAGTTTCCTGTGACACCCTGAAGACACGAACGGAGACAGCGGAAAGTGGAAATATTTATTTTAAAAAATGGAAATGTTTGGAACCTTTAGCACAGCTTTGCTTGGGCGAAGGACACATGTCTTCTAGTTCTGCCTTTTTAAGTTTTTGTTCATGATGGATATGAACATGATTTTTCTTTGTGTACAAAAACTAAAATAAAGTCAATAAAGACAATTCTGACTAAAAATTTTGATATAAGAAATGGGTAATACATTTTGATTCTTAGATACTATTCCATTTTTATCTTGCTGTTCAGTATTTTAATTCACTGTGTTTTTAAATGAGCAAAAAAGGGAGGATCGTGAAAATCTGGGAATCACATATAAGTTCATCCTGAGCCTTGATACTCCCCACCCTTACCCCAACCAAGGTGGACCACATTTGAAATCAGCAGGAAAAGTGAGATATTCAGAAGAAGTGCATGATTTTGGAATCGCTTTGGAGGAAAATTTTTACGGTGCCTAAAGAAACTGAAGCCAGACGATAAAGAAATGCTGCCGCCTGAATAAGGACCAGCGCTGAGTTCCTTGAGTGAATGTTGGTGGTCCACAGCAGACATATTTTTTAAATTAAAAAAATGTGGGTTATTAAAACTATAGTAAATTATATTTCTTTTTTGGGGGGAAGATTCCAAGTATGGTGTTTGTATAAAAATCAGACAGTCCTACTTTTACATGAAGTTTAAATGATATACATTGTAAATACTGAACAATAACTACAGTGTTTAAAAAGCATGCTTCAACATAGAAGTAGCAGCAATATAATTATCTGAAGTAACACTTAAGAACTCACTCCACTGCATTAAATGCAGTGGATTGATAAAAATGTTTAAAACTGACATCTCCAAGGTTGGCTACTATGTAAAATTAAAATCAGACAAATTACAGAAAGCCTTAATTTTAATTTCATACCAATCTTTGATGCATTTTAAATGGTTGGAAATTAGATTTCTTTTGCTTTTTTTTTTTTTTGCTTTCTATCACTTGGTATGTAAATACCTTTATGAAAACCTTGTAAACCTATTTGAAGGTTTCAATAGGTTTCAATCAGTTGTATAGTACAAATGTTTTTTTAAAAATTCTTGTGTTTTTTTAAAATCAGATCTATTTTGCCCAGTAATTTTTTAAACAAGAACACTAAAACATCTTGGTTAGTTTAGTGTACCAGTATATTAATTCGATATTCAGCTTAAAATAATACACAGAGTTGCAATTTTCATTTCTTTCTCTCATGGGTATGTAGTGTGCATGAATGACTAGCCTGACCAGAGACTTTAGTACGTGTGCAGTTTGACTGGACAAGATAAGCTCAAGATTTGTTTCTGGGCTATTTTTCAGGCTATCTGGATAAAATCTGCCTCAAAATTTCTATCAAAACAAGAATGTAAAATAGAGAATATCCTGTGTATTTGAGTTCTGACGAGGGGGGGGGGTGCAGGTGTTTCAACAGTGCATTTGAAATGGTGGAGACCCGGGCACCAAAATGCAAAAGTACTACTTTACTAT
The DNA here is from genome assembly GCA_028565675.1 of Sorex palustris. Taxonomy (NCBI): domain Eukaryota; kingdom Metazoa; phylum Chordata; class Mammalia; order Eulipotyphla; family Soricidae; genus Sorex; species Sorex palustris. The sequence continues at coordinate 28,918,193 of JAOXYA010000021.1, read as the reverse complement.
TAAATAGTAAGATGCAACTGGCACCCACAGATGACTATTTTTTAGACTTTTGAACTCTTAATTAGCTTTAAAAATGATGGTTTTATAAATTGGTGAACAGCACTTATTTTATTATTACTTTCCCTGTTTAGAAGCAGAGCCAAATGTATTCATCACCATGAAAACCTCCAGGTTCTAGAGTCCTTCATCTTGGAGCCAGTGTTTTTATGCATTTTAGTTTCCACCACCCTCGTCCTCGATCCCATTGTCCCGTTATAAAACCTACCCTTATTCCGTTCCTCCATGACTGATGTCTTTGCGGGGGTGTTATAGAAGAGTTACTTTATATTTTGTAAGGAGAACACATATCAATTATGCCTCCTGGTTAAAAATTTCTTGAATACATGTGAAACTTGAACAACTAAAGACTTTTTTTTTATATATATATTGATAAAAGTCTATTAAATTCTCCACTTGCCTTTTTGGATCTACCAGTAAATCAAGTAGCTTATTGAGATAACAAATATAGCCACAGTGTTTCTTAGTTGTATATTCTATTGATTTAATAAAATTATCTAAACTCGTTATATCGCCATAATAAACGTGACTGAAGTGTCCTTCGTCTTAATCGGAAAGAGCAAGGTTTCGTAATAGGTTCAGTTATGGAAGTTATTTCATATGAAAAGAAAAGATTTTTAAAATACAAAGCTACTTATCCAAATGAAGTGCACCATTTTTAAGTACAACTGTCAAGCTAACACAGACTTTTTAAGATTATTTTATAACAAAGTGAAGTCAGTGCTATCTTGATCCAATTTAAGCCTAAGAATCGTTGCCTTTTCCATGTTCATTAGAAGCAGCAGTAGAGATTCTTTGGCATGCAAAAAATGTTTCTTATTTCATAATACTGAGATTTATTTTGGTGATGTATTTCTGACTGCCGTTTTCCTTGCTCTAATGATCTCTCTCCTAGTATTTCCCACCTTTGCCATTCCCACTTGATTTTTCTGTTCGCCGGCAGTGAGAGGCTGAAATGACTGGCCAACTTAAGCCAAAGCTGTAAACCACAGTTGAAGTAAGTCTTTCAATAAAGACTAGACTATGTAAGTGGCTTTTTCTTATTGTCGTTTATTACATCATTATTCCTTCCAGGTGACTGAGATACACAATATGGTTTTCTTTGATTAGTAAGGTAGTGGATTATACGCCTATCCAGAACTTGCTGGATTAAAGTTTAATTTTCTGAATATGGAATCAAAACTTCATATCCTAAAATACCTGCTCTGTGGAGTATTAAAAAATCGTTCATTGGAGTCCCCAGATAGAAATACCAGACCATTATCTCCCATATGTGACAAGTTTCACAATGGAGATGTTTTTGGTGCCTGCTCGAGCAACCCGATGAATAACGGGAGGACAGACTATTGTGGTCGATCTTTACTATCTGTGTAAACTGCTGAACAAAAAAAGGGAAAAAGAATAAAGTATCTAGAGGGGCTGGAGAGGTAGTCGGCAGGGAAGGCACTTGCCGGGCACTGGGATTCAGGTTCCATTCCCAGCTTCCCATGTGGTCCCCACAAGCTCTGCCAGAAGTAATTCCTCAGTGTGGACCGAGGAGTGACTGGAGTATCACCTGATGTGACCCCAAAACAAAATGTTAAAAATAGAGGCTTTTCTGGCTGGTGTCCAGATTAAACCGCAGCTATTAAAACTTTCAATTTTTGAACTGAACTTTAAATTAATATTTTATGTACATTGAATTTGCATTTATAGTATATATTGAAACGATCAAAAAATGATTTAGACCTAGTTTCTTTTTTTTTCTTTTTGGGTCACACCCGGCGATGCTCAGGGGTTATTCCTGGCTTTGCACTCAGGATTCACTCCTGGCGGTGCTCGGGGGACCATATGGGATGCTGGGTCGGCCTGGCTCGGCCGCGTGCAAGGCAAATGCCCTGCCCGCTGTGCTATCGCTCCAGCCCCCCTAGATCTAGTTTTTAAAGAATGCTTCAGTGATCTAAATGAATGGGTTTTATTAAGTAGAGTTCTATGTGTACTAATATAATAGTGTCCTAATCGGCTTGATAAATTTAAGTGCCATATGAATACCTGGTTTCCCATTTACCTAATTGGTTTTTTTTTGGGGGGAGGGCACACCTACCATTGCTTCCTGTGCGGTACTTTGGGTACTGGGCAGTGCTAGGGATCAAACTGAGGGTGCCAGCAGGCGAAGTACCTGCTCCAGTCCTTCAGGCCAGCTCCTTGGCCATCTTAAACTCGGTCTGTTTTGAAAAGTAGTTCAGCTAGACCAAGTACTGGAACTCACAAGGTACTGGTATAGATTTTTTTTTCTTTGAGGCCCTAGAATGACTGCCTAAGGGTGAAAATTTAATTTACATATGGGAAATAGATAAGGGAGGTATGAATTTTATATACGTATGCATATATAATTTCCAGGATGAGGGGCGGGGGCCCAGCTCTGGGCTCCCACATTCAAAACGTGTTCCCTGCCTCTGTGCCATCTCCCCGACCTGCCCAGGTGCTTCTGAATAAGATTGTCCATTGGAACAGTTGACGGAAGGTGAAAATGACAGAAGGCCTAGAAAATGCCTTAAAATTCTAGCCCAGTTCTAACATGTCTTCTAAGTTTTTAACCATCTCAGTTGCTGCTTTTTTTTTCTTTTTATTTCAGAAACTGAGTAACCCTAGCCATTGTTTCTCTGAGATGTCCCTTTGGGAAAGTGACCCATACCTAATATTTTGAATCCCATACCTTGTTCAGCCTGGAAAATCTGCTTAATGTGAATCAAACCAAAGAGTGGTTGGATGCTATTTCGAGGAATCACAGGGCGCTTGCATGTGGAAAACTAACTTCTGGTTGGCGTTACTTTCTCAAGTTTCTGCTTATGTTTATTCATTGTCGCCGCTTAAGGACTATATGACACTAGGAGTTACCTAGGCTCTCCCGTGTCGAGTGCCTGGGGGTCACTTGGACCCCCTTGGGGCTTGCTTTGTCCGTCTGCCCATTTTAATCCTGCTTAGTTTCTGGAAACTGGACGGTTGGTTCTGTGGAATGAATGGTATTTTTACTAGAATTACCTGTATATACAAACAGTAGATAACATAATTTGCCCGGCTGTGATTTTGTTTTCTGTTTCTACATCATTTTCCCTTGGATATTAGTATACTTATATCCAAGATTATTAGTTTTGGGAAAGCCAAAACCATCTCGATATAAAAATGCAACTGTGCCATTGAGCCTTTGTTGAGAACTGATAACAGTATTGTATCAGATCCCAAATATTGTATTGATACTAAATACCAGATTTTCAGAGTTCCTTTTACTGGCTAAAAGTTGAGGGGACTGGGAAAAAAAAAAAGTTGAGAGGACTGGAGAGATAGTGTAGGGAGTAGGGCATTTGTCTTGCACGCAGCCAATCTGGGTTTAGTCCCTGGCACCCGGTAAGATCCCCTGAGCACAGAGCCAGAAATAGCCCCTGAGCACTGCCAGGTGTTACATGGAAAGAAAAAAAAAGTTGTAAGTTAAATTATTCCTTATGTGGTTTATGTGATGGCTTTGATTTAGATAAACTAATTTGAACCTGCCCATTTAATCTTAGTTTGTTCTTTCTGAAAGGGACCAAAGTTGGGGAAACTGTTTGTTGGGTGTGGGACTGGGGCAGGAAGCGGGAGGGAGCTACTCCTGGCTCTGTGCTTGGGGGTGGCTCACGGCAGTGTTTGAGGAGATCATGTGTCGTCATGGAACAGGAGCTGGCAGCATGCAGAGTCAGTGCCTTAACCCCTGTCCTATCTCCAGTCCCTTGCAAAAACATTTGAGACCAACTTCCTTGGGTCAGTTTACTTTTGAGCCTATGGCCCAAAGTGGTTGGTTGGCTAAGGAGGGCTTGACCTGGGAAAGGTGTGTGATCAGGGTAATGGAAACGGGGCTGGGGACACGCGACTCCCAAGGCCTGGGCTGGGTGCTCCTGACGTGTAGCACTGTAGCACTGTCCTCCCGTTGTTCATCGATTTGCTCGAGCGAGCCCAGTAACGTCTCCATTATGAGACTTGTTGTTACTGTGTTTGGCATATCGAATACACCACAGGGAGCTTGCCAGGCTTTGCCGTGCGGGATACTCTCGGTAGCTTGCCAGACTCTCCGAGAGGGGCAGAGGAATCGAACCCAGGTCGGCCGCGTGCAAGGCAAATGTCCTACCCGCCATGCTCTCACTCCAGCCCCCGCTCTTGACGTGTGAAGTTAGGAATTGGAGATTGCACGTTTTAGCCAGAAGCCCTGGAAAGAGCAGCTTATGGAAAATAACAATGCCAACTTTGGTTTTGGTTTGGGGGCCACTCCCCGTGGTGCTTAGTTCAAGCTCTGGGTTCCAAGGGTGCACCCAGCCGTGCTTGGCAGGGTTCTGGGATGCCGGGGGTCAAACCTGGGCCTCCAGCTGACAAAGCCTATGCCTCAGCCCCCTCGAGCACTCCCTCTGGCCCTATCTCTTTTATTTACCAGCTCTGATCATTCCATTAAGGTATTTTATCTATGCATGTTGATCAGAATGTTGCTAGGATGTTTTAAAAGATGGGGCTGGAGAGAAAAGTATAGCAGGTAGGCACTTGCCTTGCGTGCAGCCAACCCAGTTTGGGTCGCCAGCATCTCTGAACCTCGCCAGGAGTGATCCGTGAGTGCCAAGCCAGGAATAAACCCTGAGTACTGCCAGGTTGCTGGAGCAATAGCACAGCGGGTAGGGCGTTAGCCTTACATGTGGCCAACCCAGCCGACCTGAGTTCGATTCCTCCGTCTCTCTCAGAGAGCCCGGCAAGCTACCGAGAGTATCTCGCCCGCACAGCAAAGTCTGGCAAGCTCCCAATGTTGCTCGGCCTGCTCAAGCAAATCAATGAACAACGGGAGGACAGTGCTACAGGACAGTGCTACTGCCAGATGTTGGTCCAAAACCAAAAAGAAAAAGTTTTAAAATATTGTTATCAAGCACTTTTCGGTAAAATCATGAGTTTAGAATATCCTTCAAATCTACATTTAGTTTATTAAAACCAGAAATATTTTTTGTTTTGTTTTGGAGCACATCTGGTTGGTGCTCAGGGCATACTCGTGGCCCTGTGCTCAGGGATACTCCTAGCAGGCTCATGGGACCATGGGGGGGGGGGGGGTGGCTAGGGATCAAATCCAGGTCAGCCACAAATGCCACCCCTGCTTTCCTATTGATCCTGCCCCTGGAACCTTGTTTGTGAATTACGGGATTAGCTGCAAGAGAGGTAGGTCAGCATTAAAGACCTTGTGAGTTGGAAGTCCTGGGTTCAATCCTTGATGCCGCCAATAAATAACGAATCAATGCAGGGTGACCTCATTCCCCAATTGCTTTGCTATTTTTGGATCTTTGGATCTGGCATCTTGTTTCGAGTGTAAACTTCAGGGCTGGAGCGATAGCACAACGGGTAGGGCATTTGCCTTGCACGCGGCCCACCCGGGTTCGATTCCCAGCATCCCATCTGGTGCCCCGAGCACCGCCAGGAGTAATTCCTGAGTGCAAAGCCAGGAGTAACCCCTGTGCATCTTCGGGTGTGACCCAAAAAGAAAAAAAAAATAGAGCTGCGAGGACTTTGAGTAATTCTACAAACCCTAGGATTACAGATCCATCTCAGCACACAGTAGGTACTCAATACATGTGGAAGTGCTGGGTGCCTCTGAGGAAGCAGAAAGAAACCCATGTCTTTGGTTGGCTTGGGGACCGCTACCTCGAATCGTGTCTTCAAACTGGAACACTGCTGCAAGTTCTGCTCAAGGGAAGCTGAACCCAGACACAGATCCCGCGACTGAAGCTCTTCTGTAGTAAAATTGACTTGAATTCTTTTTCCCTCTCCCAGCTTAGCCGGAAAGGGGAGACTCCACTGACCACGGTTATACATTTTCCAGGAAAAACAAGTTTTGTACAGTTCCATGGGCTCTATTCAAGTACTCTCCCTACTCGGGTGGTCAGAACATGGTCTGGGAGAACCCTACTCGGGTGGTCAGAACAACCCCTTGGGGCTGACCACTTGGATGTGGGGGTTGGGGAGGACTGTGCTTGCCCTCGATGTGGCCAGCTTCCACTCCATCCCTGGCACTGCACAGGTGCCCTGAGCCAGGCTGAAGACATAGTACAGCAAGGAAGGCACTTGCCTTGCATGTGCCCGATCTGGGTTGGATCCCTGGCATTACCCTACCCCACTACCCCCACCCCCATCCCCTGAGCCAGAGCCAGCTGGGTATGTTCCCCCAGGAAACTAAAAGCCATCTGCTTGATACCCTTCCAGTAACAGTATTGCAAACCAGTGGCTAAAAGGAAAATAGAGAAATTGGAGGGTGGGGGGGAAACATTAGTGGTGGGAAATGTACACTGGTAAAGGAACGGGTCTTGGAACTTTGTATGACTGAAACCCAGTCATGAACAATTTTGTAACTGTGTATCTCACAGTGATTCAATTAAAAAATATTTTTTTAAAAAATTATTTAAAAATAATTTTTTAAATTATTTTTTATTAAAAAAAATAAAAATAAAAATGTGTAGTGCTGGAGTGTGGTCCCAGGAATTTAGCGAGGGTTATTTTTAGGAAGGGGACTTTCACGACCGCAGATTGGGTTCCTGGACTGGTGGCACCTACATGTCACATAACTGGGAAGTTGCCGCAAAAAGTGACATCGAAGACTTTCGAAGTAGGTTATTTATCCGAAAACTAAAGTCGCCAGGAATGATGCCAATCCGTGTTCGAAGGAGCTTTCTCGATTGTTTCAGCGAGAATAAGAGTTTACTCACGAAAGACCAGAGCAACCCCCTGAGAACAGTCGTGACAGTCGTGGTGGCTCATAACTGAGCTCATGTTAGCGCACAATTAACGGGTATTTAAATTTTGGTTTGCCTTTCTCTCACCAAGCACCAGGATTAAAAGCTGCATCCAAATTCTTTGATTGCTTTCAAAGGGCTCCTGTCGTGTATTGCCACGCACAAAGATTTTTAAAGCAGTCTGGAAACCACTTGTATTTCATAATGTAGCCTTACTCATACCATCTCTTTCAGGCAAGTGCCCGAAATACATTTGTTGATTGTATTAGCTTTAATAGTCTAATAGCAAAAGCCCCAACTACGGCATTTAATAGATCTTACCTGCACTTTCTCTTTTACCCACCTTAGTCCAAAGGTTAAACTCTAAACTGTCATATCCCTTAGTTAGTTAGTTTGGACTAACTGTAGGGAGAAAAAGAAAATCGTGTCTGTGCAGATGTTGAGAAAGAAAAAATCTACGCTGTTGGCAGGATTTCACAGTGGTACAGTCACTGAAAAACAGTAGGAAGTCTCGAGAAAGTGAAAATTAGAATGACTGTCTGTCCATCAAATCTACTTGTGAATAAATACATAGCCCAAAGAATTGAAGCTCTCCACAGAGACGGGTACACCCATATTTATAGCAGCACTGTGCACAATAGCCAAGAAGGGGAAGCGACTCAGATGTCAAATGAATGGATGGACAAGTACAATGCGATGCCTACGTGGGGACAGTCAGTGGAATAATAAAATCAGCCTGGCCTGCGCCGGCCGAACTGGACCTGGGGTCATCGTGCTAAGGTTGGTGAGTCGTCGTTGCCCTCAGATGAGTTTCCTATAGCTGTTAAATTCTGAGGGATCAAGGATGGTGAACCCCAGGGTGCAGGGGAAGGGGGAAAGGGAATTACCCACCCCCGCACTGACTTGCAGAAGCAAAGTGTTGTGGAAACTGTTCCACAACAAACCGAACTGTATGCTTCAAAAGGGTGAAGATGTGGAGCTGGAGTGATAGCACAAAGGGTAGGGCATTTGCCTTGCAGGCGGCAGACCCAGGTTTGAGTCCCAGCATCCCATATGGTCCCCCCCGAGCACAGTCAGGAGTGATTCCTGAGTGCATGAGCCAGGAATAACCCCTGTGCATGGCCAGGTGTGACCCAAAAAGAGAAAAAAATAGTGAAGATGTGGGACTGGAGATTCTACCACTGAACCACCAATGCAATCACCAATGAGATCTCCAAGCCTGCACGGTTTAGGACTGGAGCTGCCAGTAGCTAGACAGTTACACCCACCAACTGCCGTGTAACCCCAACAACGGCCAGGATCCAGAGATCATCACAC
>JAOXYA010000021.1:28872939-28889634 GCA_028565675.1 Sorex palustris | reverse complement strand
CCCCCAACCTCTAAATAAAACAGAGCTAGGCCCCAGAGCCTTCCCTTCTCTTTCCTCCTCTCCCCTTCCCTCCCCCTCTCCTCCCTCCCCTGCCCTCCCTCTCTCCTTTACAGCTGTGCCACCTCCAGTGCACCCCAGCTCCTGCACATTCCTGCTTCTTCTTTTAATAAAGCCAAGGTTTTTCTTTTTCTTTGGGCGGGGACGGGGTGGGGGTCGGGGCACATGTCGAGGCTCGCAGGTGCGCCTGGAGAGCCCCATGGCCCCGTGGTGCTCGGACCATGCAGGCACCTGACCCCCTGCATCGTCTCTCCAGCCCGGAGCAAGAGGTTTCAGCGCCGGTGCCTCAGTTTCCACATCTGTAGAAGGAGCTGATGATGGGCTCAGCTTCGGTGCCTGTTGGGCAGCTGGGGAAGGTTCTGCTCTGTCCACTCGTCTTTCCTCTTTCTTTTGATTCCAGGCGGTGGTGCGCCCAGCGGCCTTGCTCTGGGGCTGCTTTCAGCTGGTTTGTGGGTTGCTCTGGGCCCTCTGAGCAACGCTGTCCCCTGACCTTTTGAGTTTTCTCTTTGGCCCCAGTCCCTGTGTCTCTGCTGCTGTCGTTCCCCTCACCGTCCCCAAGTCTCTCAGGAAGCAGCGGCCGATCCCGGCATGCCAGGGCCACCTCCCAGCCCCGCTCACCCTGCCACCCAGGTGTCTGCTGGGCCTCACCTACAGACACCCAGGGGCGGCCCCCGACAGCCACCATGTCAGACAGCACCTTGGGGCACAACCAAGCGAGGGTGCCCATTCCCGTGGGTGCCCGCGTGCCAGGCACTGATGCTCTGAGGGAGACAGGTGCTCGCCCAAGGGGTGCCCAGACCCCGCCGAGCTGGAGGGGGCACAACGGTAAGGATAGGGGTGCCCCAGGGGCCCTCTAGAAGTGCAGGACAGCAGGCAGGCTCTGCACTCCCGCCCCTGGGGGGGTGGCTGAGTAGTTTTGTTGTTGTTGTTTTTTTGGTTTTTTTTGCTTTTTGGGTCACACCTGGCCATGCACAGGGTTACTCCTGGTTCACACACTCAGGTATTAGTCCTGGCGGTGCTCGGGGGACCATATGGGATGCTGGGAATCGAACCCAGCGTGCAAGGCAAATGCCCTACCTGCTGTGCTATCGCACCAGCCCCGGGCCCGGGTAGTTTTATTTCTGCTAGAATGGGGGGCTCTCGAGGCTGGTGATGACACCAGCCGCTTCCTTCCCCCTGGGGGAAACTAGAAACCAGTGGCCATCTGGCGTTTCGGCCACTCAAAAGAGGATGTTGAGGCTTGTTTTGCCTTGGGACCCGAGTGCTCACGAGCCGCGCAGCCTGGGTCTGTCTGGAGCGAAGCGTTTATGAGACGGCCGCGGAGCCGGGGGGCTGTATGGAGCGTTGAAGGCGGACCCCCAGGCATGGAACGTAAGGAGGAGCCCCAAACCCTCGGGGAGGCGCACGCAGTTTGCCTGGTTGTCTCTGGGCAGCGGTGGGGCTGAGCTGGGGCCACAGGGAGTGTCCCCTGCACACATGGCCTTCCTCGGGCACGGGGACCACGTGTGGACACCGGCCCCCCAAAACACCCCACAAAACGGCAGCGATGTCGTTTTTGAGCCGAACTGACCCCCTCCCGGCCCCCCCAACTCCCCCCTCCTACCCTCCCAGCCCTTTCCATGTCGGCCGTTGTGTGGATTTCAACTTTTTCCTTTCCCCCCCTCTGGTTTCCTGCTCCAGACAGTCAGGGAAAATCTCCCCGTGAGGGGACAGCATGCTGCAACCCATAAACACTTTGGGAATATTTAGACAGCACGTTTCCCTGACCCAGTTTCTCCGGAGCCGGGCCCAGATCGTCACTTGCACAAAGTGACTTGTTCTGCTGCTAAGTCAGGATGGATGGCCGACTCTCTGCCTCCCTTCCGTTCTTTCTGCTTCCCGCCCACCGTCTCTTTCTGTTTTTCCATCTCCGTTTCTCTTTCTTTCTTTCTCCCTCTTTTTCTTTTTTTCTCTGCCTCTGTCTCTCTCCCTCTCTTTTTCGTCTGTCTCCAACTCTTTTTGTCTTTCTCCTTCCCTCTCTCCCTTTCTTCCTTTGCTTTTTTTTTTCTGTCTCTCTGTCTCTCTCTCCCAACCTCCCCCCCTTTCTTTCTTTTTCTAAATATAATGTGCCGTGTTTGATGTGGCCCAGGTGATGGGGAGCGGGTGTTGCCTATGTTTTGCCGGGCGTGTACTCCTCCGGAGAATTTTAAAGGAGTCTGGTGTGGGTGTTGGTGTGTGTCGTGCTGAATCAGTGTAGACTTCAGGGGAACGTGTCTGTCCCTCCCGTTTAGTTTGTTTTCTTTCTTTTTTTTTTTACTTTGGTTTTGGGGTCTCTCCTGACAGTGTCTGGGGGACTGTATGCTATGCCGGGGGGGGGCAGCCCAGGTTGCTGTGTACACAGCCAGCAACCCCCCCCACCCCCACCACTGTGCTGTCTCTCTGGCCTGTCATGTGCATTCTTAAAAAGGCTCTGAGTTTTGGGGGGGGGGGTCCTGAAGACAGACCGTCAGGGATGTAAATGCCTGAACAGCAAGGACCCAGAGTGTGGAGATATTTCTAAAAGGCTATTTGCAGGGGCAGGCTGGCTGGGCACACACACTCCGCAGATGATGCCCTGTAGAGACCAGACCGTGGGCACCAAGCATTGCAGGCGGGTTAGGAATGTGGATGTCCAAGAAATGGGTGTCTGGAGAAGTCTCCAAGAGATCTGACATCATCGCATCAATAAATAATGTGGCCAGGCCATAATCTGCGGCGAGCAGCCTCCCGCTGCCATCTGCGCGCAAGGCCCTGCCTGGCGTGGGGGATAATGGCTTTTGGCTTTCACAGAGCCCAGAAACTGCAGGGAGCGGCCTCAGGTAAGCTGAGAGGGGATGAGCACTGTGTGTGCGTGGATGGTGCTGTAGAGCACTGTGTGTGCACGGATGGCGCTGTCCCCAGAGCCCAGGTCTGCGTGGACCAGCTCCGCCTGCTTTCCTGCCCTCCCCCTGCAGGCTCTGGCATCCTCCTGCCCGGCCCGGCAATCACAGTGCACAGCTCTAGAGGCCGGCTGAGCTGCCGGAGCAGGGCTGCCTCCCTGAGGCGTTGCAAGCCCCTGGGCCTCAGTTTCCTCATCTGCAAAATGAAGGGGGTGATTTAACCCCTCAGCATCACCCAGAGCTGAGTGGCTTAGGCCACATCAAGGCTCCAGGCCAAACCCAGCACGTTGTCAACGGCCGCAAGTGCTAACTGATTTTTAGCGCAGGACAGATTCCCTGAAGACGCGTTTATTGAACAGCGAGAGCCGGGGCTGGAGGTTATGACCGCTGTGAGGGTACAGCCCCCTGTGCTCAACCAGGTTCTATTCCTGGCACCACATGGTATCGCCGGGGCCAGGTCTGGACACTGGAGTATTTCTGGGTCCCAGCAGACTGCTGGGATAGCAGCGCACACACAGACCTTTGCATTGCACTCATGGCTCCGTTGGCTAGGCTTGAGGACCGCTTGGAAGATCCCTCTGTCCACTGTCCTCCCAGGGGAAGGCCCCTGTTTCCTCCCGGTTTCAGCCAGCACCAGCGTTCTGAAAAGATGTCCTCATGGGACATTTTCTACACATGCTGGGCTCACGCTGGTTCCTTAGACGGTCTTCTGGCTACGTTATCCTCCTGTCAAAGGGGACAGAGAAGATGACTGGGGTTGGAGGCGGGGGGGGGGTGGCATTGATTGGGCCATGCCAGGGGTTGCTCCTGGCACTGCTCAGATTGGACCAGGTGGCACCTGAACCTCAGGGCAGTCTCTCTGGCCCGGATGACCAGGTGTTGAGTGTAAATTTTTTTTTTTTTGCTTTTTGGGTAATACCCGGGCTGGAACAATAGCACAGCAGTAGGGTGTTTGCCTTGTGCACAGCCAAGCCGGGTTGGATTCCTCCGCCCCTCTTGGAGATCCCGGCAAGCTACCAAGAGTATCTTGCCCGCATGGCAAAGCCTGGCAAGCTCCCTGTGACATATTCGATATGCCAAACACAGTAACAAGAAGTCTCAAAATGGAGACATTACTGGGCCCGCTTGAGCAAAAATCGATGAATGAGGGGAGGACAGTGTTTGTTTGTGTGTTTGGGTCACACCCAATGATGCACAGGGGTTATTCCTGGTTCTGCACTCAGGAATGACTCCTGCTGGTGCTCGGGGGACCATAAGGGATGCTGAGAATCAAACCCGGGTCGGCCGTGTGCAAGGCAAACGCCCTACCCACTGTGCTAGCGCTCCAGCCCCAGAGTACGAATCTTTTTGTCCCAATGGCAGTTGGCAGGGGAACGGAACCCGTGAGCAGTGTGACCGCGGCTGAAGGGGGCCTGGTGATGGGGAGCAGGGGGCCGAGGGGCTGCTTTGTTCTGCGTGCTTTGGGCTCTGTGGGAATCTTCCAGCCGTGTTTATGTGCAGGGCAATGTGGCAACAAACCCCAAGTGTGGTTTGGCTCACTGTTGAAAGTCAAAAGTCGGGGCTGGAGCAATAGTACTGTGGGCAGGGCGTTTGCCTTGCACGCAGCAGATCCGGATTTGATTCCCAGCATCCCATATGGTTCCCCAAGCACTGCCAGGAGTAATTTCTGAGTGCATGAGCCAGGAGTAGCCCCTGTGAATCTCCAGGTGTGACCCAAAAAGCAAAAAAAAAAAAAAAAAAAGTCAAGAGTTGGGGGCACTTTCCGACTGAGGCTCAGATGGGCGGTTTCTGTTGGTTGGTTTTTGGGTCACCTCCGGCCATGCTTGGGGTTTCTGATTCTGGGGTCAGGGATCTCTTCAGGACCAGATGTGGTGCCCGGGATCAAACCCGGCTCAACCCTGCCATCACATCTCGCTGGCCTCCAGCGTTCTGTGGCCGCCAGGGAGACCTGCAGTCACCATGGGCAGGGGTGGCCCCTGGGCCCTGGGCCCTGCAGCTTTTCTTTTAGTTCTATCAGGAAAACGGCATCTGGGGTCCCGTTGTTAAGCCTTGGGGACAGATGGAAGATTAGTCACGAGGACCTCGGAGGCAGAAATCTCTTTATTGTGGGTGCACCTGTAAGTATTTGGGGACTGCTTCCGGATCTGTGTTTGGGAGGGTCACTCCAGCAGTGTTTAGGGGACCATGCGGTGTCATGTGTAAGGGAAGAGCCTTAACTTCGCCACTTTCTCTCTTGCTCCAACCATCCTTACAATGTAATCTCTGAATTCAACTTCTTCTTTCATGGGAGACAGTCAGCATTCTATTAGCCATTTCAACTTAGCCATTTCAGCATTGGCCAGTTTTTTGTTGTTGTTGTTGTTGTTGCACCCAGTGATGCTAGGGGGTTTAGTTCTGGCTCTGCCTGCAGGAAATACTCCTGGTGTTATTGTATGACTGAAACCCAATCATGAACAACTCCGTAACTCTGTAGCTCATTGTCATTCAATTAAAAAAACAAAATAAAATATAAAATAAAATACTCCTGGTGTTGCTCAGGGCACCATATGGGACCATCAAACCTGGGTTGGGCACCTGCAAGGCAAATGTCTTACCCTGTGCCCATTGCTGGTCAGTTTCTTATCTGTGAACTGAATCTTGGCTTTGAGATGCCTCAGGCCCGTTATTGGTACACTGCAAGGAGTTGGCTTGGCTGTGAAAACGTCATTCCTGGTTTCCCCATTCTCTGCCTTGCTCCCGTGTGTATTGAAATACAATTCTGCACCAGGCTTCTGGTCTCTCTTTGTCTAGCCCAAGGCAGCCAGAGGGTGTCTAAAATCCAGGTGTCCTCCCAGATGCCAGAGGAATGAATGTGTGTGCTGACCCCGAGGAGACCCCATAAATCCACAGTGCTGTTACTCAGCCTCACCCAGCTTCCCAAACCATTCCTAGCTGCGGGCACTTGGGGCTTTTTGCAACAGTTAATATTGACAAGATTCATTCATTCTTTGGAAGTGATTTTCTTGGCTGATTTCTTAATTGAAAGCTCATTTCTCTCCTAGATTGAAACTTTTCCAGAAAAGAAAAGAAATAGAAACATGTCTTTACTTTGGAGCAAAAAAAAAGGCAACAATGAAAGTATAAAAATAGTTCACTGGCTGGAGCATTCTGGTAGGGAGGGCAGAGAGGAAGGAAGGTTTCTTTTATTTTTGATTTTAATAAATTTATTCATGATGATTTCTTACATTCAGTATTCCAACACCAATCCCACCACCTTCCCATCACCAATATTTTCAACTTTCGCACCCACCACCCAAGCCTGCCCCAATTGCAGGCCCTAAATAATTTATTTTATATTACTTGTTATGAATAATTTGCTAAAAACGATCAAAACAGGTTTCCGGGGCTAGAGTGATAGCACAGCGAGGAGGGCGTTTGTCTTGCATGCAGCCAACCTGTGTTTGATCCCTAGCACCCCATATGTCCCCTGAGCATCGCCAGGAGTGATTCCTGAGTACAGAACCAGGAGTAGACCCTGAACATTACCAGTTGTAACCCAAAAAAGCAAAAAAAAAAAAGTTTCTTTAGAAGAAAGGGCTGGAACCATACCACAGTGGATAGGGCATTTGCCTTGCATGCGGCCAACCCAGGTTTGATTCCTCCACCCCTCTCGGAGAGACCGGCAAGCTACCAAGAGTATCTCACTTGCACAGCAAAGCCTGGCAAGCTCCCCGTGATGTATTCAATATGCCAAAAAACAATAACAAGTCTCACAATGGAGACATTACTGGTGCCCACTTGAGCAAATCGATGAACAACGGGAGGACAGTGCTACCGTGCTACAGTTAGAAGAAAGATTGTGAGGTTTGGTTTATCTCACCCAGTGGTTTATCCCAGCCATGAAACCCTCGTATAAGAGATTCCGAACGTGTAACAGGGTAAGCCTGTGTGGAAACATGGTTTTGGGAGTCCCCCTGCCACGGGCTGTGTTCCTGCAGGAAAGATGGGCGTGTTGCTTTGTTTCTACCCAAGATCACCCGTGATCACTCATTTCTAGCCGGCAAACGAGGTTTTAAATCTGGCCCGTGTGGCCTCATCGTGTGGTTTGTCCCCAAGTACTTTGGGGGAAGGTACTTTGGTGCTTCCTCCTTGAGCAAAGGCCCGGTATGTTTTTGACCCCTGTCCTTTTAGCCCCAAACATTTCAAGTGTTTTATACAATAGCAGCTTGGAAAATAGGGGTGCAGATGTTTTCACATGTGTAGACTTGGGGACGGGCCGTTGGAGACAAGAGTGCAAGTCATACCCACCCCAAGGCTTATTTTGCTCAGGATGGACTTGCTGGCATTAGCTTTGACTTTTCTTTTCTTTCTTTCTTTTTTTTTTTTTTTGCTTTTTGGGTCACACTCGGTGATGCACAGGGGTTCCTCCTTGCTCTGCGCTCAGGAACTATTCCTGGCGGTGCTCAGGAGACCATGTGGGATGCTGGGAATCGAACCCGGGTCGGCCGCATGCAAGGCAAACGCCCTACCCGCTGTGCTATGGCTCAAGCCCCCGGCTTTGACTTTTCAAGACACAGCGCCAACATACTTTCCCTGGGTACCCAAGTGTCACTGCCCCAGATGCACCTGTGGGGGTGTTTCCTCTTCCCAGCGTCTGTGGTGTGGGTCCCCCCAGGAAGTGAGCTCCCTGCTGGAGAGAGAGATAAGGCTGAAGTTCAGGCGGTGAGGGCCGGAGGTACGAGATGGGGCCGCTGAGTCAGGCTTCCTGGGAGGAGGACTTGGGTGAGCCCCAGGACTTCCTGTGAGCTGAGCAGTGGACAGTGGGTGGGTGGGGGAGGTCACAGGTGCCTTCCTTGCTCTGAGCCTCAGTTTCCCCACCTGGGAAAGGAAGAGCCTGCCTGCTTCTCAAGGGGGTTTCGGGGCTGGAGTGGGCTCTGGGTGCAAGGTCATGCATAGTTCCTGTGACTTATGGTAACTAGCACAGTGATGGGGGATTGCGGGGGTGTAATGGGGGTGCGGGGGTGTGACGGGGGCTATGGGGGTGTGATGGGGGCTGCAGGGATGTTCTCTGCAGATATCTGTGGGTTGGGGTCACTTCCAGTGGTGATGGTTGTCCCTGGGCACGTGCCTGGGGCCCCCACCCGGGCATGCTCTCTGCGCGTGGCCAAGTGTCTTCTCTTGGGGTGTGCTCAGGCTCCGTCTTGCCTTGCAGACATCCACGACAGTGATGGGGGCTCGAGCAGTAGCAACCAGAACCCCAGGAGCACAGCCAAGTGGGCAGCCTCCCTGGAGAACCTGCTGGAAGACCCAGAAGGCGTGAAGAGATTCCGGGTTTGCCTTATTCATTTATTGTCCAGGATGGCTGCAGCATGCGCGTGTGTGCATGCATGTGTGTGTGTGTGTGTGTGTGTGTGTGTGTGTGTGTGTGTGTGCGTGAGGGCCCATGTGTGTGCGTTTATAAAAACAAAACCACTTTTCTTACTTGAAAGAATAAAATCCTATGTAACCCTGGTCTGGCCCCAGGGCCATACACAGACTATTTTGGGCTTTTTTTTGGGAGGGGAGGGGGCTGATACCTTCCAAGTGATGCTCAGGAGTGCCCAGCGGACCCCTCCTGGCAATTCTTGGCCAATCAAGGCTGGATCACCCCAGGATGCAGTGCCAGGGTGCTGGGACCATCCCCGTGGTGTTTGGGCTAGTTGGGATTCTTCTGAGTGGGCTGGGGCTGGGGGAGTGATGAGAAAGAGTCCCTCGCTGTGCCCCGGGAGAGGCCGTGGGGATCCACGTGCTGGGAAGGTTCTCAGGTGTCTGCGAGTCTCGGGCAGATGATTAGTAGAACAGTGGCAGTAGCCGGCAAGGCCAAGCTGCGCTCCCAGAACAGGGCTGACAGGCGGAAGCAGCCAGACAGCCTGGCAGGCGTATTTCAGCTCCCAGAACCCCATGTCAGGGACCACGTGTGCATTTCAGGAATGCTCAGGATTGGCCTGCGAGTGCCACCTTCATGCAGGGCAGACCAGGGTAGACCACAGGCTCCTGGTCCCTGGGGAGAGCCAGTGGGCAGGCCCCTGTGGCCGCTGGCCAGTGCCCGGCACGGAATAGCTGACCGTTTGCCGGCCCCCATCATCCACCCAATGGAAACACCTCCAACTTAAAATAGTTCTCCTCCTGCGTTTGTAGACATGCATAATATATTTTCTTTCCTTTTGTTTAAAAAAATATGGGTCTGATTTTGGAGGAATGTAACTTTTGTTTAAACACTGTCTGAAAGGAACTCATAAATCGTCCATTTTAATTTACTTTTTGGTAATTTATTGTCAGCTGTGAATTGTGAGCAGAGTCTCGTGCTTCATTGTGACTCCTTTTTACAGTGTGAAAGCCAAGTTCGAATGCTCACGAAATTCTCAGGTTAATGCTAAACATTGCCCCTCAATTTCGGCCTGGGAACCTGCATTCGGCCCACGCTGAGCTCATCGGGGGAACGTTTTCCTCCATCTTGACGGGGATGTTTGATTGGTTTTATTCTTTTTGAAGGGGACTGTTGATAGTTTTCTATTCTTTTTATCCCTAGGAATTTTTGAAGAAGGAATTCAGTGAAGAAAATGTTTTATTTTGGCTAGCATGTGAAGATTTTAAGAAAACACAAGATAAAAAGCAGGTACTTTTGTTTACTATTCTTTTTTGTTTTGGGGCACAGCCCGGCGGTGCTCAGGGTTCACTCTTGGAGGTATTCAGGGGATCACATGCAGTGCAGGGGGTTGAACCCTTGCAAGGCAAGTGCGTACCCATTGGACTATCTCTTGGGCCCCAAGAAGCAGATATTTCAATGGATCCCTTTGTTGATATTTTCTTCTCTTAGAAACTGTCAGCTGTATTTCCAATAGATTTTGAAACTGACCTAAAAAAGTCAAATCTGTAATGGAATTTTGGGGCAGGTGGTTTCGATCACCCCTGGGTGCTCATTGCTTACTCCTGGCTCTGAGCTTAGGGATCAGTCCTTGTGGGCTGGGGAGAATGATATGGGGTTCAACCAGGGTTCAGACCTAGTTCAGCCGCTTATAAGACAAGAGCCTTACCCACTGCGCTATTTCTCTGTAATGGGCCTGGGGGCAGGATTGACCCTTCAGGACCTTGACTTGGTGCCCTTGTCATAAATCCAGTGAGTGTCGCGATCCATCTTAATTTTATTTTTATTTTATATTTTGTTTCGGTTTTGAGGGCAGTGCTTAGGGTTTACTCCTGGCTCTGTGCTCAGGGATCACTCC
Source organism: Sorex palustris (assembly GCA_028565675.1). Lineage (NCBI taxonomy): Eukaryota > Metazoa > Chordata > Mammalia > Eulipotyphla > Soricidae > Sorex > Sorex palustris. The sequence goes on along the minus strand of JAOXYA010000021.1, from coordinate 28,879,439 downwards.
TGGTAGGGCTCAGGGGACCATACAAGGTACCAGGGATCGAACCCAGGTAGGCCAAATGCAAGGCAAGTTCCTTGTGGGTTATCCCCTCTCTTAGACCCAGGAACCCTTGGGTCACACCTAGGGATGCTCAGGGGTTACTACTCCTGTCTCTGTATCCCCGGAGATGCTCGGGGGACCATATGGGATGTGGGGGATCGAACCTGGATTGGCTACATGCAAAGCAAATGCCCTCCCGCTATACCATCACCCCGGCCTCGGGGAACCTTTTTTTTAAAGGGAGTCTTTCTGCTGGACAGATACTTAGTGGAGGATTGGCAGTGTGTGTCATTTGGCACTCACAAAGTCTGAGTTCAAGGCTGGAGTGATAGCACAGCGGGTGGGAATTTGCCTTGCACATGGCCAACCTGGGTTCAATTCACAGCATCCAATGTGGTCCCTTGAGCACCGCCTGGAGTAATTCCTGAGTGCATGAGCCAGGAGTAACCCCTGAGCATCGCAAAAAGAATAAACACACACACACACACACACACACACACACACACAGACAGAGACAGTCTGAGTTCTTTAACCATGAAGAGGTTCCAGGCCCATGTCCCCCAGAGCCTGGCGCTACGGTGTTGGATAAGATCTCCAGGGAATGGGCTTCCAGCATAGAGTCACCGGTCTGCCTTGGGGTGCAGGGCCATTCACAGGACGGCCCAGGCTGCCCTGGAGGTGTGTCCCATGGGCGGAGGAGGACATGTCTAGTGGCTTCCGGCCACATGGGCTGCACTGCAGTTGGGGCGAGGGGCAGGGTGACGGCGTGGTTCTGTGAGGCTCCCAGCTGGTACCCCTGGTGCCACGGTTCCACTCTGTGTGCATGAGTGAGACTCAGATTCGAGGCTGTGGGTGGGGGTTGGGGGCTGTGGCGGGGGGGGGGCAGCCTGGTCTCCCCACAGCGAGCACGCTGGGGGCTCTGCGGCCGTCTGGCCTCACTCTGCTTTGAGTCTCCTTGTCCTTGGCTTTGTCCACTGTGGCTTCACCCCAGAACCCCTGGTGACTCTCACCCCATGCTCAGCCCGGTGCCGCGGCATCCTGGAGGAGCTGACATCCGTACTCCTCTTGGGTGAAACAGTCTGATTCTGCAGATATTGGAGCTCATTTTTCAAACCTGTCAGACCCGCCCAGCCAAACCAAACACATCTCAGGCAGAGTCCCAGTCCCGGGCAGCCGGGGGCCCCGGGGCCGTGCTGGGCTGTGTTTGCCGACTGTGGCTTGGAAAATGAGCCTCATGGGTTTATTCTAAGCCCCAGCACACTCCCCCACCCCCGCCCCTGCCCCAGCCCTCGAGAGGAAGCCAGGGGGGTGGGGGGGGACCTTCCGTCACCCTTCACCCGCTTCCTCTCTGCAGGGGTGAGCACAATTGGGAGAGGGGGTCCCTTGGGTTGTCTCTCCTGGGTGCAGAGTTCTCTTGGGCTTGAGTCTTGGCCTGTGTCTTCTCTCCCCGTTCGTCATCTGACCCGTCCTCCTGGTGGGCAGGAGTCTGCCGGCAGGTGGGAGCTGGCTCTGGGGCAGGGAGGCTGGACCTTCTGGGCTCATTGTGCCCATTGACCTTTGTCCTTAACCTTCAGCTGCCCCTACCCCTTAATGCTGGACTCTTGACGGATCCTTTCAACCACCTTTAAGATCCCAGCTCTGGGTCCAGCAGGTGGACGAATGATCACTCTTCAGCCGTCACTGTGGCGTGACGGGGGTGAGCGGGGCCTCAGGCTGACCCCCTGCCTTGTGCAGTTCAGGAAGTGGACGCCCTGGGCCCAGCAGTCTTGGAGGTGCCCCTGTTGTGTTCGGGTGCCCGTCAGTTCGGTCGCGTTCCTCCCGTCTTTGGGCTACGCTGGCTCAGAGCCAGGCCTGGCCCTTCTGAGAGGTCTGGGGATGATGATTCGGGGCCAAGAGCCAAGCTGCTTTGGGGGAACTGCCTCGAGAGGGGAAGCGGCCCCCAGGCTGCTCTCTGCAGGGCCAGGAGCTGAGTTTAGAAACGGGAAGTGTGAGCGACCCTGAGCGGGTGCCGGGAAGGCCCCAGGGGAAGTGAGCTTGAAGCGAACACCTGATGTGGAGGAGGGGTGGGGGAATCTTCTGGAAGAGGGATCCGAGAAGGGAATTTTCTTTTAGTGGAGTGCACAGCTCCAGGGGACCCCAGGGGGTGTAGGAGGAGCAGGTCACATGGGCAGTCTTTGAAACTGGGGCAGGGGGCAGCCGGGAGGGGTCCGCAGCCGAGGTCGCAGCTGCCTCGGCTGTGACCGTCTGGCCTCATTCAAAGCAGAGTGAGGCCAGACGGTCAGGTAGACAGTCAGGATTCCACCCCAGGCTCTGACGTCAGAGCACCAGGGTAGGGGAGCCTGGGAGGAAGCTCTCAACCATCTTTTAGTTGAGGGCGGAAGGAGGGGGAAGAAAAAGGGGTGGAGGAGGAGGAGGAAGGGGAGAAGGGAGGCCTTGGGGAGGGGCGGCCCTAGAATTTAGCGGGTTCTGTTCCCGCAGAAAACTGGCCGAGGGTTTATCTCTCCACTGAACTAGGGCTGTGGTGGGATCAACCTCAACGCTTGCCCCCGACATTTGATTTTATTTCTTTCTTCTGTTGGGCCACATCCTCAGCAGTGCTCTGGAGAGCGTGCGGTGCCAGGGCCGACTCCCCAGGCTCCCACACATGATCTTTACACTGTAGCCAATGAGCCACCTGTCCTCCTTGGCACCATCTTCAAGCGTGCTGGTTTGTCCCACCACCTCCCCCTCATTTGTTTGTTTCGGGGCCATACCTGGTGGTGCTCAGGGCTGGCTCCTGGCTCTGCACTCAGGAATCGCTCTCAGCGGGGCTCAGGGGACCATATTGCCAGGGATGGAACCCAGGTTGGCCGTGTGCAAGGCAAGTGCCCTCCCCGCTGTGCTGTCGCTCCTGTCCTGTTTTTTTCCCCCCTCTTTGCCCTTGGATTCCCATCCGCTTCTGCCCCCAGCACTGCCACCTGCCCTGGTATCTATCTCGTGTGCGTTTGGTTTATTTTTCTGAGTGGCTAGTTAGCTCAGTTTGGTCCAGAAGATGGAAGGGATGCTTGTTTTCTGTCCCTCGCACCCAGCACAGTGCCCAACTTCAGGGTCCTTCACATTCTTCTCCTTTGCTCTGCGGTACCTGCCATGGTGCTGTGGCACCATCTGCCCACTCGGAGCCTTAGTTTGGGAGTATCTGACACTCTGTGCTGTTGGTGGGATTAGGGGGCTTGGGACTCCCTGCCCACTGGGGTGTTGGAAGCTGTTCTTTTATTAGCAGTTGCCTTTCAAAGTGTGGCTGTGAATTTTTCTCTCAAGTGCCTTTCACCCAAGAATTAGCCCGGAAGATTTGTCTGCTTTCTAAAACAAAAAAAATCCTGTTTAGAGATTTTGATCTAAAAAATTTGTCTCTTCTGAGAGAGAATGTATTCATAACTTAGGAAATCTTAGACAAGTTTCCTCAGGTGTTTGTTGTTTGACTACACCTGAATTCATCCATCCATCCATCCATCCATCCATCCATCCATCCATCCATCCATCCATAGCTTATCTGTGCATCTGCCCTTCCTCCGTCATTCCATCCCTCCATCCATTACCTGCCTGAGTACCTACCTACCCATCTGTCACCCGTCTATCCACTCATTCATTCACCATCTTTAATATCTATATTCCCCATCCATTTATGTTTATCTACATATATCATCCATCCATCACCCACCCATCTGCCTGCCCATATCATACACCACCTGTGCGTCCACCATCTCTCTCCTCATCCATTCACCCACTTGCCCATCCATCCATCCTGCACCCATTTGCTCTGGGTCAGGATTAAAATGGACGGGGCAGTTTGTGCAGATTTGTAAAGACCAAACCAAGAGCTGAGGCAGGGAGGTGTGGAGTACTGCAGGGTTTCTAAGAATCATAGATGTATGAATGACTTGTACTATATATATAAAAATTATATATATGACTTGTACAATATATAAATATATATAAACGACTTGTAAAATATATACATAATTTTAAAAATTATATATAATTAAAAAATTGAATCACAGTGAGATCCACGGTCCACGGTCCTCCTGTTGTTCATCGATTTGCTCGAGCGGGTCCAGTAACGTCTCCATCGTGAGACTTCTTGTTACTGTGTTTGGCATATCGAGTACCTCACGGGTAACTTGCCAGGCTCTGCCGTGCGGGCGAGATACTCTCGGTAGCTTGCCGGGCTCTCCGAGAGGGGCGGAGGAATCGAACTCGGGTCGGTCATGTTGGCTGAGTGCAAGCAAACGCCCTTCCGCTGTGCTATTGCTCCAGCCCACAGTGAGATACACATTTACAAAGTTGTTCATAATTGGGCTTCAGTCGTATAATGTACAACGACCTGTCCCTTTACCTGTGTACATTTCCTACCACCAATGTCCCCAGTTTCCCTCCCAACACCCTCCACCCCCGCCACCGCCTGCATCTATGGCAGGCACCCCTCTCTCTTGCCCTCCCAACTTGGCCTTTCAACATGGACTTGGCGAGGTTCCAGCCAGATACCCATCTGAGCTCCCCCTTGGCCCTGGGCCTCCACGCTGTGCCCCCTGCCGCTCTTTGAGATACCATCTCCTCACTTCCTCTGACCTTGCACCCACGTCCCTGCTCTCTCTCCTGTGGCTTTCGTTACTGAACCTCGTTCGTTGGTCCCACTGGACTCAGGCTGCTGAGCTGTCTTCCTGGGCCGTCATTCTGCTTTACTTGTTTCCCGGTCCTTCTACTAGTGCTTTGAGAAGCTTCTTACTCCAGTGTCGGCTCCAGCCCATGGCTCCCAAGATTGTGCCTGTGGTTCAGCATCTCCAGGGGCCCCGAGAACCAGCCCTTTCCTTTGCCGCCTCCTGCCATGGGTCCTCCATCCCCTGCCACACCCCCCTCTTTTGGCTTGACCACATGCAGAAAGAGCTATTTGAGGGGCTGGAGTGATAGCACAGCGAGTTGGGTGTTTGCCTTGCACGCGGCCAACCCGGGTTCGATCCCCAGCATCCTATACGGTCCCCTGAGCACCACCAGGAGTGATTCCTGAGTGCATGAACCAGGAGCGATCCCTGTGCATTGCTGGGTGTGACCCAAAAAGCCAAAAGGAAAAAAAAAAAGCTATTTGAGAAGGAGGTCATGGCCAGGGGACTCTGAAACCTCTTCCTGAGTGAGATTTCTTTTTTTTCCCTTCCTACTACCTCTCTCACTTCTCTGATAATCTGGTAGGATATAGAATTCCAGGTTAGAGCATTCTCAGAATCTTGAAGATGTGATCCCATTGCCTTCCGTTAGCCTTTTACATGCAACTTGTTTTGTTTTCTTTGAGGGCTGCACTGGGCAGTGCTCAGGGCTTACTCCTGGCTCTGTGCTCAGGGGTCACTCCAGTGATGCTTGGCTGACAGTATGGGGTGCTGCTGGGCATTGGACCCAGGTTGGCTGCTTGCAATGCAAGTGCCCATGTGCTGCATTAGCCCTCTGGGTCCAGCCGTCTTGTCTTGTTTGCTTTTGTCTTTTCTCTTTGTAAAGTGCCAGCTTGTGCCAGCTTCCATCCCCAATATTTTTTTTCATAGTTTTATTTATTTATTTATTTATTTTTCGTCTTATATTTATTTATTGAATCACTGTGGGAGAAGTTACTAAGCTTTCATGTTTAGTCTCGGTCATACAATGATCAAACACCTCTCCCTTCACCAGTACTCATTTTTCCCCACCAAAAAGAACTTAATCCAGAGCCCGGCATCCCCAATATTTTGAGCCTGGAGGTCACCGCTGGGGGGCATGGATGGGCTTGCTCCCGGTGGGGGTATTTTTGGCGTTTTTTCACCCTCTGGAAATTCACAATCCTGGGAACTAGTCTTACATTGTCGGTTGTCATCATTATTTACATAATCTTTGCTCTTTTGGGTGCTGAAGATTTATCCCAGGACCTCACACCTGCAAAGCCATCACCCTGCCGCTGAGCCACAGGTTTATTTTTGTTTAATACTTTGTAGGATCAGAGACATAGTCCAGCAGTTAAGGCACTGACTTTGCCTGTGACTGACCCTGAGTCTGTCCTGGCACCACGCTGCTGGCCAAGCAGCTGAGCCCAGAGCTGGGAGTAGTCCCTGAACTCTGCCAGGTGGGGCCCCACCTCCCCGTGTTTGGTGGGGTCGCACAGTGCTCAGAGGTGCTTCAGGCTGCACACAGTGGGGCCAGGGTCAGATGCACCATGCGGGTGCTCTGCCATGCTGTACCACATCCTGGAGTGGCGGCACTGTACATTAAGTGGCATCTTTCTGCCATTTCTGCTGGTCTCTGCCCAGGGATGGCCCCGCAGACGGCACCTGGACTTCTCTTTCCCCCCACCTACGTTTTCCTCTTTATTTTTGGCCTTTTGGTTCTTCCTTTAAATGGCAGGCTACCGAATGTAACCTGCCCACACGGCAGAGTCTGGCAAACTCCCCGTGGCGTACCTAATATGCCAAATA
>JAOXYA010000021.1:28849204-28860797 GCA_028565675.1 Sorex palustris | reverse complement strand
AGGGGTTACTCCTGGCTCTGCGCTCAGGAATTACCCCTGGCGGTGCTCAGGGGACCCTATGGGATGCTGGGAATCGATCCCAGGTTGGCCGCATGCAAGGCAAAGGCCCTACCTGCTGTGCTATCGCTCCAGCCCCCAAGCCTTCTTCTCTGCACCCCTCCTTTGCTGGGCTTGCTCCCTCTGGCCCCCAATCTCCCCCTGGGGGCACCAGACACGCTGGGGGGAGGGGAAGACCAGACACACTTCCTTGGAAAGTCTGTCCTCTGGGTGGATGGTCCGAGTGCAGGCCTGCTCACCAGGATGACCTAGCCTGCCTGGGTACCCCAGTTCCAGAGTGGGGCTCCATACAGTTCCTTCTCATCACTGCCTCCCGTCCCTCCTGTTTTACAGACCCAGCCACCTACCAGCCTCCGTTCCTAGGAGCCCCCGGAGTTTCTCGTTGACTGACCTTGCTGTTGAGAGTGAGGGCCTCGCACCAGACCAGGACACTGGGGAGGGAGAGGGGGGAATGCAGTGAGCATGGGGCACCAGGCCTGCTTGGGAGGTGATGCAGTCACGGGCTCACCCTGCTGACGACCCTTCTCATGCTGGACCCCCATTCTCTAAGCCTGCGGTAGACCCTCCGCTGTGCTCTCATTGTCCCGAGGAGAAGGAGGGATCTTGGGGGAGAACTGAGCCCACTCTCTGTCCTCTCCAGGGGCTCGTTCTCCAACTCCCCCATTCTCCTTGCCCCGACCAGTCCTCTGCACCTCCTGCCCCTCCGCATCCAAGCAGCTGGGCGCGAGGGAACACCAAATAAAGGGTGTTGGGAGGATCCTCCCAGGATGGGAGAAGCATGCTGAAAGTAAACTATAGGTTGAATGTGATTGCCACTCAATGCCTCTCTTGCAATCCACAGGACCCAAAAGGAGAGAGAGAACAAAAGGGAATGCCCTGCCACAGAGGCAGGGTGGGATGGGGGGGAAGGGGGGTGGAAGGGATGCTGGGACCCGTGGTGGTGGAGAATGGGCACTGGTGGAGGGATGGGTACTTGATCATTGTATGATTGAAACCCAAGCACAAAAACTTGTAAGTCTAAAAAAAAAAAAAAAAGGAAGGACAAGAAGCACGATGTTCTGTGCCCCCACCCCCTGCCCAGGGCGCTTCGGGGTTGGCCAGGGCGGGGAGGGGATGTGAGCTGGTCTTTGCGGCACCAGGCTGTGCCGGACAGGCTGCAGTGTCTCCACCTTCCTGCCTGCAGCCACGGCGGTTGCATTTGACGGGGCACGTGCTTGCATCCCAGGTAAGTGTGAGCATTGCCTCCACCTAGCCACAGACCCCTCCACCCGCTATTGCCTCTCACCAGCCTTTCATGCATTCCTGCTCTGCCGGCTCCCAGTAGGAGTCACGATTCCGTCTCCCAGAGGCTGGAGCCCTCCTGCTCCACGCTGCCCAGCTGCCCGGCTTTCCTAGAGCCCGTTCTGCCCATGGTCCTACCTCCTCTGAGGCCTGGCAGGACACCCCCCCACACACACACAGCACCCTACCCTGCACCCGCCTCCGGTGAAAACCCTCTAGAGAGCGGGAGCACAGAGATTTGTCTCACCTGACAGCAAGAACGTGACTCCCACAGCTGCTCAGGATTCACTGGGTTTGTGGCATGGTGCTGGGACCCAACCGCCTGTCCCTTGAGCCCCGCACCCTTTGGGGGCCACGCCAAGTCTGGACATGGTCCCGGGCAGCATACCCAGGGCTGTGGACAAAGATGTCCCAAGAGCAGCCTGCGGCCCTCGAGGCCGGGCTCCAGGCTGAGAAGTGAGTCCCGAGGGGAGCATGGTGTGTGTCCCGGGATAGAGTGTCCCACCTGGACAGAGGGTCTCCTGCACACTCGGTGCTCAAGCTCAGCCCCGCCTACCCACGCCTGTGCTCCAGCAGCTGAAGTGCCGAAAAGTGCCTGCTGGTCCTGGGGTAGTAGTGCTCAGCGGGCAGCAACTGCGTCCCAGGCCCAGCGCTGTGGGCAGAAACATGGGCAGAGGGACGAAGGCGGCATCTGGGCCTGGGGTCAGGATGGGAGCTGAGTCTTCGCCTAAATCTGCTGCAGGAAAGGTGGGAGACAGGCTGGGGGGGAGGGGGGAAGAGGGCGGGAGATGGTGTGGGAGAGAACAGGGTTGAAGGCGTTTGCCTTGCACGACACCCACCTTAGTTCCAAGCCCAACATGCCTATGGTTCCCTGAGCACTGCCAGGAGGGACCCCTGAGCACAGTTCTCAGAGTGGACGTTTAGACCGGTCACCTCCAGGAACCCAGCTGCTCTTTCCTGCCCGGTGCTCACCTGTGGGGTTGGCAGTCCCCGTGGAGACTGCATGGGGCTGCTATCCAAGAGCGGTTGTAATATCTCTCCCTGGGCACATAGACACTGCCGTGTGTGTGAGTGTGTGTGTGTGTGAGTGTGTGTGTGTGTGTGTGTGTGTGTGTTTCTCTGTGTTCCCAGGGGCAAACCCAGAACCACCACAGAGCAGGTGCTTTGCAACCATGACCAAATGGGTCACAGGCTCAGAACTTGGTAGCTCTGATAGCTTGGATCCTCTGTGTGAGCCTTTCCAAGAACCAGCCCTTGTGACGGGTCATGAAAACCAGAGCTGAGGAGATGGGGATGCCCTCTGGGGCCTCGTGGCATGGAGCTGTGCAATGTATGGCTCAGGGACCCCTGAGAATCAGACGTTTTGGGCCACTATGGCCAGCTGGTGCCAGGACAGGAACTGAGATCTTTTTTTTTTTTAATTGACTTGTTGGAGCCTTCCGGGATGCTCAGAGGTCCCAGGGTCAACCCCAGTGAGGGTCAGGGGCTACAAAAGCTCCCTCCGATGGCGTGGCCAAGGCTGGGTTGCAAACCTGGGCTTCATGCATACAAGACACATGCAGTGGCCCTTGGGGTCATCTCCCGGCTCTGGACTCTGCACTCCATTGTCTTTCCCCCATCAGGCCGGGGCCGATGTCAGGGCAGACAAATCTTTGCCTCTCTTAAGCTGAAAAGTGGGACTTGGTTCCCTGGGGAGAGAGTCGGCACTATCTAGCAGGTCTTGACCCATTTTCCCTTTGCTTCTGCAGGCCGTGCCAAGGGGCCCTCCTCTGGGCCTGGGAGGTAGAGTTAAACGCTCCTTTAAAAAGTCTGCTTTTGTATTTACACTGGATATTTTTTTCCCTCTTTAGCAATATATCATCACCATTTTTCCGTGCCAATAAACATAATTATGCACATAAAAAAATAGTCCGGTTTCCAGATTATCTAAGGAAGATAAATGTTTCCCTTGTGCTAATTCCAGCACAGTTTATATGCTGTTTTGCAATGCTGGCCAACTGTTTTCTTCTTCGTTGAGCATTTAAACTCTGTTTTTTAAACTGTTATGGCATACAGAGCGCCTAAGAGTAACAGATGTCTGCGTGATGGAGTCGTTCCACGGGAAAGAATGTGCAGCTTCTTGATTCCCCAGGAAGGATGTGGCCCTGGACCCAGGTGTCCCCCTCACCGGGTCAGAAATCGTGCCTGGGGCCTCACAAGGCCTGGTGGCTTACAGAGGTGATCCCCCTCCCAGGGCGTGCTCAGGATTTTCTTAAATGGGCAACGCCCCTCCTCTCACCTGGGAGGTGAAATTTGGATCACCTTTTACAATTGCTGCAGGTTTCCCTAGAATCCGAGCAGTAGGAGAAACTCGTTTAATAACATCACCATCACCATCATCACCATCACCACCATCACCATGATCATCACCATCATCACCATTACCACCACCACCATAACCATCATCACCATCACCACTATGACCACTATCACCACCATCACCATCACCATCACATCACCATTACCACCATCATCACCATCATCACCATCAACATCACCATCACCATTGCCACCATCACCATAACCATCATCACCATCATCACCATGGCCACCATCACCATGACCATTATCACCACCATTACCATCATCACCATCACCACCATCACCATTATCACCATCACCATCATAACCATCCCCACCATCACCACCATCACCAGCAGCATCATTGTCATTGTCATTGTTATGGGTTAGCCTGAGAATTTTGCTTAATATTTCATGGAGAGTGGAGAGTTGTCTCAGTGATCCCTGAGGTTGTTTGTGGCTCCTGAAGGCCACTGAGCATCCCCAAGCCTGGCCCCTATTTATAGACGGGCACAAAGAGAGAACTCCATAAGGTGAGTGCACGAGGCCTGGGTTCTCTAAGTGACCCCTGAACACAGAGCCAGGAATAGTCCCCAGCCCTGCCAGGTGTGGCCCCAAAGGCATCCCTGGTCCCCCATCCCCCACACCCACACACACCCACACATACCAAAATTGCATCGTGGAAGTACCCGCCTGCGTTCTAGTCCAGCAGCCTCACTGTGATCTAGAGCAAGTCTCGTCTTTTTCTGGTGGGTCATTTGTGATCTCAACACAGGACCTGGTATGGAGTGTCTACAGGGGGACCGGATCCAGGGAGGGCCCAGAGAGGCACAAGGTCTGCTCATAGTCACCAGGGACAGCACAGGAGCTTCCCAGTCTGGACAATTCCTGCCAGGGATGCCCCCCAGATCCTTGGTGTGGCCTCAGCAAGTGCCCGGGGACCAGGAGCTGGGTCCTGATGTGGCTCTGAGGACCAAGTCCAGAGATGGGTCAGCCTCTCAGAGCAGGAGAGGGTGAGGCTGACCTGGGGCGTTGGGGTGGGCAGGGGCTCCGCAGTCAGGAGGTCCCAAGGGGTAGCCAGGTTCCTAGTTGACCAAGAGGCCAAGAGGAAGGCGGGTGTGATGAGTCCCTGACAGTGATGGAGTTGGCTAGCGTCCAATGAGGGATTAGCTTTGGGAGGCTTTTGCATCAGAAGGAAGAGGATCCAGGGAATGTCTTTGGGGGAACCCATATCTTGGTTGGCTTTACCTTGGCACAAAGGAATGAGGCTTTCCCGGGAAACCTGCTTTCCAGAACCTACTTTCCCCCAGCTCCTGGATACTCAGAAGGGCTGGAACTCTGGTCAGCCCTCCTGAAGTTCCAGGCTTGGACTCAGGGGGGAGCTGGTGAGCCATGGAGGGAGGGAGCCACGGGGCTTCCTGTCAGTCCCTGCAGCTTGGGGGAGGGGCCACCGGCACCCAGGGGTCCACGTCTCACACCCCATCGGTGCTCTGTGATGTCCCTCCCCACATCTGACTGTAAAGGGCCTTGGTGCTAATCTGCTTCCAGGAGCTCAGGGCTGGGGGGAACCCCGGGCATGGTTAGGTCATGCCCTGGCTTCCGGGGTGAGTGGCACCCTGGCTGGGCTGGGCAGGAAGGGAGGCAGCAGGGCCCTTCCAAGGTCCCACAGACCCCACTGGGCAGGAGGTGGTTTGGGTGCCCAGGGGTGTATGTGTGATAGTACCAGCGTCTGACCCTGGTCCTAGGGTTCTAGCCTGGAGAACAAGGTCTCAAGGTGCTTCTCAGCTCACGACCAGATTTTGTTTTTTCTTCTTTTCTTTTCTTTTCTTTTCTTTTCTTTTCTTTTCTTTTCTTTTCTTTTCTTTTTCTACTCCTGGCTCTGCACTCAGGAATTACTCCTGGCAGTGCTTGGGGAACCATATGGGAAGCTGGGGATCGAACCCAGGTCAGCCGCGTGCAAGGCAAAAATGTCCTCCCGGCTGTACTATCACTTCAACCCCTCAGCCAGCTTTTCTTTTGCTTCTTTTCTCTGGTTCTTTTTTTTTGGGGGGGGAGGGGGGAAGTTGGCTATACCCAACAATACTCAGGGGTTACTCAGGGCTCTGCACTTCAAGGATTACTCCTGGCAGGCTCGGGGGATCATAAGGGATGCCGGGGCTGGAACCCAGATCAGCTGCATGCAAGGCCAGTGCCTTCCCAGAGTCCTATGTCTCTGGCCCCAGTTAGTCTGTTTCAGAAGACTCAGAAGAGCACATGAGCACCTTTGGTGAGCAGGGCTCAGGGGTGCAGGGAGCCAGCAGGTGGGTCCCAGCTGGCACTACTCCCCAGGGGGGTGGGTGCTGGCAGTGCCACCCCACCCAGAGGACATGGCTGTGAGCCCCTTCCCGGATGCAGCCCACGGCTACAGGCTGGAGACAGGCGGGCTGGCGTAGGGTCTCCTTGGCGCTGAAGGCCCACTACGGCAGCATGTTGTATGGGGCCCGCCCCTTCCACGTGTCCCCAGGACCCCCCTCTCCCTGCTACCTCAGACTCCAGGGAGTGCCCCCTGGGGCCATCCCCTTTGGGACCATGGGCCAGTGCTACAGCTGGTGGAGGGAGTCCCCCTTGGAAAGCTTGGAGAATCTTGTGGTCAGTGGGCTGGGGCAGGCCGGAGTGCTGGAGCCGGGTCCAGCTCAGTGACCAGGTGGAGATGGGGCTTCCTGGCCCAGAGCCATTCTTCCTGGTGACTAGGAGCACCAGGGAAGCTACCAGAGGGGCTTTGGAGCCCTGCAGGGGGGCCTTGAGGAGACAGCAGGGACTGGGGGTGGGGAAGGGGGAATAGGAAGCCCCTCCCCACCCTTCTGCGTCCCCCAGGGCTGGTGGGCCCTCACTTGAGCCTCCCACAGACTAGTGGGAGAAAAGCAGGTACATGAGGCCATGTGACTGTGGGGTCTAAAGCCAGCGTAGCACACAAGGAGCAGAGAGAGAGAGAGAGAGAGAGAGAGAGAGAGAGAACAGTGGGGTCGGGCGCTGGCCTCGCATGTGGCCCATCCAGGTTCCATCTCCAGAATCCCCTAGGGTCCTCTGGGTGCAGGAATAATTCCTGAGAGCCAGGAGTAATCCCTGAGCACAGCTGGATGTGGGCGCCCCCAACACAGAGCCAAATGAGGGGCTGTGTCCTGCAAGAACGTCTCCGCCCCAGGAAACAGCCCTTCAGCATGGGCCTAAGTGTGTGGTGTTGGCCCTGCAGAACCCAGGCGCACCGTCAACCCAGCAATCCCCATGGGTGGTGAGGTCAAGCCCTGCCTTTTCTCCCACCTACCCTGTTCCCCCCCCAGGGAGGAGGAAGGCTCTTCCTTGCAAATCCCGGAGCACAGGAAGGAGAGGACTGGGGTGGGAGTGAAGCCCAGCACTTCACAAAGTTCCCAGGATTTGGGGCTTTATATCATTTAAAAGGTGGTTTATGGGGGAAAGAGAAGAAAATATTTTGGGGTCTGTGTCACCAACACAACTGCTCAGAGGCTGGACCCTGGGGGTCCTGGACTTTGTATGTCTGACTTTGTTCAGTGACGCTCAATGGCATTCCAGCAGCCGAGTTGATGCTCAGGGGGGCTCCGCCACTGGATTGACTCTGAAGCCCCCCATAAAGATAACAAAGCTTTCTCTTGGTCACCTCCTAAAGTCCCCACAAGCCTAGTGCTGACACACAAGGGAGAAGAGCCTCAGGCTGAGCTGGAGAGGCCGAGGGCTCCCTTCCTTGGCTGTGGGCCCCATCAGCTGCTCTGCGGCCACCAGGCTCCCCATCTATCCACCTGAGCTGGGCAGGGCAGGGTCATCGATCGGGTGGGTCTGCATCCCTGCCCCAAAGCAGCCACCAGTCTGCAGACCCTGAGGCTAAGCAGCCTCTGTTTGTTGTGTGCCTCTCTCTGCTTGCGGCAGGCGCTTCTGAGACACCGGGGCTGTGGGCGGCTGTATCCTAAGCTCTATTCTGTGCTCACAAAGGAGCAGCCGTGTGAGTGACATCTGTCCCGCACCGTCGCTGGGGAATTGTTTATGGTATTGTCAGCTCGGGTCCCTGGGAAGTGGAGGAGGAGGAGGAGATGGAGAAGGAGAAGGAGAAGGAGGAGGAGGAGGAGGCGCTTTATTCTCCCGAGGTGTTTAAAAAGGAGCCAGTCTGGGTACCATTGTCGAAGTTCGTCTTTCCATTTTGCTCTGTTGGGAGGCGGCCCAGGGAACAGCAGGAGGGGGTGCTCCTTGGAAGCACGTGGGGGGCGCACAGCAACTCAGAAACGTCTGGGCTGCGAGTTGCAGCGAGTTTGAAGTTGACGTTAGGAAGTGGTTGCAGGTCCTGGTTCTTTTTTTATTTTATTTTATTTTTTTTTGCTTTTTAGGTCACACCTGGCAATGCACAGGGGTTACTTCTGGCTCTGGCTCTGCACTCAGGAGTTACTTTTGGTGGTGCTCAGGGGACCATATGGGATGCTGGGAATTGAACCTGGATCGGCTGTGTGCAAGGCAAATGCCCTACCCGCTGTGCTATCTCTCCAGCCCTGGTCCCGGTTCTTTTTGAAAAATCATTTTTTTTTTAAATTTTGGTTTTGGGGCCACACCTGGTGATGCTCAAGGTTACTCCTGGCTCTGCAACCAGGAACTGCTCCTGGCAGTACTTGCAGGTATTACACAGGATGCCAGAGATCGAACCCAGGTCAACCGCGTGCAAAACAAGTGTCCTACCTGCTGGGATACCACTCCAGCCCAGCATCCATCTGTTGAACAGATTTGTTACAGCGGCACTTACCCAAGACAATGCCCCATTCCTAGGTTTGCTGCCGTGTTCCCAGGCCACCGATTCTTCAGTGTAGACACTCTGCAGCGGCCACCTTTGCTGCCACTGGACTTTGCCCCTTGGGATAATTTTCCTCCACAGTGGAGACAAAGCTTTATCAGGTCAGTCTGTGTGCCAAAAAACTGGGTCATGTCAAAGGTTAAAAATAATCTTAGCTGGGGCCGGAAACATAGTACAGGGGTTAAGGTGCTTGCCTTGCAGTGCAGCTGACACTGATCAGACCCCTGGCACACACATACGTACCCCCCAGACACCACCAGCGCTGGCGGGCACTCCTGACCACAGTCCCAAATAGTCCTTTAACACCACCAGTGATCTCTGAGCACAGAAAGAACAGAAGCTTTTGAGCATCACTGGAACAAAGAAAAAAACAAACGCAAAACTGAGAATCTCTGCTGGAGTGAGTCAGTCCAGTAAACACTGACCCTTCTGAATACGCCTTCTGGGCTGGGGGAAACACTAACCCCAGAGTCTGTAAAGAAACTCAGAACTCAACAGCTGGGGGGGGGGGGGAGGCGGGAAAACAATCTGGTGAGAAAATGGCAAAAGATATGCCCAGTTATTTCCCCAGAGTGGATACACAGATGAAATATAAGCGCATGGGAAGATGCAGTGACCATGAGGGAAATGCAAATGAGGTCCACAGCGAGACGTGGCATCGGAACGGTTGCCACAAAAGAGTGACAACATTGAATGCCGCGGAGGGCTCGGAAATTACTCATACTATTCTGGTGGAAACACAAGATGATAGAAGAAAATGTGGAAAACATTTTCGCCCATCTTAAAAAACTGCATGGAGGGTGGGAGACAGCCCAGAGGGCTTGGTGCTGGGTGTGCAGCGGGCAGAACCCGGGGGCTCTCCTCAGAGCCTCCTCCTTCCTCTCCTCATGCTCTTCCTCCTCTTCCTCCTTCCTTCTCCCACTCCTCCTCCTCCTCCCCACATCCCCCTTAGGGGGAGCCCCATGGTCCCCCTCTCCTCAACACCATGCTGATAATAGCCCATAAACATAATGATGGGTTGGTTGTGGGCCCCTCCTCCCCAATCCCTCCCCCCCCCCCCAGCACACACACTGCACTTATAACAACTCTCATAGAACCAGCTACTATTGTATTCTGGATGTTTATCTTAGAGAGGTGAATGCATATATATACACGAAACCCTGGGAACAAATACTCATTGCCTGTAGATTTGCTGTAGCCTCACACTGGAACATCCTAGGTACCTTCAATGTGTCACTGATTGATTGATTGGCTTTTTTGGGGGGTGTCAAACTCGGGGATGTTCAGGGGTTACTCCTGGCTCTGCAGTCAACAATTACTCCTGGCGGTGCTCAGGGGACCATATGGGATGATGGGGATTAAATCCAGGTCTGCGTCGCGCAAGGCAAACGCCCTCCTCACTGTACTATCGCTCTGGCCCCGTACTGGCTTAACAACCTGTAGTCCATGCAAACTAGGCCGCACTCTGCAATCGTGAAACAGGAAGGGTGCTCCCTGAGGATGGTGCTGAGGAGAAAGGCGGCAGTCTCGAGGGTTCTGTCTATGTGTTATTCTCTCCCGGCGAGGCATTCCTGGTTTGATTCCCGGCATCCCTGATGGTGCCTGGGGCAATGCCTGGAGTAAGCCCTGAGCACAGAGGCCCAAGTGGGCCCTGCTGGTAGCGGCATCAAGAAGGCACTGGGTTTCCTCCAGGCACGGCAGGGCTGGTCCTATGCTACACAGCGCTGCCCTCTGCCCCTCCCCCTGAGGGATGCGCTTGTTCAGTCCACAGCCCCCGCCCCTGAAAAGCGCCACTTGGAGACCCCTGGGACGGCTTCCCTCCATGGGACACAGACTCGTAGAAAGGCCAAGCGGGGCGAGGGACACTGGGTGAGACCTGGACCCCAGGCCGTGAGCTGTCCCTCTCTCCCAGGGCACAGGAAGACCAGCTCGCTTGGGGAAACCGTCCACGGCGACCTCTGAGGACTCAGAGACTGTCCGATGGGGCCAGAGGTCCCCCTTCCCTGCCCGAGTGGACACCCCCCTCCAGTCTTAAGCCCAGCCCAGCCCAGCCCAACCCCATCCACCACCAACTCCACAGGGTGAGGCCGTGACCTTCCCTGGCCGGGCCCCTTGTGGCCAGCCGCCCCAGGGAGCCTGTTTCTCCGAGGCCAACGCCCACTTCCTTCCCTCACTCTCACTTGCAATAACAAGCTCATATTTTAGCTTTACATATCTGGACAAGAACAATAAATTTATTTGGTCTGGTTTATAAATCTGAAAAACACAAAACACCGAAAACCCGGCCCATTCCTCCGGCCGGGCTCAACTCACGGCGGGGCAGGCTGCTGACCTCTGATGGCCTTGGGGAAAGAGGAGGAGGAGGAAGAGGAGGAAGAGGAGGAAGAGGAGGAGGAGAGGAAGCTGCCTCCACCCCCAGCAGCCCGCTGACAGAATAGAGACCTAGGGGGGCTCCCTGCCCCCGAAGTTCGTGTCCATCCCATCATGATCCCACATGCCCCATGAGAAGCTGGAATCCGTGAATACGAGGCTCCGCGCCCAGTGCTGAGTAGCCTTTCCAGTCTGCCCCCCACAGAGCCTGTTCCCTGCAGTTCCCAGCATCCCACTCTGGACCTTCAGGGTGACCCCACCAGGAAGACCCTCGGGGCCCCATCTGGGCAGCCCAGCCGCAGAGCCTGGACTTCCCACTAATTGACCTGCTGGTCGGTCTGCAAGTGGCCAACTCAGAGCTGAATTCCGAAGGCAGCACCGCACATCTTTAGGGGGGAGAGCGTGGCAAGTGTGGGGAGTGTCTCGGACCTCGTCCCAAGGGGATCACAGCGCTGAGCCCTTCATCAGAAGCCTTGGCTTAGGCTGCTGTGAGCTCAGAGGGGGCGCCCTTGCTTGCACGTGTAAGGGAAGTCAGTCTCCAGGGAGGAAGAAAGAAAGAAAGAAAGAAAGAAAGAAAGAAAGAAAGAAAGAAAGAAAGAAAGAGAGAGAAGGAGGGTGGGAGCCCGGGTCTAGATGTCCAGATACCGTGAAGTGCCCAGGTGCCAGTCAGGAGAAAATTTACTGATCTCTGGCACCCGTGGCCTGCAACTTTCCCTCCCT
>JAOXYA010000021.1:28821040-28849104 GCA_028565675.1 Sorex palustris | reverse complement strand
GGGTGGAGGAATCGAACTCGGGTCGGCCATGTTGGCTGCGTGCAAGGCAAACGCCCTACCTCTGTGCTATCGCTCCACCCCCTTGGCAGTATATAAAACAAGTTTATTTCATCTCACTGAGCATGAATATTTTTTATGTCCCTTAATTTATTTCAGGAAATCCTTTAGTTTTTAGTGTTGTGGCATTCTGCATGTTGAGGTCCCATAGATCTCTAAGTGTTTGGCTTTTTTTTTTTCAATGTGGGTCGCCAGGGATTTGAACTCATGATCCTGTGTGTGTTAGACTGGTGCTCTGAGTATGGCACAGTTCTCCTTGACCTCTGCACTGTCCCTCTCGGCCCTACACTTCCCCCCTTGGCCCCGTGCAGTGCATATTTGATAAAGAGGAAGTTTATTTCATGAGGCTTACAAGGCCTCAGTTAATGTCTTTGATTGCAGCACTTAATTTTTTTACCTCTCACAAAAATTAAAACTTTTGATTAAAATATTTTGCTCATAACAACACAACCACTTGCTTTGCACTAGAATGTGTGGATAATTGCAATAAACATGATACAGGGCAGGGACAGAGCTATAGCTGACAGCGTTCCCACTGACCCTACATGCTCAGGGGACAGGGAGCAAACACTCCCAGCCTTGGGGACGGTCCGCTTCTCCCTTCTCAGCCCTTGGCAACATGCCCCAGGCCGCCTTATACCTACTGCATCCTCAGAGCCGGAGCTTTAGAGATGCTTTCAGGAGCTTGGTTTTGGAATTTAGCCCCTCCTTCCTGCCTACCTGCTTGCCTGCCTGCCTGCCTGCCTGCCTGCCTGCCTTCCATGCTGGGAATCGAACCCAGGTCTGGTGTGTGCAAGACAAATGCGGGAGCCACTGTGCTCTCTTCACCCTGGAACTGAGTGTTTATAATGATCTAAAACATTTACACGCCGTATTGCTGGGTCTCAACCAGGCACCTGGAAAACAGTTTTGATTCTAAGAATCCCCCTTTGTCCCTGGGGATTCTGGAGAGATCTCTTGTTCCCCAAACTGCCTTTCAACCCCCTGGCCTGGACACAGCCCCCAAGATGCCCTGAGGCCCCCAGACCAGGCCAGACGCAGCCCCTCCGATGTGCCCCTGCTGGTGCCCACGGGTGCCCCGAATGTCGGCCAGCTTCTCTGTTTTTCTCCCAGTCTGGCCGACCTTGCCTGCACCCTTGGAAACAGGTTTGCCAGAGAAGAGGGGGTCTTCTCTCTACAACAGGACTGGGAATATCCAGCCTCAGGCCGCATTGGTCCCGTGAAATCACGGGGTCTGGGCCCAGTGGTGAGGGGTGGATATGGTGCTCCTATCAGTGACCCGGGGCCCCCAGCCCGTGTCGTGTGGCCCTCGGAGGTCATTCCAAACACTGAGAGTTGCTAATACCGAGCTGGGGCTGGGGGTAGCGGCCTAAGACTGGGAATGAGCTGGGACATGGGTGCAGCTGAGGTGGCACTGGCAGCAGGTGTCGGGCACACTGCTGATAGGGGGTGCTGTCTGCAGAGGCTGGCCTGACCCACGCAGGTGGACGGGGTCCTGCAGGGACCAGGTTTGGGGTGCAGAGGCTGGGGGAGGGGGCTTCTCTGCACAGCCGGTCTCTGCACCACGGCCTCGAGCTATTGAGCATGCAGAGGACACCGGGGCCCGCTCCAACCCCCACCCCCGTGTCTGCTGGGCGTGACCCAGTTGGAACACACCTTGGTTCTGGAACGAGGGCCCGGTGGAACTGAGGTGGGTGCAGGCGCACCCTATCCTGCAGGGCTGGGTCTGGGCCACTGGCAGCCTGGAGGTGTGGGGTGGTGCGTTGGAGGGAGGCCAGTACTGTGAAAATGTCACCGTGAGCTCAGGGAACCCCCCTGAAGTGTCACCGTGGAGCTCAGGGGACTCCCCTTGGTGGCTATTCAAGCAGAGAGAGGAAACAAACGCTTGAACAGGAGAGAGACAGCTGTTCTCAGGGAGGGGTTTATTTCTCTAATAACAACAGCAGCAGCAGCTTGACCACAGCAACACGCCACAGTGCAGAGGGGACAGACGCAGAGCGGCCGCGGGCACCTCGGGCCACCGCCTCCCACCCCCCTGGCACAGCCAATGCTTTTGCGTTAACACAGACAGCCACCGCACCCTCCTACAGATCCGCTACAAACCCACTGGGTAAGGATGCAGGAGGATGCGGGAGGATGCGGGGAGAATGCGGGATGGATGCGGGAGGATGCAGGATGGATGCGGGAGGATGCAGGACGGATGCGGGAGGATGTGGGAGGATGCGGGAGGATGCGGGAGGATGTGGGAGGATGCGGGAGGATGCGGGACGGATGCGGGACGGATGCGGGAGGATGTGGGAGGATGCGAGAGGATGTAGGATGGATACGGGAGGATGCGGGAGGCTGTGGGACGGATACGGGAGGATGTGGGAGGATGCAGGAGGATGCAGGAGGATGCGGGAGGATGCGGGAGAATGCGGGAGGATGTGGGGGAGGATGAGGGACAGATGCAGGGAAGATGTGGAATGGATGTGGGAAGATACGGGAGGATGCGGGGAGGATGTGGGGAGGATGAGGGAAGACACCTCCATTCCTCCTCGGAGAAGCATCTTTCCCGCACTGTGGCCTCTGTGGAAGGAGCAGTGTGTTTGCCGTTCACCAGGGCAGTGGGTTCTGGTGCTGAGTTCTGAGGCTTAAGTCTGGAAGCGGGTCCTGGGGTGTTGGCCAGTGAGTTCTCGGCTCATGACTCAGGATGAGGCTGGACCCTGCACCAGCACTGCCACAAGGTCGGAGGTTCTGCCTTGCAGAAACGGACTGGAACCTCACAGGAGCAAAATGGGGCGACCCAGCAGGATTGAGTATACAGTGGGCCGAGAGGGGAGCCCCAGTCACGCCGAGTGCTTCCACTTCATCTCGGGGGTCCTGGCTGGAAGATGCAGCCGGGTTGCCTTGGCAGGGCACGAGCCCACGTGCCGTTCCTCTGGGGAAGGGCTGCTGGCACTGGGCACAGCGGGGAGCCCAGGGTGGCCCGTGTCCTACCTTGACAGCTGCGCCACTTGGAGAGGAGAGTGGAGACCCTCTACCAGGCCCCGCATCCCCCAGACCCTGCGTCTCCTCTCAAAGACTCAGGCTAGCGAGCACCGAGGGCGGCTCAAACCCACGTCCTGTCTTGGCCTCATCCCGCAGAAGGGAAGGGAGGAAGCTCTTTCCTTTCCCATCAGAAAACCTCTCTTTAGGGGCCTAAGCCATGATCCAGTGGGGAGGCACTTGCCTTGCACGCGGCTGACCCATGTTCGATCCTCAGCACCCCATATGGTCCCTCAGGGACACCAGGAGAGATTCTTGAGCACAAAGCCAGGAGTGAACCCTGAGCACCACTAGGCGTGGCCCCGAACCAAACGAGCTCTTCAAAATGCAGCTTAGATAACAGGCAGGCGTGGGGTGTGGGGGCACCCGACTGTTCTCAGGCGGCCTGTCCGGCGGGAAGCAGAGGCTCGGGAAGGGGAAGACAGTGACTCTAGTCCTGGGGCCTCTGGACACTCAGGATCCAGAGGGGTCATGGCGCCACAGGAGCTGCACCTTGGTGCCCATGACCCCCAGCCCCCAGCTGGCCCACTGAGACTGTCCTTCCTGCTCTGCTGGACTGACATGTCCGGGCGGCAGTGGGGACAGAGGCCACGTCTCAGCACCGGCCCGGAATGCTGGGTGCCAGGATGCGGGGGCCAGAATGGCATCTGGGAGACGATTGTCCTGCTCTCTAATCAGAGGGTCGGGTATACCTCAGCGAAAGCATGGAGGACTGCAGGGAGGAGGCCCTGGGTCCATCCCCGCACACATGCGTGCACACATACAGACATACATCCACACACACTCATGCGCACACACACGTGCTCATGCACACATCCACACAGATACCCCCCACACACATATTCATACACCCATTCACACACCCACACACTCATGCATGCAGTCACCACCAGACACCCACACACTCATACACCCAACACACCTACACATTCATACACCCATTCACACTCCCATGACCCCATACACACACACGTTCACACACACACACACGCTCACACATACGTGCACACATTCTCTCATATGTACACACACCCATATGCTTATACACACATACATGCACACACACACGCTCACACATACACATACATGCACACACATACACACACACGCTCTCACACACATACACACGTGCCTACATGTTCACAGACACATGCTTATACACACGCGCGTGCTCACACATATGCACACATACGCCCGCCAGGCAGGGAGCACTGGGCACTGGGCTCTGCTGTCTCTGAAGGACCAGCCACAACCCCAGCTCCTTCCTGCATTCACATGACCTCAGAGCAGGGATCAGAGGCCAGGGCCCTTGGCAACTCCAGGACTGGGGCCGGGCACCGGGCTGACCCGCTGCGTCACCCAAGGCCAGGTCCCAAACAGCTGGGTCACTGCAGACATACCTGGGAGATGGGCAGTGACCCTCCCATTCTGGAACCTTCCATCCACCCAGAAGGCTTTTAAAGACGCAGGTTCCGGGAGCCCCTCTAGGCGCGGCTCACACTGGGGGCACTGCTCTGAGGCAAGTGAGGGCTGAGCCGGTTCCCAGGGGCAGGGCAGGAGAGGCTGGTAGGCCCGAGGACCCCTAGTCTGGCCAAACCCGCCAGGGACTCCGTGGGTCTGAACCTTGAGGGACTCCCATGAGAACCAGCCCTGGCCTCCCGTCTGGGAATGACCATGAATTTGCTTGGTGGGCTGGCACGCCCTCCGGCACCCGGGGACCAGAGTCGATCCCAGGGGCCATGGGTCAGCACAGTGAGTCCTGTCAGACCCAGCGACCTAGGCCAGAAAGGGGGTCCTGGGGGCTGTCCCGCTCGAGGCGGCTGGCCGGCCCATGCCTGCTTTTCTCCGAGAGAACAGAGGGGCCGGAGAGAGACAGCAGGAAGGACAGTGGCCGTGCATGCACCAACCCGGGCTGGATCAACCCTGGCACCCCATAAGGCCCCGAGCCCCACAGGAGAGATCCCTGAGTACAGAACCAAGGAGTGGGCCCTGAACACCACCCAAAAACAATGAGAGAGAGAGAGAGAGAAAGAGAGAGAGAGAGAGCACAGAACCTTCCAGAAGGAGAGCAAGTGCAGCTCCAAGAACCCACGAAGCACCCCCCCAGCCCGGGAGCAATAATGGATTCGGGGCTCACAGGGGGTGGGGGACGGGGAGCCCTTTCAAGGTGAAACGTGAATCATTTTCCTCATTTAATAGAAACATTTTCTCATTGAGGCGCTGCAAGACCCCAGTCACATTGTGAGTTGTCCCCGCCGCCCCCCACCCCCACCCCATCCCCACCCTCCTGCAAAGGTCTTAAAACACATGGCTTAGCAGTGGCTACACAGAAAATATACACCCTGGCAGTCTGACTTTCATTTAAATACAAATATACAAAATGTAAACTGAGACAATAGAGAAATTTACAAAACTTTTCTTTAAAAATAATAAAGACAAAATTCAGTTCTAGTTAGGATGCTATGAAAACGCGTGCAAGTCGTATCCGGCAGGGTTGTATTGCGAGGGTCACGGAGACCCGGCCGCCGGGAGAGCCGCCCTGAGCTGAGTCTCTTGGAGAAGGCGGGGACGGGGCGGGGGGACGCCCTGTGTCCCCGGGGCCAGCGCCCACTGTCCGCTGTCTGGGCCGCGTGGCTGCTAGGCCCAGGCTGGGACTAGCTGCTTCCGGCGGAGTTGGAGCGTACGTGGTTGGAATGAATGTGGTGGTTGAAACTGGCCTTGGGGTTGGTCGAGCTCTTGGAATTGTTCGGGTGCTGCAAGAGAGCGAGAGAAAGCAACTGAGTCCCTGCAGGGCTGGCTGGGGGGGATCCCCGTGCTCCGACCTCTGACCCCGGCCTCTGACCCCAGCCCTTCCCACCCATGGAGGCTGTAAAAGGGGTTCGGCCGAGGCAGTCCCTATCAGAGAGAACCTGGGTTGGGCCCGGGGGAATTGAAGGGTTTGCATGCCAATGGCCAGGCCCCTGCGCCCCTTCCCAGAGCCCTGGAGTCACCTGCCGCTTGAAGATCCTCTGCAGTAGCCCCCTCCTGGGGGGGTCCGGGGGGCGGCTCCTGTTCAGGTCGGGCGAGAGGGTGCCGCTGGGCCCAAACACATTCAGCTCCTTGAAGCACTCGGTCTCAATCATCTGTGGGTGCAGGGCGTGGCATGAGACCCCCACGTCCCACCTCTGTAGCTCACGGGGCCTGCAGCCCGGGCTGGCCTTCCTGCTCAGCCAACCAGCCCAGCCTGGCACCCTGAGCCCTGGTTCCCCTCGTCCCAATATCCCCCTAACCCGGTGCTCCTCAGTCCGGTGTCCTGCCCTCTGGTAACCCCCGATCCCAGCATCCTGCCCCCTGGTACCCCCTAATCCTGGCGTCCTGCCCCCCTGGTACCCCCACCTCCTGGTGCCCCCCTCCCGGCAGCCCCTCCCTGCCCCCAGCACCTCGCTCTGCCACGGGATGGACACGGAACCGGTGGAGAACTTGGAGTAGAAGTCGTCGTCTGTGTGGTCCAGGTTGACGCCCTTCACGGTGGAGAACTGCTCGATGTCCAGCACGTCCTTGCAGTACACGGCCCGGGGCTGCAGGGCAGGACGGTCAGCCCCGCCCTGACCGAAGCCCACAGCCCCAGGTCCTTCCCAGAGCCCCCCCTCGGAGCTGGCACAGGGCAGGGCAGGAGGGAACCGTGTGGGGGTTCCCCAGTCCCCCACCTCCCCTGTGTGCCAGTGCCTGGGCCCGCCCTGCTGGGGTTCCCGGGGTTCCTGGCACCGGGCCGGGGTCCCCCCCCGATGCTGTGGGGCAGGGGATAAGGTCCCATGGGCAGAGGAGCCCCGGGCGTCGTGGGGAGACACTCACATCGGGGACGAACGGGGGTTCCAACATCCCGGCTTCCAGGCGCTTGAAGTTGACGCTCCGGAAGAAGGGGTGTCTCTTCACCTCTGCGGCCCCCTCCTCCCGGCACCCCAGCCGCTGCTTGGCGTCTTTGGTGAGCAGCTGTGGGGAGGGTTCCGTGAGGGGCGGCACCCTCCCCATGCACCCCTGTCTCCCTGAGACCCCCCAACTGAGACCAGCCCTGCTGCTCGAGGGGCCGCACACTCATGGTGTCTGCACGGGGTCAGGGCACAGACAAAGTGCTGGGACCCCTGTTCCGGTCATTTGTCTAAGGACGGAGCCGGTGACAGGTGGAGAGGGACGAGGGGACACAGGTCTGACACTGTCCCCACTGCCAGGTCCTTCAGCATCTCCCCATAGTGGCCACCAGGGGGCAGCAGGAACAGCAGTGCCCAAAGCCAGAGAGATTGGGGGGGGGGTCGGGACCCTGAGCACCACTGGCCCCTCCTGCACCCCCCTGGGCACCCCGACTCTCATTCACCCCCTGGGTCCCCCTCTGGGGTTGCACGCGCCCGCTGCACGGCAGACCGAGGTCTAGGCGCATGGGGGCGGGGGGGTTAGACTCTCCTCAGGCGGGAGTAAAGTGGATCCTGCATCCAGCCCCTCACCCCTCGTACCCTGAGCCGGAAGCCCAGTTCCTGGGCATCTGACCCTTCACCCCCACCCACTGCTCCCCTAAACCTGGCTCTGGAGGCACTGGGGTGGGGTGGAGGCAGGTCCACGGGGAAAGGAGACCACAGAAGCCTGGCAGGAAGTGACCGTCTCCCCACAGGGGGGCTGGTCAGGAGGGGGTCCCGCTGTCCGTTCCCACGCCAGCCTCCACTGTCCCCAGGGTGTCCTGAACCCGGTGCCCGCGGGGTCGGGGTTCGTGGCCGGCGCTGGCCCCAGGACTCACCATCTTGCAGATGGACTTGGCCTCCTCGGAGAACTTGCTGGAATAGACCTCGTCGGTGTCCAGGACGCGGCGGTCCACTTCCTCCCGCTTCACCTTCTCCTTGCGGCCACGGAAGGGCGACTGGCCCTCGATCATCTCGTAGATGAGGCAGCCCAGGCCCCAGTAGTCGGGGCTCAGCCCGTACCGCTGGTTGTTCAGGACCTCTGGGGCTAGGGGCAGAGGGCAGCGGGGGGACGGGGGTGAGACAGGGCCGGCGACAGCGGCTCTGGCCACCTCACGGCCCAGCTCCCAGGGGCAGTATCCATGGGGCAGAGTATCAGGGCAGGGCCTCTGTCCCTGCGAGCTCCTACTCACCACCTGCCCTAAATGCCACACCTCCTCCAGGGAGTCCACCACGCGGGCAACAGTGCTCACCTATGCAGTCCAAGGTGCCTGCATTCACCTACTCACCCAGCAGCCCACGGTACCCGAACTCACCCATGTAGCCGACGGTGCCCACACGGCCGCGGATCAAGTCTCCTTCTGGGATCTTCACAGCCAGGCCTAGGTCGGAGATCCGGATGTGGCCTGTGGAGGGAGGAGTGGGGGGTGGTCAGAGATCTTGGCTCCACCCTGGCACGTCTGTGTCCCCCACCCCGGGCAGGTCCTAACTTGTCCTGGGGCCCCTCTGCCAGCCACAGTGGGCAACCCTGGTGGAGATAGGTGCGGAGAGCCCTGGCTCTCAGAGGCGCACAGAGGAGCCCGCGGTGGGGAGAGGCCGGCACCTCGCCTGAGTCAGGGGCTGCTCCGACGGGACTGAGACCCCCATGAGCCCTGGCCTTTGTCTGAGGGAAACTCGGAAGGTGGGGATGGTGCCGTGGTCCCTGGCCTTTGGGGCCTGTTGGGCTGCTCCAGGGAGAAGGAAAAACTCGGCCACGGAATCCCGAGAGGGAGTGGGGGGCCCACCCAGACGGACCCCAGGAGGGGATGCGGGGGGATGAGCTCTGCCTCAGCCTGAGGCTCCCCGGAGGGTTGTGGGCAGAGTGGACCCTGCAGGAAGGAACACATCACAGGCCAGCTCACACACGACACATGGACATGTGCACATGTTCACACGTGCTCATGCACACATACACGCACACACAAACACATGCACACACTGCACATTCACACCCATGCAGCACACGCACGTACACATGTGTGGTACACTCACACACACAAACCTACGGCACAGTCACACACACGTGAACACACGCACAAAGCACACGTTCATACACACATGCAACCCTATGAACACGTGCACACTCACACGCATGCACACGCACCCACCCATGAACAGGCCACACGTGCATGTGTGCACAAGCACATACACACATGAGCTCACTAAGCACATCCACAAACATGCATGCACACAGGTACACACATGAGTACGTCCCACACATTTACAAACACGCGTGCACTCCCAGGAACACATAATGCACATCCACACATGGATGTATACCCATGCAAACACGAACAAGTGCACACACATGCACTCATACACACACGGCAACACGCAGGCCCTGGACAGCAGGGAGGGCACTTGCCTTGCACGTGGCTGACCTGGGCTAGATCTCCGGCACCCCACATGGTCCCCTGAATCTCGCCAGGAGTGATCCCTGAGCACAGAGCCGGGAGTCAGTCCTGAGCACTACCAGGCATGGTTTGGACCAAATAAACACCCAGACACTCACACTCACACGTGGACACACAGCGCACACTTGTGTGCATACCTGCACACACAGGCACACAGAAACCACAATGTTCACACAAATGTACACACACACACATACACACACACACACACACGGTACACATTTGCACACACAAGGGAAGTTCTGGGTGGAGCCGTGCAGATCCTGTTACCTTTGGTTGGGGTCTGCGCTGCAGCTTCTGGACGGTTCTTTTTAGAACCTCGTTCCCCCTCCCCCAGCCCTGTGCCCCCTGGAAGTGGGCACGCACACACAGCCACCATTCCTCTTCCCCACCAGGGAAGGGGGAGCACAGAGCAGTGTGCACTGGCTCGGCCACCACGTCCCCATCCCGGCCTCTCGGCCTGCGGGATCGCTCTGTTCTGGCAAGAAGGAGCCTCCCTGCACCCGCTGCGGTGACCCACCCCCCACCGGGCCCCTGGGCTGCGGCAGTCGCACGCAGCGGCTCCCTGACTCACCATAGTCGTCTAACAGGATGTTTTCCGGCTTGAGATCCCTGGAAGGAGAGACGACAGACGTGAGACCTGGCAGGCTCGGAGGCGAGCGACTGCCCGGGGGCCCGGCGCTGCACCCCAGTCCTGCGACCTCCTGGCGCGAGCCGTCTGGTCTCTATCTGGGTCAAGAGAGTCTTGGGCTCATTTCTCTGCTCTCGGTAATTTAAAACAAATGCCGCCACTTGCCGCAGGCCTTTTCCCAAGCCTGGAGAGGGCCGGGACGGAGGTCAGGTAAGGGCCGAGGAGACACGGGAGGAGGGTGGGGGGTGGGGGCGGGGGCAGCTGGTCCCTGGCTCCGGATGCAGGAGATGGACCAGGGCTGGGAGCGCCGTGATGGGGAGCCAAGAACGGGACACAGAGCTGCCTGGAAGAGGACGGCGACCCCCCAGGAGAAAGGGCCTCTGGGGAGCGGCCCCTGGGCTGGAGCACGGCCCCCCTGCTGCCCTGAGCTGCAGCCCGGGAAAGAGCACAGCAGCGCCCCCCCCCCCCCGCCCGCCTGGGAGCATGTCCCTCCCTGAGGGGCCACTGGGCATCATCTCCAGGATAAGGGCACAGCCTATTGGTGGTGCGTGCAGCTGGCCAGGCGCACAGCAAACTTGGCACCTGGATTCTAGCTCAGGCTCTGGACCCGGCCACGGCCACGGCTCCGTGGGTTTCACTGGAGGCGCTGCCCCTGTTGGGAGGGATTCAGACTCAGCCAGCGCTGGTACTTGGCTGCTTTTGTTTGGGGCCCTGGCATGCGTTTGCTGTGGCAACATGTGGCAACAATCCCACGAGAGGCAGGAGCCGTCGTGAGGACCAACAGTGACACCAGGGTCCAGGTGCTGAGCACAGGGGGGCCCTGGGTTCTCGTCCTCCCGCCCCAAGCAGCTGAAGCTGGGAGACCCCCCAATTTTTTCAGGTGAGAGGCAATCGAATGAAGCTTCTTTCTGGTGTTATTCATGGCTTTTTTTTTTTTCAACCTGTAGGGAAATTTTTCTGACCCTCTTCTCATCACTCGAATGACACAAGGCCGAGATTGGCCCCCCAGCTGCCCTCTGGCCAGAGTCTGCACGGAAGCAGGAGGCTGCGTGGGTGGGCGGCACGCTGGGGGTCTCCCCTACAGAACCCCCGAGCTGCAGCGTCCACAAACTCCACCCGGTCCAGCCTTACCCCCTGCGGGCTGTCCCCGCCAGCTGCCCCATCTCACTAGTTCCTGCGCTTCCCCCCATGCCTGCCGTGAGAAAGCACCAGGTCCTTGGAGACAGGTGGCCCCTGCCCAGTGCCACCCAGGAGAGTGGGCGGGAGGACCCCGGCCAGAAGGCAGGGCCGCGGGGCCCCGGGAAACAGCCTGCTGGGCCCGTCCCATAGGGCTCAGGCTGGCGCTCAGTCCCACGAGTCACCCCCAGAGGTGCCTGCGCTCAAACTCAGGTCCCTGCCAGGCACCTGCCTCAAAGGAAATGCAAAATAAATCGTATATGGGTCCATCTACTTCTTTCAGGACTGAGTGAAAAGCTTTAAAGCACATGACACGCCACGTGGGGACTGGAGCCATAGCACAGCGCGGAGAGCGTTTGCCTTGCACGCGGCCAACCTGGGTTCCATCTCCAGCATCCCACACGGTCCCCGAGCCCGACCCGGAGTAATTCCTGAGTGCATGAGCCAGGAGTATCCCCTGAGCATCACTGGGTGTGACCCAAAAAGCAAAAATTAAATTAAAAATAAATAAAATGTTCTTGGAGGGGTTGGAGCAATAGTACAGCGGATAGGGTGTTTGCCTGGCACGCGGCCGACTGGGGTTCGATTCCCAGCATCCCATATTGTCCCCCGGGCACCGCCAGGAGTAATTCCTGAGTGCAAAGCCAGGAATTTAACCCTTGTGCATTGCTGGGTGTGACCCCCCCAACAACAACAAAAAAAGATACGCCACGTGGCAGCACCCTTCCAACAGACGGACAATGCCATGGAGGGTTTTCTAGGTGCTCCCAGATGCGGGGTCCATCTGGCCCGCAGGCAGCATGAGGCCAGGAAGCCACGGACCCCAGCCCCGGCGTCTGCCCGAGGCCTGTCTGCTGGCAGGTGTGGCCCAGGAAGGCTGCCCGCATGGCCTCTGGGTGGTGGAACGTCCCCAGCCTTAGGGGGTGGGCGGAAATGCAGCAGCCTCGGGCGCTGACCTGAGCAGGAGGGGCCCGGGGCCGCCTGAGCACTGCTTGAGAGTCCCCCCTCTCCATTCAGTGCTCTACTCGGTCAAAATTTCAAAATGCCAACCCTGGCTACAGTTCGCCCCGACGGACCCCCACACCCACTCAGCACAAAGCCCAGGGTGGGCTACCCCCGCCCACCTGTACACGGTGTTCTCCCGGTGCAGGTCCTCCAGGCCGCACAGGATCTCGGCCGCGTAGAAGAGCGCGCGCTCCTCCTCGAAGCCGGGCGTGCCCATGTTGTAGATGTGGAACTTGAGGTCGCCCCCATTCATGATGGTCAGGACCAGGCACAGCGCGTCCTTGGTCTCGTAGGCGTAAGCCAGGTTGACCTGGAGCACGGCGGGGGCGGGAGGTTGGCGGCGCCCTCGCTCGGGCCATGCAGGGAAGGGGGGACCCAACAGCGCCTCCTGATTCACCCCTGGGAGTCCTGGGTTTGATCGCGGCATCGCTAGGGGTCAGCCCTGGGAAAATACCCCCCGCGGCCTGGCTGGCCCGCCCAGGACAGCCATGTCTGGGGAGCCTCGAGTGGAGCCCCGGTGTTCAGGGGGTGGGCAGGGAGATGTGCATCGTGGGGGGCTGCAGGGCAGAGCTTGGCAAAGACCATCTGCTCGCAGGGGCACGACACGCCCGGGCCCCTGGCCCAGCCCAGAGCAGCACCAGCCTCTGTGCTGAGGAAGCAGCCCCCTCCCCGGAAGGGCAGAGGTTGTGGGGGGAGACGGCAGGAGCTGGGGGGACACTGGGAAGTGCCAGGGTACTCACTCTGGGAGCCGGCACTGGGAACTGGGAACAGCACAGGCCTCGCTGGGCCCTGTCCTTGGCACAGAGCAGTGGGCTCCTGTCTGAGGCTCGGGGATGGGAGGAGCGAGCCCAGGCCTGTCCCCCCGCACCACACCCCTGCCCAGGGAGTCTGGAGAAGGCCAGCCGCTCCCCGAATGGGGACCCACCAGGGCTGTGGGTGGGCTCCGGCACGCCATGCTGGCTGAGGGGAGCTGGCAGCACGGAGCAGGAGCATCCGACAGCAGGGAGGGCACTGCCTGGCACATGGCTAACCTGGGTTCGATCCCCGGCACCCTGGAAGGTCCCCATAAGTCTGGGGGTGGGGGGTGCAGGCCCCTGAGTGTGACCCTAATGAACCCTGTCAGGAGTGACTCCCTGAGCACTGCTGGGTGTGGCTAAAAGCAAAAAAAAAAAGGAAAGAAAGAAAGAAAGAAAAGAAAAAACTGCAAAACACACATGGCCCAGGGCCAACTGGGGCTGCCGCAGGCCTCACCTGCTGCCTCCAGCGACCCTCCCTGCCCCCTGTGGCCACAAGGGGCACCTGCTGTCCCTGGGCAGTGTCAGGTGTGTCGGTGGACACAGTTTCAGGCACGTGAACCCGGCTGCCGTCCTGGGGGGCATTTGGGGGTGGAAGTGTGGGAAGGACCCCTGAAACAACCCGGGGGAGGCCCCTGGCTTGCAGAAGCTTAGCTGGGGGAGAGCCCCCCACCCCTGGCCCCCCTCTCGGCTCTGAGGCTGGGGAGTTGCCCGCACGCTGGCTGACGGGGACTCTCCTTCTCCCCAGGGACAAGTGGCAGAGACGCTGGACCTGTGCACGGTCACACAGCAGCCCTGCAGCCCGGCCTCCCGCAGCGGGGGAGGGGGGGTAAGTGGGCGGACACACACAGGGAAGTGACCTCCACCCCCACTGCACGGGGACCTTGGTGAGCCCCCAAAGTGTCGCCAAGAGGCTGTGAGAGGGGGTTCCCGGAGAGCCCGCCTGTCAGGAGATAAGGGGGCAGCTGGAGCGGGGGTCCGAGGAAAGGGCTCCCGGAGGGAGGGGGGAGCCGCTGGCTCTGACTGTGGCCCAGGCCTCCTCTGGCTGCCTCCCCAGGGACCCCCTGCATGCTGCCCACCCCCGGGGGCTGCTGTTCTCACCACGTACCACAAACCGGCTGTTGACGCGCTCCAGGATCTGCTTCTCGTTGAGGGCCATGGACTCGCCCTTCCGCTTCTTGATGCGCTTCTTCTCCAGCCGTTTGCACGCGTACATCTTCCCTGTGGCGCGCACCTGGCAGGCGCAGACCTGGCGGGCAGGGGGGGGCGTGTCAGGGCGCGCCCCCCGCACCAAACCCAAAGATTCGGCCGCCCCGGGCTTCGCCTGCCAGTCCCGGCCAGGGCCCTGGGGGACCCCCAATCCTGAAGGAGCCCAGGCGGGAAAGACTGACTGTCCCGCAAAGACCTCCCCCCCAACTGCCCCCACCCCCAAGTTCCCACTGGACTTAAGGTTACCAGTTTACTGGGTGGGCAGGCTGCACCCTCCCGCTCCTCCACCAGGGGGCGCAATGCAACAGCAGCGCCACGGGGTAGGGGACACCCCGCAGGGCAGTGGGGGGGAGGGGGGGCGACGCTCACTCACCTCCCCAAAGCCCCCTTTGCCAAGTACTCGGTATTGCCTGAACGTGTTTTTGGTCACTGGTTGCCTGCAGGGAAAAGAAACGCAAGAATCTTGGTCTCCCGGCGACAAGAGGCTGAAGGCCACCAAGGCAGAGGCTGGGGCCCGTGGGGGGCCCCCAAGGGTGGCCTGGCCCTTTCCCCGGGGTCTCCTCCATCCTTCCGTGTCCACTACAGAGCCTGGGGTCCCTCAGAGAAGCACAGGGAGAGGCTGCTGCGTGTCTCAGCCATCGAGGGAAGGAGGGGCAGGGGATGGGGGATGGCCTCAGGCCTCAAGTTGGGTCATTTCTGTCCTTCCTGCCCGCCCCTGGGGGGCTCGCCCTGTCTGCCCAGTGCCGCAGAGGCCGCATCTCCCAGCTGCCCTCACTGATCCGCACAGCCATTGACAAGGTCTTGTCCAGCCCGGGCCAGCGGGCACAGGCAAAGGGGCTCCCAGCAAACATCTGGACACATCAGGCTGCAGCTGCCCGGGCTTCTCACTGCTGGCCTGGCCGGCCGAGAATAAGCAGCTCCCCCAGCTCTGCTGGCCCGGGATGGACGGGCCCAAATGAGGGACACACATGCACGTGCCATCAGGCTACTGACACCCGTCACCTCAGAGACCCTCCCTCTTCCCCTCCCCCCTCTATTCACCAGCCCTGCAGAGCTCTGCCTGTGGACTGAGTTTGTCCCCGGCAGCCTCTACCGTGTCGTCACCCCACCTCCCTGCCCTGCTCCTCGCCACCTACTCTGCTTCTCGGTTCTTGGGTTTTTGGTCTGTTTGTTTGTTTGTTTGTTTGGGGGTCACGCCCTGTGGCGCTCAGGACTCACTTCTGGCTCTAGGCTCATTCTTGGGGCGCCCAGGGATCGAACCCCAGGCTGGCTGTGTGCAAGGCAAGCGCCCATCCCCACCCACCCCCCATCCCCTCCCCATCCCCATCCGCTTCCGGGGCTGAGTGACTTCAGACTCCACACTGCCGAGAGCACCCGCAGGACCAGCTGCAGGGGTCTGGCTGGTTTTATCAGCCTGGCCCCCCCAGGGCCCCGAGCCCCCCCCCACCGGGTTCCCTCCCTTAAAGAGGCTCAATAAACTCCCACTGTGCAGGCATGTGATCAAACACGCACATGCACACACACACACACACACACACACACACTCACACCAGTCACACATATACACAGAGACACACAGACACACACACAGATACACACTCTCTTACACACGTACACACACACACACACACACACACACAGGTCTCAGTAACATCCTACAGTGCTGGTGCAAGCAAAGCAGATCCCATGGCCACAGAACAGCGCCCAGCTTCTGATGCTGGCCCGAGCCCCAACCCCGAGCCCCCTGTGCCCGGCCCGGCCCGCCAGCCTCTCCAGGGCTGCTGGCCTGGGGTCTCGGGGCCCTGTGGGCACTGTGACCGCATGGGGAGACATTGGCCGAGGAAGGCCTGGGCCACGCCCGCGGGCGGAAGGGCACCGCCGGCATCGGAAATCACGTTTTCCGCGCACGCCCCGTCCGAGGAGCCTGGGCCCGCGGCCCGTCTGGGATGCCGGGGCTCTGACTCACGCCCTTCCTGCCAGCTCCCTGGGAAGCCGCCACCCTGCCCGGGACCTGCCCGCCGCCCGCCCTCCGCACGCGGCCCGGCAGCGCGGCCCAGGGCTGCCCCGGAAACCACATGAAGGCGGCCGGGCTGGCAGTTTACGATACACACAGAACAAACAGGCGGCCGCCGAGGCCGCAGAACCCCTCGCGGGGGGAAATGCGTGTAATACAATTTCCCAGGAATTTCTCGGTTAACCTTGGGAGGG
The DNA here is from genome assembly GCA_028565675.1 of Sorex palustris. NCBI lineage: Eukaryota > Metazoa > Chordata > Mammalia > Eulipotyphla > Soricidae > Sorex > Sorex palustris. Next base: position 28,832,621 of record JAOXYA010000021.1, on the reverse strand, counting down.
GAAAAAAAAATCCCTTAATATTTCAGCTGTGCAGCCCGAGCAGGCCGTGGTCTTGTTGGGGGGAGGCACAGAGGAGACTGCTACAGAAGGGGCACGCCGGGACCCTCTGGGGGCCAAGGGTGACGCCTCTCGGGGAGGAGTGTCCAGAGCCCACTCAGGTCAAGTCCCCTGCTGTCTGGCCACTCCATGCCATGGACAAGTTGGATGAACCAGCAGTGACAGCTAAAGAGTTCCAGGAGGCTCGGAGTGCTGGGTGAGCCCAGGGGGAGGAACTGAGTGACCCTGGGGTCAGGTTCCAGCCATCCCAGCCCGGGTGGTGTGACCCAGGGCTGATTTATCAACCTCTCTGGACCTTGCATCTTCAGAAAGATGCCGATGTTAAAAAGCCTACCACCTGAAGGCCTTAGTGCGTGGCTGTGCGTGCCCCATGTCATTAGAACTCGAGAAACAAAGGATGAACCCCCACACCGAACAGTCACAGTGGCAACACCGTCCTCAAGAGTTTGCCTTTCATGGGGCTGGAGAGGTAGCACAGCAGGAAGGGCGTTTGCCTTGCACGCGGCTGGCCCGGGTTCGATCCCCAGCATCCCATATGGTCCCCTGAGCACCGCCAGGAGTAACTCTTGAGTGCATGAGCCAGGAGTAACCCCTGTGCATTGCCTGGTGTGGCCCAAAAAGAAAAAAAAAAGTTTGCCTTTCAGGCATGAGGTTGTGGGTTCGACCCCCGGCACCCCCACATGAGATCCTGGCAGTGCTTCTGAGAACCCCCAGCCCTGAAAATGACTCTAGTTGTAGCACAGCTGTGTGTGTGTGAGCTCAGCGCCCCTGGTCAGCATCCCAACTAAAGTCGGCACTCTGGGGCCAGCGGGAGAGAGAACACAGGCTCAGCCATGCCTACCTCAATCCCCAGCCCTGCAGAGCACCACCAGGAGTGATCCCCAAGCACAGAGCCAGGAGCAGGGCCTGAGCCCCCGAGGAGGGGCTGTGCGGCCACTGTGTGCACACGAGAGGGCCTCGTGCATGTGGGCGTGTGCCATCATGTGTGTCTGCAGCAGCGGGCAGCGTCTCGGGGACACCTAGGAACAGCCACAGCACGAGGAACGGTGGATCCTTGGGTCCCCCGGCCCTGCGGAAGCCCCAGATGGACGTTCCCATACGGACTTTTACCCCCCCACAAACGGAAGCAGGTGCACACACAGGCATGCACATGGGCACACGCACGCACAGGCACACACACGGGCACACACATACACAGACACACATGGGCACACACACAAAGGCACGCACAGGGCACATGGGCACATGCTCACACAGGCACACACACGGGCACACACACAAAGGCACACACACGGACACAGGCACACACACAAGCACACGCACACACAGGCACACACATGGGCACACGCATGGGCACAAGCACATGCCTGCATGCACACTGGCGCACCCACACGGGCACACACTGATACACATGGGCACACACACTGGCACATTCTGACACCCACACAGGCACACAAGCACATGGGTACGCACACGGGCACACGCGGGCACTGCCTCGGGCCACGGTGCTCACCTCTCCAGCCACTTCCACTGCAGGAAGCGGTCGAAGTACATGCTGAGCAGGTACTCCTGGAACGGCTCGCCCCTCAGGTAGTCGTGCACGGACCTGGCTCGGAGGAACAGGCAGGTCATCGCCCTGTCCTGTGGGACGGGCAGGGCGTGAGCCCCGGCCCAGGGACGGCCGGCACCGGCAGGCAGCCCAGCCATGCCGCCCTGACGGGGGTGGGGGGGCACTCCGGATGGGCCTCCTCGCTGCCCTTGTCGGGGTCACAAAGAACCCAGCAACAGCCAAGGTGAGTGAATGCTTACGGCGTAAAGTGGGTTCTGGCCGGGGTGTGTGAGCCCGGGGGTTCTCGGGGACGGGAGTTCAGAGATCCCCCCTGCCACAATCCCAGGAGACAGCTAGGAGCTGGCGGCTAGCTCTGGCGTGGGGGATGGGCATGACTGGCAAGGGGGTCCCCAAAGCAGGGGTCTCCAGCAGAACTGAGGGGGCAGCTTGGGGTGCCAAGGGCATCTGGCCGAGAGGCCCCGAAGCCCAACGCTGAGCACTGAGGCCCGAGGGGACACATGGGGGCGTGTCCTCTGAGCCTGAAACAAAACTGCTGGCCCCCAGGCCCAGTGCTGCCCCCCCTCGCCCCCAGCTCTGAGGTGCTGGCTTCCTGGGGCTCTGTGCAGGTAAGTGGGGTCCCCGCAACACCCCAGCACTGCCGGGCAGACAGCTGCAGCTGTCGGATCGCCTGTGGCACCAGGACTGAACGCAGGGCAAGGAGCGGCTGCCCAGGGTGCACGCATGTGCCCACACCCGGCTGTCTCCCAACCCATCAGCTTGCTGCCCCCCGGGGAAGGTGGGTGTGATGGAGGAGGAGCCCGAGGTGGGGTGTGACGGAGGAGGCAGTCCGGGCAAGGTTAGCCTGATGGAGGAAGCCTCAGGCGTGCCTGGCAGCAGCAGGCCACTGGCTGGTGGGGATCCGGAGGCCGGGGAAGGATCCAAACCACCTGGCCGGCCCGGGAGCCACTGCTGTCATCGCCCTTTGAAGCAGTGTTTCCCTTGGCCGCGGGGCCCGTCTGCAGCCTTCACGCGGGCCCAGCCTGCCGGGCGCGGGGCCGGGGGGGCACCAGGGCACTTACTGGGCGCAGGCGGAGAACACTTCCTTGCAGGGTCTCTGGAGGAGCTGCTCTTCCGTCTGCGAGGCCAGGTCCTGGCCCACTTGTGCAATGAAACCGGGGGACTGGTGGGAGGCAGAGAAAAGGGAGTTAGTGGGACAAGGGGAGGGGGCGGGCACACGGCTTCAGTCCCCTGGCAGGTGGCAAAGGAGCTCAGACCTGGGCTGACCCCAGCCCCTGCTTTCGTGGCCCTGGGCTGCGCTCACTGATGTGCCAGGTGAGGGCTGGGGTGGGGGCCCCGCCCAGCCTGCCGAGTCCCGCAGCTGCTCTGGGGACATGGGTCGCGTCCAGCCAACCTCAGGGCATGTGCCAGAGGGTCTAGGGTGGGCAAGGGGAGGCACGGGGTGCAGCTTTTCTGGGGGTGGCTGGGCTCGGGGCTCTGGGGGCCTGACCCAGGAAGCAGGTTGGGGACGGCATCTCTGCGGAGTGGCCCCTGGGCAAGGGGCTAGTACAGCCGGGAGGGCGCTCGCCTTGCGTGTGGCTGAACTGGGTTCAATCTGCAGCATCCACCTGGTCCCGGCCACGGCCAGGAGTAATTCTTGAGCACAGAGGCCAGAGTAACCCTGAGCATCACTGGGTGTGGCTCAAAAGCCCAATTTGTTTTTTTTAAAGGGCAGCTCCGAGTTTCTGCGTGGACACTGGGGCAGGAACCCCGGGGTTTCTGCACGGGCGGGGCCCACGCCAACTCCTCCCTGCCACCCCCTCCGCCAGCTATTACCTCTCCAGCCGGCCCAGGGGGGTGTCATAAACACAGGGATAATTGAGAAAATTGCTGGGAGTGGGTTCGGAGAGACGGGCGTGACGCGTCTCTCTCCCTAAGACACTCAAGTACGGAAAGCGGCTTCCTCTCCCGTCCCCTGAAATGGGGCTGTGGGTTGACGGCTCTCAGCAAGCACCCCGGGGTGGTGGTGGGGGAGGGTAAGAAAAGCAGCAAACCAGCGAGGGAGCCTGGCAGGACGCAGAGCAAGGAAACAGGTTCTGTGTCTCATTTTCCACCTCCTGGAGGCCCACCGCGCCGTCCTTCTTCCTCCCCTCCCTCCCTTCCTTTCTGCCTCACTTTTCTTCTTCCTTTTCCCTCCCTTCCTTCCTCCCTCCCTTCTCTCCCCCGTCTCTTCCTTCTCTCTTCCCTTCTCCTCTTTTCCTTTCTTCCTAACTTCCTCCTTTCCCTCTTTCTTCCTCTTCCTTCCCTCCTAACTTCCTTTCTCCTTCCTTCCTTCCTTCCTTCCTTCCTTCCTTCCTTCCTTCCTTCCTCACTCCCTCCGTCCTCCCCTCTGTCCTCTCCTCCGTCCTCCCCTCCGTCACCAGATGGTGCTCTCCACTAGCTCCAGCCAGCAGCCTGGCCTTAGTTCCCTTTCTCACACTCAGCTCTTGGGATGCTGCTTCCAAGGGCTGGGGGGAGGGGGGGGTCGTGGGGGACACATGCACGGGGGGCGATAAGTAAGAATCCATGCTGGGGACCACCACAGGCGCCCCACCTCCTGATGGTCCAGGTCACTGGAGCCCACCACCTAGTCAGGCTCCCTGTGCCCCTCTGGGCTCACAAGTCTGCCCTGTGACTCTGGCCAATTCCTGGGACAGCTTAAGGCCGCGGGGCCCGCCTTGGCTCTGTGTATCCGAGAAGGGCGCTTTAGTGTTCCCTGAGGGGGGCTCCCGGCCTGGCGCCCATCTCCTCCAGGACCGAGTCTCTCAGCTGGTGGCATCACTCCCCTCCCGACACACACACACACACACACATAGAGGTGAGGCCCAGGCCGTGAAGGGGCCGGAAGGGCGACCATGTGGCCTCTCCCCTAGCGCACCAGCTCTCAGCAGTGGGGTGTCCTGGGGTTCAGCGGGGAAGGGCCTGGGCCAAACTGATTCTCCCTGATGCCCCCCGCCCCCAGCCCCTGCACCGCCCAGCAACGAGACAGCAGCAGGTCCCGGGGGCACAGCTCAGCGGCCACCTCAGTCTCCCCGGCTGCCCCTCCGCTCCCGCACCGGCCCCCGAGGTCCCCACAGCGGCTCTGCCCGGTGCAGCTCAGCCCCGAGTGTGTTGTGGGGCCCGGCCCGCTCCCCCCCTCTGCCCTCGCTCGCTGATGCCCAGGCCCCATGCATGCCATCACCTGGGCCCACTCCAAGCTCGGCAGCACTGGGCCCGGGCTCATTGGCTGGCAGGGAGCACTCGCCGCCCCGAGATGGCATCACTGCTGGGTCCCACCCAGCCTCGGGGCCCGCTTCCAGGACCGCCCGGGCCAAGAGAGCCGCAGCCCTCCCAGGATGACGCGCGCCGTCCCCCCTCCCTGCCACTCGGAGCACCCACACTCTCCGCCTGGTCCGCGGAGCTCGCCTCGCGGTCCCCTCGTCGAACCCACCTCAAGCAGGCTTTTAAGAACGAGTATCCCCACGTGCCTGGGGGCAGGAGGAGACTCTGGCTTGACCCCCAGGCTCCACCCAGACCACCTCAGACCCAGAGTGCTCGGCTCATTGGAGACGGTGGGCCTGGGAGGGGGCCGTCGGGGGAGCTGCCCCGACGCATGTTGGGGGTTGGCTAATGAGCTGCCCGGATGCATGTTGGCAAACGCGCTCCGTACAGCGCCGGGGCGCGGGCTCCCCCCGCCCCCCGCACGCAGAGGCTAATGGCCAACATATGCTTCGCCTCAACATAGGAAAACATCCCACCGAGAGCTCGGGCTCATTAGTGCTGGTGCCGTCAGTGGACAAAAGGTCGGCCCAGGAGACCGTCCGCCCGCTCTATCTCCAGACGCAAGCACTTAGGCTTAATGATGTGTATGTTTTCCTATGTGGGCGGCTGACATTCCCCATGTAAACGAGTCGCAATTTCCCAACGCAGACAGAGTCAGTTTTCAGGAAGAGCGGAGTGGGGGAGAGGCGGGGATGGGGTTCGAAGGGGGTCTCCATCCTTCTCGGCAAGGGCTGCCTTGGGGGCTTGACCTGTCCCACCCATAGCAGGGTGGAGACTGTTGTTTCTGGGGGGAGGGAGGGTTGGGGGGAGGGGGGACTCATGTCTCCTCCAGGATGAGAACAAGGGAGGAGCAATGCCCTAGGCAGACCCCGGCTGCCCCCTGACCCTTCCCGAGGGGATGTGCGTCAGCTGTGGGAAGAGCAGCAGGAGGCGGGGGTTGGAGGGGTGGGGGAGTGAGGGGGGGCAGGCCTCCCACAGGAGCTGGGCTGGAGGCCGCCGTGGCCCCTCGCTGAGAATTTTCCCAGGAATCCGGACTTCTGTCGCTCGCTTCAGACAAGGCCCCACGTGTGGGGTCTGTAGATCCAGGGCAGGGGTGTGGAGACTGAGAGGGAGAGAGCTCTTTGGGGGGCGGGGAAGGGGGTGGTGCTCACTGCTGACCTAGCAGAACAGAGAGCCGGGCAGTGGGCACTGCATCCAGGCTCCAGATGGGAGCCGGACAGCGGCCAGCCGTGTCTCTGCAGAGCAGGGGCCCGATATGGAGGCGCCTTCCCAGAGAGAAGGGCAGGGAGAACGGGCACCTTCCCGGGTCATCTGGTCTACCCGTACCCTCAGGCCAACAGGGCCCGTCCGAGTTCTCGGGGAGTTTCTCAGCAGGGCCGCGGGGTACTGCGGTCAGCACAGCCCCTCAGTCCTGGGCAGCTGCGTCTCTGCCATTACATCGGACCCTGATGCCTGATGCCAAACATTCTGAGACACCCGCCTTGCGGGCAGCTGCTGTGACCGAGGATCGTCTCTTGTGGCTGAAGCTCTAGATGGTTCTCCTGGGCCAGAGTCAGGCCCGTGGACTCAAGCCCCTTCCAGCACTGTCCATGATGCCTCTTCCCCTTGCCTCTCTCAAACCCCCCCGCCAGCTGGCCGCTTCCCAGCTGGGGGTGGGGGGGGAGGCTGGCACTGGATGCAGCCCAGTGTCTCGGCCTGGATGCAACCACAGCACAGGCAGGAGGGGGGCAGAGTGAGGACCCTCCAGGCCCCAGCGTGCTGTGGGACAGAGACGGGAAGGAGGCAGAGGAGAGAGCATGGAGTGACGGCCGTGGACAGACCCGAGACCTCGCTCTAGGCTGGCCCCATGATCTGGCTGACAGGAAGGGAAAGGTCCGTTCTGCGCAGGGCTGGCTCCTGGCAATGCTTAGGGACCCTGGAGGGCCAGCTGAGCATAAAAGCCCAAGTTCCCGTCCTTCTGAGCTGCGCCCACGTACCCTGGCCCATCTGGAGCATGTCCCCCTCACCAGGAAGGGCCCCAAGCAGGAACGGAAGCAGAGGTGACACGGCCGGGGGCTGGGGCTGGTGCCAGTCTCAGCCCTACAGTCAGACCACACAGCTAGCTGGACAGGCATCTGGGGGCTGGGGACATGGGGGGAGGAGCTGGAGTCACTGTCCCTGAAAATCTGTGGAAGGTGACACTTGCCAGCCCTCCCCCACCTCCAGAGTGGGCACTATCTCCAGTGAACTAAAGCTTTGGGCTCCTTTCCATGCAGATGGGACCTACGGAATGTTCTAGATATGTGGTGCGGGGGGTGGGTAGGCTGAGGGGGGTGGACTGTTCCGACATTAGCACTTCTGGCCAACAGTGCTCTCAGATCTCCAAGGGGCCCATCATCTGTCCCCACAGATCTTTTCTCCTTCGTGGTAGACGTATACTCAGACATACCCCATGTTACTTTTGGGGGAGGGGGCAACACAGGGGTCACTCCTGGTGGTACTGGGGGACCCTATGGCCCCTGGGCTGGAACCTGGGGCTCGGCCCGTGGGAAGTCCCTCCCACCATTATCCGAGCTTTCGCCCCAAGCCCAGTCTCAACAGGGCGGGCTCTGGGGGGTCCGGGCCCAGCCCTGACCTCCCCACCACCACCCTGACTCTGCTTGACCTTTCTAGGACAGAGACCCTGAAGTCTGGGGGCTCCTGGGGTGGAAAAGGCAGGAAGGTCCAGATGTAGCCTGACCCCAGAGTCCCTCCTGCTGCAGACATGGTTCCCCAGGCACCCCGCCAGCTGTTCCTGCACCCCTGGGACCCTAGGGATGGTTTCCTGTACCCCTGGTGAGGGGTGCCAGGGCAAGGGGCAATACTATGTTGGCAGAGCCAAGCTCGCTCTAACCAAGGCCCTGGAATCCTCCGAGCTCTGCTGGGGTCACGGCAGGTGACCCCGAGCAGCAGAGCAGGGGCTGAGGGGCAGGGTGCGGAATGTTCTGGCCGTGTGTGCCTCATCCCTGGTTCCTGAGAGGCCAGCCGGGGCCAGCCAACGTTCCATCTTCCGGCATCTTCCAGAATTCCCCGCCCTCCCCTCCTGCTGTGCGGCTTCTGGCCCCACTGCAGTGTGAAGTCGGGAGGGAAATGCTTGGCCTTGGAAGCGTTGGGCCAGGCGCTTGGATCCCCCCAAGACCTCCAGCAGGTGACAGAGTCAGCCCTGTCCCAGCCCCTGGTCCTGGGGGCAAGACCAGGCCAGCTGCAGCCGGACTGGCCAGCACAGTCCCTGGGAGCCATACTGTGACCGCCTGGGGCAGGACCCATGGGCACACGCAGGTAACAGAACAGGGGCGGCCCCACCTGCCTCAAAGGTGCAACCAGAGCTGGGGGAGGAAGGGGGAGGGGCCATGGCGGCCTCACCTCACAGACATCCACAGCTGGGGAAAAAAAAAAACAACGGCAATGGGGCCCTGTAAGATGCCAAGGGACTGACCACAGGCTTTGCACACGGCACCCCTAGTGCCAACTGGTCCCCCACGTGCTTTCTTGGAGCTTTTGCCCCAAGCCCAGTCTCAACAGTCTCCAAACATCTGCACACATGTAGCCCCTGAGCACTGCCGGGCGTGACCCCATAATTCACCAGACCGCAGACAGTGGGCAAAAGGTTTGCCTGCAGGATAGGCAGTAAACCGGAAGGCCAGCTATAGCAGCTACCAAGTGAAAGGGACGAGGACCAGGAAGAAACGGGCCCGCCGTCGTACGCAAGGATAGTCCCAGCTGGACACTGGACGGGGGCTGGGGCACCCCAGGCGAGTCAAGCCCCAGATCTCAGCCACGTGTTGCCCCCCCCCCACAGACACACACATTCCACACTTGCTCATCCAAGCAGCAACTGGAGAGTAGATTCAGAGAGGCTAACTTTGGGGGGACCGTCTCTGATTAACTTTGGGGACAAGAGCTCAGAGGACAAAGACAGCGAGTCTCAAGGTAACATTTGTGGCGTCCTTCCTGAAACGAGCCGTCCTCACAAGCTTAAGGGTGCCATTCAGTGGTGTTCATTATGTTCACAAGGTCAGCCACCTGATTTTCCTCGCCCCACACGGAACTGTGCCCGCAAAGCCAGGATTCTCCTTCCCTAATCGACTTTCTTTGTTGTTATCCTGCCTGAGCATTTTGTATAAATGTGGCCTGGACGTTGGCTTTTTAGCATTTTCAAGGTGTCTGTATTTATTGTACCAAGGAGATCATTCCTAGATGTGGCCAGACCACTTGACTTCTTTAGCCTGTTCTTACGTTAATGGACAGGCAACTGATTCCAACTTTCTGTGATGTGCAACATTTGCACACCAGCATCTGAGCCCATGTTTTTCTTTTCTTTTTTTTTTTTTTTTTTTGCTTTTTGGGTCATACCTGGCAAAGCTTAGGGGTTACTCCTTGGCTCATGCACTCAGGAATTACTCCTGGCAGTGCTCGGGGGACCATATGGGAAGCTGGGAATTGAACCCGGGTTGGCCGTGTGCAAGGCAAACACCCTACCCACGTGCTACCACTCCAGCCCTTTTTTTTTGTTTTAAACTCCAGTTTTTGCTCCTTAGCTAAGGCTCACTGCCTAGGGACTGTCAGTCAAACAAACTGAGACGAAGATGCAAAGCACAGAGAAACCAGTAGGTGCTAAATTAATGCTCCTTCTCCACTTTTCCCATTGACAGACTTCTGTGCGGTATCTGCAAGACAGTCCCCGCTTTAATGAGCTTGGATGCTGCATGGCGGAATTTCCGGCTCTGGTGGCCTCTTTTTGCTCGACGGACGCTGCAAAGGGGTGAGACAGAGACACGTACTGGCCTGAAGAATGAGGCCTCCAGGGAATTCCAGCCCAGCTGCAGGCCAACCATGGTGGGAAGGAGAAGATGAAGTCAGGAACCACTCCTTGTGGGGTCACTCCCCTGACTGCCAGCGAGCCCGGGGCTGCCTGCGCAAAGCCCAGCCAGGAAGGCTTCGGCCTCCTGTCCAGCCCTGCGGCCCTGGGGTCCAGCCCCTCTTGGGGCCTCAGCTCCCTCTTGCAGGAAATTGAGGAGCTCGGCTGAGCTTGGGCCTTTTCAAACTGGTTGCATGGTGGGCCTGAGCGAGAGTGCAGCCGGGAGCCCACCGGTCTTGCGTGCAGCTCCGTCCCTGGCATCTCAGTTGGGTCCCAGAGCACCTGGAGAAGTGACCACTGAGTGAAGAGCCAGGAGCAACCCCTTAGCGCGGCCAGCTGTGGCCCCAAGCTGGTTGCACAGGGAAGAAGGGGGGCAGAGGAGGGTCTAAGCCTGGGGGGGTGGGGGGCTGGTCAAGGCACTTCAGGCTGCCAGGCCAGTGGACTATGGCAGCTCTTAGTGCCTGGGCTCTGGAACCCTGTAGCTAAAATTGCCAGGCCCAAGTCTGGGTGACCTTTGAGTCCCTCTGGGTGCCCTGGGACCACCCTGGGGGCAGACGGAAGGAACAGCCTCCAAGGATGGGCTCCTGAGCCTTTCCTGGCATTCCAGGATTTCTAGAGCCTTGGCATAGTCAGGGGGTTGCAGGGCAGCCAGAATGACAGATCTCCCGGCCTGGACACAGGCATGGCCCTCGAAGACCCTCCCCAGGGCTCCTGGGTGATGAGGAAGCCCCCACAAGAGGTGAGCAAGGCAGAGGCCCCACAAGAGTATCCGAGGCAGGAACTGGAGCGACAGCACAGCGGGTAGGGCATTTGCCTTGAATGCGACCAACCCAGGTTCGATTCCCAGCATCCCATATGGTCCCCTGAGTACCGCCAGGAGTGATTCTTGAGTGCAGAGCCAGAAGTAACCCCTGAGCATTGCTGGGTGTGACCCAAAAAGCAAAAAAAAAAAAAAAAAAAGAAAGAAAAAGAAAGATTATCCAAGGCAGCCCGGGCCTAAGCCTGTGCGACCCCGAGTGTCCTAACCCCGGTAGCGGCCACCCCATCCGTGAGCGAATGAGTGGGGGTGAGCAGAGGGAGCACGCCGGCCGCCCCCACGGGGGAAGGTAAGTCTCTGGGGCTTCCCGACTTGCTCTTTCAATGAGGGCAGGCGTGACTCCGGCTCCGGCCCCCCAGGTGAGCCCCCCCCAGGCGTTTCCCATCCTTGGCGGGCTGGTCAGCGGCCCCTAGACCGCAGAGTTCCGGACAAGCCAGCAACGGAGTGAGCACAAACACGCGTCTATTTGTTTGGAATTCCGATCTTGGCTGCGCCCCCAAAGGCAAGTGGCAGAGGCCCAGCCCCCGCCCCTCACCGCTGCTTGAGAAAACTCCAGAAAGTTCCTTCTCAGACTTCTCATCCCTCTGATGTGCTGCTCCCGGCTGCTTGAAGGAAGAGACAGGAGGTGGGAAGCGCCAGCCGCCCTCCCTCGCTCGCCTCTTCCCCCCCCACCCCGCACCACTGCCCCCTGGTCCCCAACCAGACCAGACCCTGTTCAGGAGGGGTCAAGTGACTCACTGCACACAGGAAGAAGTGGTCCTGGGCTGGGACCTGGGTCATGCCAGCCCCGTGACAGAGGAAAGATGGAGCGGACGCTCATTTGTGGAATACAAAATAATATAATGGGCTGGAGCGATAGCACAGCAGTAGGACGTTTGCCTTGCGCGCAGCCAGCCTGGCCGAGCCGGGTTCGATTCCTCCGCCCCTCTCGGAGAGCCTGGCAAGCTACCGAGAGTATTCGATATGCCAGACACAGTAACAACAA
>JAOXYA010000021.1:28798541-28820940 GCA_028565675.1 Sorex palustris | reverse complement strand
TGAGCACCGCCAGGAGTAACTCCTGAGTGCAGATCCAGGAGTAACCCCTGTGCATCACCAGGTGTGACCCAAAAAGCAAAAACAAATAAATAAATAAATAAGTCTGGACAGCCAGGGTTCAATCCAAGTTCTTCCACATCCAGGTCACATGACCCTGCCACATCGCTTCTGCCTGAAGCCTTAGCTCTGTCTGCTGTGGGGGGGACTGCTAAGACGCCAACCTCCCGTTTCTTGAGTCCAGAGTGGTGAGACAGTCCACATTCCCCTGACACACACACACACACATACACACACACACACACACACACACACACACACTCTCACAGAGTCAACACAAGCTGGACTTTCCTGGACTATGGGTCCATTTGGGCTCAGCCCACCCTCCTCGTGCCTGCGTGAAGAGAGGACCACGCTTGGAGCCGTGTCTCGGCATTTTTCTTTAACTTGAACTTCACAGACTCTTCTCTCACCTTTTTCTCCCCCCCCCCCCCCCCCCCCCCTGTGAGCCTCCCTAAGCGGTAACTGAGCACCTGGTACAGGTAGGGCCAGCCCCTCTTCACCTGCGCTGCGCGCGGCGCCATCGCGGGCCTGAGATCTCCCGCCTGACGTGGAACTGACGTCAGGATGGTCCGTCTGCGCCCGGGGCGCTGGCCTCTGGGACGAGGACGGAGGCCTGACTATCTGCCGAGCGCGCACATTCCCTCCCCGCCGTATCAGACCTGCACCAAGGGCACAGCCAGATTCCATTCCAGCACATTCCTGGGCCCTGCCAAATGCGTCTGCGCTATCAGGAGGCAACACGCCCAGCGGCAGCTGCGCTCCGTGCCCTTCCCACGGGCTGACAGAGTTCCTGCCATCATAGCATGGGATACGTCACTGGTGACCTGGCGAGACCCGTCCCCCAGCCAGGGGTCAGCAGATGGGTCGGTCTCTGAGCAGGACAAGGTGGGGGTCAGAGTTCACCTCTGCAGCTGAGCACTTTCCTGTTCTTTCTTGGTTAATCTTTTCTGTTTGTTTTTTGGTGTCACGCCTGGAGGTGCTTGGACTCTTAGCTCTGTGCTCAGAGATCACCCCTGGCCGAGGGAGTAACGTGCTGCCAGGGCCTTAACCCGGGCCAGACATGTGCAAGGCAAGTACTCTCTACCGTCTCTTTAGTCCTGAAAAATTTCCAATATTTTTTTTCTTCTTTGTTTTTGTTTTGATTTTGTTCTGAAGGGGTGAGGGAGGGGGCGCATACTCAGCAATGCTCAGGGATTATTCCTGATTCTGTGCTCTGGGGTCACTCCTGGGGCAGTGCTCAGCTGACCATATGCAGTGCCTGGGATGACAAGCTGCCTGCAGGGCCAGCATCTCAATCCCTTGGACTATCCCTCCAGCCCCTCCTGCCCAAGCTACCTCTGAGGGACGACTGTCCTCAGGCCAACCTGGGAGTAGTGACACCTCGAACACAGCTCCCCCACAGACAGGGCTGGGCAGGCCGACTCCTGTGTCAGACAGTCCGGAACGATGGAAACGCTTTCATGAGGAACGGCATGCTTGGCCAGTTCAAAGGTGGCCACTGGTGGGGCCGGAGTGATAGTATAGCAGGTAGGGCGTTTACCTTGCAACCCAGGTTCGATCCCCAGCATCCCATATGGTCCCCCGAGCACCACAGGGGTAATTTCTGAGTCAGAGCCAGGAGTAAGCTGCCCCCCACCACAATATAAAAGAGACGCTTTGGGGGGAAGGGGACCAAGGAACAGCTCAAGGCTGGAGCAAGAGTCCGCTGGCTAAGGCTGCCATCCCCAGCACCGGACCACGAGCCACGGGCAACCCTAGAGCCACAACGAAGAATGCTGTCTCCGGGCCACTGAGAGTGTGGGGCATTTAGGGCAGCGTGTGGGCCGGGCAGGGCAGCACAAGGGAAGGGCAGAGACATATTCACTGCCAACTCAGAAGCATCGCTGCCCCCACTGTGAGCCGACTGTGCCCAAGACACGCCGAGCCCAGGGTGTGGAGCTCCTGCTCTCTGCTGGGGGTACCCCTGAGGCAGCCCCCCGGGAGGTGGAAGGAGGGCATGGCCTGCCCGAAGCTTGCTGCAGCCCTCCCTACAGTGGGTCCCCGTGAAGCCAGGGCAGACACTCGGTCCTTGTGCCTCAGCTGCGACAGAAGATCAAAGGCATGTGACCCAGAGCTGCTGCCACCAGGCTCTGGGCAGGGCTTCTGAAACAGGAAGTGTGTGTGTGTGTGTGTGTGTGTGTGTGTGTGTGTGTGTGTAGCTGTATCTGTGCGTGCCCATGGGTGTGAAACTGTATCTGTGTGTGTCCATGTATGTGAGGCTGTATCTTACGTATCTCCATGTGTGTAAGGCTGTATCTGTGTGTGTCTGTGTATGAGTGTGTCTGTGTGAGTGTTTGCATCTGTCTGTGTGTCTGTGTGTGATTATGTGTGAGTCTATGATTGTGTGTGAGTCTATGTGTCTGTGTGTGTGTCTGCGAGTGTGTGTGTGTATGTCTGCGTGTGACCTGTAGGTGACTGTATGTCCTGTGCATGTCTATGTGTGCAGGGGGTGAGTGAGCGGGGCAGACTGAGGTGCCTCTGGGGTGACGCCCCGCTTCTCAGTGACCGAGGCTGGCAGGGCCACTGTGCACACGGTGCAACTGACCACAGAGAGAGGCGAGGATGGGTGAGCTGACGAGGACTCACGCCCCTAGTGACCAACGGGGACGGACTGCAGGCAAAGCCTCAGAGAACGAGGCTAACTGGACAGTCAGAAGGAGGCTGGGGACCATCTGCGGTGGAGCACTGTGCTCACGCACACACGCACACACACACTGCTCGGTTTTGCAAGCTTCACCTGTGTCACGCCCCACACACACTCGGCACTGCACGTGTAGACACACACACTTAGCCCAGCTCTGTACACATGTGCTCACTTGCTCTCCCTCTCCCTCTCCCTCCCCCCTCCCTCTCCCTCTCCCAGGCCACACCTGGAGATGTTCAGGGACCACTCCTGGCTCCGCACTCAGGAATTAGTCCTGGTGGTGCTCACATGGGATGCAGGAATCAAACTCAGGTGGGCGAGGCACGCGCCCTACCCACTGTACTATCTCTCCGTTGGTCTCTCTTGAAACTTTTCCCTTGTGACCTCCCCCGGGACAAAGTCCACCCAAGCTGTGCCCACGTGACCTCCCAAACAGAGTCCCACACCGTCTCACCTCTTGGCAACAACCCCCGTCAGCACGGCCTGGAATCCAGATGCACCCCTCCACCCCACCCTGAGCAATCTGATCGCCCTTCAGGATGGCATCTGTGTGCATAAAAACGGGGCTGGGCCAACGGTGCCAGGCCCGGACTGTTACCACGAGCGGAAGCGCTGCTGCCCACAAAGCACGGCTGCCTGGCACGGCCGGCACCCAGGAAATGCTTGTCCACACACACACACGCACGCACACACACACACACACACACACACACACACACACACACAGATGTCCCTGGACCCTGCCCTGCCCCACCTCTGGACATTTAGTGATACCCAGGACAGAGCAGGAATGTCTGTGGCTGCCCACGTCACAGGCGGTGCCCATTCCTCACATCCGGGGGAAAAGCAGCAGCCAAGGGGACCGTCCAACAGATGAGGCACATCAGCTGGCCAGGGTCCGAGACCCAGCACTGCACAGGGTCCCCCAAGCAGCATAGGGAGTGATCCCGGAGCACAGAGCCAGGAGTTAGCCCTGCACACTCACTGCCAGGTGTGGCCCCAAAACAAATGAACAAGAGAACAACGGAACAGGACTTGGAGAAGGGTCTGGTGGTCCCCCCATGTCTGAGCTGGGGACCACCAAGCCTTGAAGGAGAGAGATGGGTGGGCTGGGGGCATGGAACCGACGCTCTGGTCCTCAGGCTGCTGAGAGTATGCAGAGAGCTGAGGCTGGAGGCGGCCCAGAAAAGGGGGAGTGTCTGGGTTACATAAAGGCGCACGCGGGGGGCCCAGGTCTTGCCAAGGGCCGCGCCCGAAAGCTCCACCACCTGGCAGCTCCCTGGGCGCCTGGCACAGAGCAAAGGCTAAACAGATGAATGAACGAATGGATGAACAGATCAACTTAACCCCAGCGGGACCTGGCAACAGCGGCCCAGGGGCACCAAGACACAACAGTCTGTCCTGAATGGGCCTTGTTATCAGGCACCCCAGGGGGAGGACGGAGAGCATGAGGGGCAGGGGAGGACGAGGCCTCATGCAGGGCAGAGCCTGCCGCTGGATCATCCCTCCCGTGTTCTCTCACCCAGCTGGCAGGTAAAGACCAGGCGGTTTAAGCCCGTTCAGTTTGCACTGTGAACTCACCGAGCTGAGCTCGGGAACCTCTCAGGGGCCTGGTCCACCTGACGGGCCCAGGCTTGGCTGGCACCAGGGGGCTCATGGGGTGACACCAGGCCGGACATCGGCATCTTGGCCACACTTTGCTTCATGCCGTGCTTGACCCCTCTGTCCTAGAGAAGCTCTGCCTTTGGCCAGGCAAGCTTTGGCCAGTGGGTGGTCAGCTGAGCTAGCAGGAAGCACCCACCCTGACTTGCCCAAGCCTCCCCTGGGGGGCAGTTGGGGCCCAGAAAGGGAGAGAAATGGGGGCCACTGTGCGGCAGTGCAGCTGGGATACTCCTGGATCCCTGCTTGGGGAGCACTCCCAGCAGGGTTGGGGGTCAAGCCCCGGGAGGCCACGCGAGGCCAGCGCCTGACCCTGAGCCCTCTCCGGCCACAGCTGGGCCGCTGTTTATAGAGCAAAGTGACACTATATGCTTGGGGCCTTTGAAAGGAACCCGAGAGAAGTAGGACACAGCCACGTGCCACTCCAGGACTGGGGCGAGAATGCGCCTTCGCTTTGTTTCTACCTCCAGAGGGAACGAAACGGCAAAGACAAACCCAGATTCTAAAAGGGCTCGGTACAGAGTCGCCACTGGGGCAGGAATCAAACTGGGGCTTCAGAGAGGAAACAGCCAAGAGGCTGGGGTACACACACACACACTCACACCACATCACACAGCACACATACACAGCACACACACGGACATCACACACACATCACTCACACACACACCACATCACACACACATCACACACACACACCACATCACATACACAAACCCCCCCACCACACACTCTCCACTCTAGATGCTTTATACACACACTCACTCTCTCTCTACCCCAGATGCTACATACATACACACATACACACACCACGTCACACACACAGCACACACACACAGCACATCACACACACCACATCACACACACAGTACATGCACACACCACACATCACACACGCATACCCCTCACAATACACACACACACTCTCCACCCCTGATGCTATATACACACATACCACATCACACACACATACAACACATGCACACATACCACACATCACACACACTCTCTCTCCACCCCAGATGCTACATACATACACACTTACACACACCACATCACACACACAGCACACACAGCACATCACACACATAGCACACCACACACACATCACACACACACCACACATAGCACACCACACACACACATACACACCACATCACACACACAGCACATGCACACACACCACTCATCACACACACATACCCCCCACACTACACACACATACTCTCCACCCCAGATGCTATATACACACATACCATATCACACACACATATGACACATGCACACACGCCACACATCACACACACACTCTCTCTCCATCCCAGATGCTACACACACATACATACACACTCAAACACACACACACACACACGCCCCCCACCCCAGATGCTCCTGCAGAGCAGAACACCCCTGGCTGACACTGCACTGGCCTCCCTGTTGCAGCATAAACAAATTATTTTTTCTTTGTTTTCAGCGACAGCCTTCTCACGCCCGCAGCTGCCCCTGGAGCACCTGGCGGGCAGGGCAAGGAGCTCCCCAGGTCGCACTGACCCTGCGCATCCCGAGGCTATCCAGGTTGACAGCATCCACAGAGGCCATGCAGAGCCAGAGATAGAACATTCCAGACAAGAAAAGGAGGAGGAGGGGTTCTGCCCAGGAGCGTCGGGCTCAGCTAAGCGCACCTGCCCAAAGACAGCACCTTGTGGGCCGGAGCGACAGTTCAGCAGGTTATGCATTTGTATTCCCGCGTCCCATACGGTCCCCCAAGCAGAGCCAGGAGGAAGCCCTGTGCATCGCCGGCCATGAGCCCAGAAG
Source organism: Sorex palustris (assembly GCA_028565675.1). Classification (NCBI taxonomy): domain Eukaryota; kingdom Metazoa; phylum Chordata; class Mammalia; order Eulipotyphla; family Soricidae; genus Sorex; species Sorex palustris. The sequence goes on along the minus strand of JAOXYA010000021.1, from coordinate 28,814,723 downwards.
TCAAAAAGAAAAAGACCGTGCCTTTCTCGCCTCTGAGATGGAGCTCAAAAGGCCATGGCAGGGACCAGAGGCGTCCTCTAAACGCTAATGGTCCTGGCCCAAAGGAGAGAGAACGGAGGCACGTGGACAGAAAACCAGGCTGATGTGGGGCTCCGGGACAAAGGCTGTTTTCCAGACAGTGTCAGGAAGGAATCTGTCCCAGGGACAAGCCAGGGACGAGGACAAGGCTGGGGGGGAGGGGGAGGGGGGCAGTGGGCCCAGGGCATGAGGAGAGAGAGCTAGCCGCAACCACGGGAGTCTGGGTCTGGATCATGGATGAACCCCCGTGTCTCACCATAAATGTCATGTGGAAAAACACACTCATGGTTTGGGAATTTTAATGATTTTTTTCCCCTGAGATTCTAGGGATCAAACCCAGGACCTTCTACCACCTGCAAGGTACAACCATGTCCAGAAATCTTTTTTGAAGCTCTGTTCTGATAAAAGGTAAAACATGCAATCACAGGGGTAAGCCTGGGAGAAAGAGCTAAAAGGCACTGCAAGAAAGGGTTAACTGGTACGCTAGCGGAGACGCATCATTTTAAGGAGAGACACCTTCAGTTTTTCTGTATTGGGACCAAAAGGATGGTACTTGGGGAGGGTGTTTGCCTTGTGTGCAGCGGACCCAGTTTGATCCCCGGGACTCTATTTAGTCTCTGAGCCCGCAGGCATGGTCCCTGAGCGCAGAGCCAGGAGCAAGCCTGAGCAGCATTAGGTGTGGTCCCTAAATCAAAATAAATACAATCTTCTCTATTTTTTTTTAAGCAAAGGAATTGACCAACGACTATGACTAGAACAGAGAACACTGATGTGGAGAAAAAGAATAGGGAAGTAGGACATCAGCTCAGTGGGAGGGTGGGGTGGTCAGACCTCTGGTTCAGTCATCATCACTTTGGGAGCACGGGGGGGGGGGGCGGCAGGGCTAGCCCTCAGCTCTCACTGGAGTTAGGCTCCTCAGGCCTCTAGACCTAAACTCCAGAAGTGGGTACCAGGGTCGCACTGGGAAACCCCGCACAGAGAAATCTCCATTCCCCCATGAACCGTGGGTTGCAAATCAGGCCATTCGAGCTATGCTCAAATGAGCAAGTCCCCGGCACTGAACTGACCCCCGAACCACAAAAATGGAGAAAGAAACAGTGCTGGAAATTGGTATTCCTTTTAGGAAAAACAAATTAAATCAAATCATAAAAATATGCCTCGAAAGCCATGCGTGGGCCAGACAGACACTGCAGTGGGTTGACTGCACCCACCGGGTTGGATCCTCAGCACCACATAGGGTTCCCCGAGTCCCACCAGGAGGGTCTCCCAAGCTCCCAGACCAAAGAAAGCCATGCCCATGGTTTAAGACCCCCCCCCCAGTCTGGGCCTGGAGCAATAGCACAGTGGGTAGGGCGTTTGCCTTGCACGCAGTCAACCCGGGTTCGATTCCCGGCATCCCATATGGTCCCCCGAGCACCACTAGGAGTGATTCCTGAGTGCAAAGCCAGGAGTAACCCCTGAGCATCACCAGGTGTGACCCAAAAAAGAAAAAAAAAGACCCCCAGTCTGCAACTCCAAGAACCTAAAAATGCGTAGGGCTGTGGGCACCCACATCTCCCTCTACCCGTCACCGCACTGGGGACCGGCCGGCCTGGCCAGGAACCTCAGTCACCGGCGCCAAGGAAACCTACAGGTTGAGGCAGCGCGGCCCAGCAGGAGGCGGCCGGCTCTGCACGCCCTCCGCAAAGGGCAGCACGGCCTTTGCAAAGCCGGTTCCAGATGGCCAGTGACGTCCCTCTCAGTGCCCATGCTGGGCACCTGCATGGACAAACCTCCAGCCTCGGGCAGCCAAGCATGGCGAGTATGCGAGGGCGGGTACTGGGCGCCCGAGACCTCACCGGGGACCAAGAGCGGTCACCATTCTCAGCAGAGGTGACCCGGCCCCCAAGGGAGGTGCAGGCGGCCTAGCCAGGCTCCGGTCCCCTCCTGCACGCTCCAGCTGCCACCGGTCACCTGACGGCCTCCCCCTCCAGCAGCTAAATTTATCTGGCTCTCCAGGCCCGCGCCGGGACCGTGCCTTATCATCGGCGCCAAGTGGCAGAACGCTGCTGCCCTTATCACCCCCCAAGGTCGGGAATGACGCGGGCCCAGAGACTTGGTTTCCCTGATGGTGAGCACCAGTGCCCGTGCCAGCCTGGCAGGCCCACGGCACGGGGCCACGCAGATCCTGGGTGGGGCAGTGCCCATGTGTCCAGCCCCGTCAGCCCCATCTTGGCAAACTCTGATGCTGACCTGGGGGAGGGGGGCGGAGAGCAGATGTGGGGGGTCGGCTTGTGGCAGGAACCAGCCTCAGCAAGGATCAAGGCACCAGGCAGGAGACTCCCATGGGCCACTGCTGGGCAGAGCAGAGCAGCCCACAAGAGGCCACAGAGACGAGGCCACAGGTCCAGGCGGCTCCCCCGGGCCTCACAGCAATCCCGGCAGCAGGGTTGGCCTGCACCCCACCTGCTGAACGCTCTGGGCGCGCTGAGGTTGCCACCTTCCGGAGGCTGAGCCATCCCACCGCCCTTCAGCAACACAAGGAGGAGAGAGGGTCGGCTGGCCAGCCCCACCCTGCAGCTGGATCATGAACCCTAACTTTGGTCGTTTGACTTTTCCTTTGGTTTCTGCACCCAGCAGTATTCAGGGCTCACTCCTGGCTGGGCTTGGGGAACCAGATGTGGTGCCGGGGATCAAACCTGGGTCATCTCTCCAATTCCAATGTGTGTGTGTGTGTGTGTGTGTGTGTGTGTGTGTGTGTGTTTAATTAGCTAATAAGGTGCCTAGAAGATATGTCGAAGGGCTTGGGAGGTGCAAGACCCTGAGTTCCATCCCTGGTAGCCTGGCCAGAGCAGCCCAGCAGAGCCAGGCCCACTTGTTTCTGGAACAAGTCCTGCCGGAGCAGCCCCCAGGCTTCTGAGCGCTTCTGGTGAGGCCACCCCCAAGCTCACCCGACAGATAAAAATCCCCTGGCACCTTCATGCCTTCCCCAGGGATAACCCATATGCCCACTCCGAGGTAGAGTCTTCCTTCCAGAACATTCCTATGTTCCTGCAAAGAATTCTGAGTGCAGGGAGGAAGCAATGAGGGTGGGCTTCCAGGAAGACAAAGGGGGGTCAGAGGGATGAGACAGAAGCTGTGGGAGCTGGACCCAGATGATGTCGGCAAGGAACAGTGAGTTCCAATGGTCATTTGCAGCCAGTCCAGCTTCTCTGGTGAGTGAAGCCCCCGCCCCCTCCATACATCCCCTGGCGAGAAGGAAGGGAGCCCCCCGGAGGCTCAGAGCCGGCCAGGGGAACCCGGTGTGAGTACACCCCACTCTGAGGTGCTGGGCCGGCCCTAGCCTGTCGCACACACGGGGTGACCTCCCCCACCGGCCCTCCCTCCGGCCCCGATGCCTGCCTTTCCTTCTCGCAGGAAGGAGAGGCACTGAAGCAGCAAACCCCGGGCCAGGCACTGGAGATTTTTGTGTTTTCATGTCACGATTCTACATTTTCTTCTGGGAGTGCCCAGGGGCCCAGAGCTTCAGCTCCTGGAAAGAGTTAAGGCTTTGGCCGACGGCCCTCCCACAAGGCCCACGGACGCGCCCCTGTCCTGTCCCTTCTGTGAAGGGACCCGCTGTGGAGCAGCTCCGTGCTGTCACCAAGGGCCTCTTGCACGTCACCACCCCCAGGGGGTGGGGAGGAGGCTGGGATTTATTTTACGGCTTCTGGACGATTCCTACGGGGAGAATGCCAAACTGCGGAATAATCAACCCTTTCACTCGAGCCCCCTATACTTTTTATTCTCTCATGAAAGAATAAAGTGCGCAATGAGCCTGAGCTAAATAAATAAAAAGGCCACACTTCCCCCCAACAGCACTGCCTGCGTCACTGAGAAATATTTGCAGACCTCAACAATCTTTTATCTCCGCGATGACGGCACAGCTTTCCAAGCCGTAGACGCTCTGAGAACTTCTTTGATTTGGTGTCTCCAATGAGCTCCTGTGGACAATTAGCTTATTAACTAATAATGCCCGTTGTGGGCAGCTCCTGGAAAGAGGGCTTCATGCTCTCACCCTCGAGTCACCCCACAGGGCTTATCTAGCATCAAGGTTTGTGCCAGGGGGCTCACCCTGGAGGTAGCGCTGTGTGCTAGGAACGTCTGTCTTCGTCGAGGAATCAGGATGAGGAGGGAAGAGTGACATCCATCTGGCCTCTTTATCCAGCTACCTATGCGCCCATCCATCTACCTCCCCAGCATCCTACCCTGTCTCTCACCGACCCATACATTGCACATCTCCCCAGCCACCCAACCGGCTATCCATGCCTCCATCCATGTCTCCATGTCTCCATGCCTCCATCCATCCATCCATCCATGCCTCCATCAATCCATCCATGCCTCCATGCCTCCATCCATCCATGCACCCATCCACTCACCCACTCATTCACACTTCCATCCATCCACCACCCATTCACTGACCCATCAATTCACCTACTCACTCACCCATCCACCCACCCACCTATCCACCACCCACCCATCATCCACTCAACCACTCACCCATCCACCCACCCACCCATCATCCACTCACCACTCACCCATCCACCCACCCACCTAACCACTGTCAACTTACTCACCCATCTACCCACCCATCAATTCAGCTACTTACCCACCCACCCACTCAACCATCCACCTACCATTAGCTCATCAACTCACCCATCTATCTACCCACCCACTCACCCATTCAATCACCCACCATCTACCATCCATCTATCCATCACCCATCAGTATCCATTTTCCCAGTTAGCCACCTACCAATCCAGTCAATCAGCCACCTACCCACTCACTTAGCCAGCCAGCCATCATCTACCCATTTGTCTATGAATCCATCCACTCACCGCCCTTCCCACAGAGAGAGAGACACAGAAAGAGAGAGAGAGAGAGAGAGAGAGAGAGAGAGAGAGAGAGAGAGAGAGATGCAGCCCTCAGTCTTATGGAACTCACATACACAAAGGGGCCCTAGGAAGCTCAGGGTGATGATGCTACTTCCCCCAGGGACACTCCTGCTGGCTGGGGACCCCACACTGTTCTCCGGCTCAGCAGCCTGTTCGTCCATCCCGTGGAAAAATTTTGGAATTGTTCTCATGCCTTTATCATGTGTGTCTCCTGAGCAAAGTCATGAACGGGCTCCTGGCAAGTGGGAACAAGGTCTGTCTCTAAGGGGCAGGGTCGGTACAGGAAGGGGAAGCCCATGGCAGCACGCATGGCACTTGCGAGACAGTGCAGAGGGGACAAAGGTGCTCACCAGGCATGAGGCCAACCCTGGTGCAAATCCTGGTGCCATGTAAGATCCCCAAACACTGCCAGATGTGGCCCCGAGCACTGCTGGGCATAGTCTGCCCCCCAAAATAGCTAAAGAGAACAGACAGAAAGCCTTGTCTACGGGGACTCAGCTCAGAACAGGTGCACTGGGCCTGAAACACGTGAGCCCACCAGGGGCTGGCGCACCCCTCCAGGAGGGCAAAGGACGGGATAGGCACGAGGAGCTGCTCCTCTAGGGCCTGGGTACTGGGGGAACAGGATGGGGGAGTCTGAGGAAAGCTCACAGCACTGAGCTGGCCCAAGGGCCGGACAGGCTGCAGGAGGCCTATCTCCCTCCCCACTCAGGGCTGTGAGTGGCCCCTGCTGGGCCTCCATATAGTGTCCCTGTCTGCGAAGGCCAGATGTGGAAGGGGCTGTTTGCTGGACGCTTTGGAGGGTGAGTCCAGAGTTTGAACCGTCCTGCCCCGACTAAGTCACCAGCTGAGGTCAAAACTGGGGGGGGGGGGTGGACAAGAATAGCCAAGATAAGTGCCAGAAGGTTTGCTCCATGGCTTGGAGGCCAGCCGCACACGCTAGGGAAAAAGGCAGCTCAGATAGAGAAGGGAGCACCAAGTAAAGGGTGTTGGGAGGATCCTCCCAGGATGGGAGAAGCATGCCAAAAGTAGACTATGGACCAAACATGATTGCCACTCAATGCCTCTCTTGCAAAACACAGTGCCCAAAAGGAGAGAGAGAAGAAAAGGGAATGCCCTGCCACGGAGGCAGTGTGGGATGGGGCGATGGGGGGGTGGGAGGGATACTGGGATCCTCGGTAAAGAATGGGCACTGGTGGAGGGATGGGCATTTGATCATTGTATAACTAAAACCCAAGCACAAAAGTTTTTAAGTCTACAACTGTACCTCATGGTATCTCACTAATAAAAATTTAAAAAAATAAAACCTGGGTGGTGGCAACCTTCTATCAAATGGTTTTGAAAAAACCTTTTTTGTCATTGCTGTTTTTTTGTTTGTTTGTTTGTTTGTTTGACTGGGGGGAGGGCCGTCACACCCAGCGGTACTTGGAGGGTGTTTTGCACTCAGAAATCAATCCTGGCATGCTGGGGACGGAACCTGGGGTCAGCCCCGTGCAAGGCAAGCGCCCTCCCCGCCGCCCTGGCACTCAGCCCCCTAAGAGAGTTTTCCTCCCAAACGCTCCTCCACTCCCTCTCTCACGAGGCAGGAGCCCTGCTTTTGTGCCAGACACAGTTCTAGGGCTGAGCGGAACAAGACCCAAGGTCCCCATCACGGAACAGCCAGCTCAGTGGGAGAGAGACAGAGAAACACTCGTCTGTAGACGGACGGAAGAAACATGGGGGGTCGTGGCAGGCAAAGGCACCCGCCAGGACCACACAGTGAATGGCGGCAGTTAGGGGGAGAGCATGGGTCTTTTCTAGAAGTTTCTCAAGAGAACAGCTAGGTGAGCTGAGACCTACAGGCTACCTGGGAACCAACAGTTGAGGTTCCAAGCTCCAGCTTGGTGTCAAAGGACACCTTCCCAGAGGCGCCTGGGAACAGGGTGGAGGAGGGACCCAGACAAGGTCAGGGCAGAGAGGCGCTGTCGAGGGCCGTGGACACAGATGGAGGAGAGAATCTTCGCCACACGCTCTGGCTGAATGCGGGCACTTCCTTTAACCACCCACGTGAACATCGTCCAATACCTCTCAGCTGTTAACACCAGACATGCCACGGGATCCCAGAAATCCACAAAAAATTAGAGTTACAGCAGCGGGCCAGAGAGATGGTGCAGTGGTTAGGGCCTCCAGGGAACAGGCCAGGGGCTGGGGGCGCAGCACAGGACAGACAGAGAGAGCCAGCAGGGACCCAGTAGGGCGCTCAGACACGGAGCCAGAAAGACACGGGGGACGGCGGCTGGGATCTTGGAGCCAGGCCTCTGTCAACTGCAGGGAATGCAGGGAGAGGTGGCCAGGCCAGCGTGGACGGGAGTGGCCAGCCAGGGCAGCAACTTCCAGGAGCTCAGTTTCCCTAATCCAAGCCTTTGGCCCGAGAGAACAGGCTTTGCGGGGTGTGAGGGGCCCTGTCTGTACCCACTGGCATTCCTGAGGCTTAAGGGAGACAGAGACAGGAGTCCCCTGCCAGATCACGGCACCCAGCCCACGTGCCCACAGCTGCTGCCTGTCCCCACGGCATCCAGAGAGCTAACCTTGACCATGGTGGCAGGACCAAGGTCAAGGCATCTGCTCCATCTCTCGGAACCCAGGTCCCGTGCGGCCAACCCTCTCTTATGACACACGGCCATCAAGAGTGCGGGGACCGTCTCCACGCACACCAGCACACTCCCACCCAGCACGCACCCTGCCTCCCCGCAACCTGCAGCACCGAGGGGGCGGCCCTCCACTGGGGGGCTTCAGGAGTGCCTCTGGCCTGGAGCAGGAGGCAGGTGAGTATGTGCGGGGGGAAGGGGGTTGAGCCGGCAGGGGTCAGGCCCTGGGGAGTGACCCCAGCCTCCCCCAGGCCGAGGCAGAAGGCCTGAGGATTGCAGGTCCCCGGAAACCTCAATCCAGGGCATGGGGGAATCTCAGTGTGACACGGGCGAAAGGCAGGCAGGACAGGGAAGCGGCCTTCTCGGAGCCCAAGCCTGGAGGGGTGAGGGTGGCGGAGGTGCCCACCAAGGTGGGGACAGACCCAGCCCCTCCTGGGTCTCCCTGCTCCCCCCTCCTGCAGCCCAGAAGAGCCACCGCAGGGGGCAGGTGGGAGTCGGAGACAGGCACAGTGCCACGCAGGCCCAGTCACAGAACCGCTCAGTGCCTCAGTTTCCCCAGGATTGCCCCTGCCCTGTGGGGGGGACTGGGAGATCACTGCCCATGCCCCCAGGAGTCCTGCAATTATCAGCCAAGGTTAACCTGACATCCCTCGAGTTTTCATCAATCCCCTTGATGCACCCGGCGGGATGGCGCGTCCCCGCCACCGCCCCAGCCCCCGCCCGGGGCCCCCAGCTCACCGATGGTCCTGCGGAGGTCTTCGCACTGGCTGATGTGCGGGAACTTTAGGATCTCCTTCCACTTCTTGCTTTTCCCCTTGCGCTTCCCTCCGCCCCCTGCAGAGACGGGGAGAAAGAGGTTGGTGGCTGTGGGGGGCTGACCCAGGACCCCCCTGGCCCGTGCCCGTCCCCCCCGCGGACCGCCCAAGCCCCAGGAGATGGCAGGAAGCGCCCGTGCACTCCCACCCACACAGCACCCGGGCGCTCCTCGGGGCCAGGAACGGCGTCCCCTGCTCCCCGCGGCCCGTGCTGTCTCCAGGACCCCCATCCGCGTCTCCTCTTCCCTGCGACCCCCTCCCACCCACCGAGCTTGCTCCCTGAACCCCAGCCCGGGACCCTCCGGCTCGGCACTGACCCAGGGGCCATGTGCCCTCGTGGACAAGGTGCTGCCCTGCTCCCAGGAGGAGCCGAGACGGACAATTACGACGAGCTCGAGGGTTTCTCCACGCCCAGGGCAGGGGCCGGGCCACCCTCGCTGGGAAGGACGAAAGCCACTGAGGGCCAGGAAGGGCCGGGAGCACAACCGGCAGCTCTGGGCACCACCACGGCGGCTTCCCACAGCAGAGAAACCTCAGCGTCACCAGCACGAGCCCACAACCTCAAATTAGGAAAACCCAAACCCAGCCCAGGCCCGGGCCGCGAGCCTTGGCCCTCCCCGCATGGTGTAGCCCGGCCACCCCACCCCAGCCCTGGCCCTCCACCACCCGGGCTCAGTCTGAGCAGGGCACCAGCCTCGGGGGGGGGGGGCGGGAGGGGGTGAGCGTGGCCCCCACACGTTTGTTTTTGCAAAGGAAGACGTTACTGCCGCCTTCTGCGCTGCTGTCTGAGACTACGAGGGGGGACGGGGAGAGGTTGGTGCAGCAGGCCGGGCGCTGGCCCCCCACACAGCCCATCAGGGTTTGATCCCTAGCACCCCACATGGTTCTCCGAGTCCCACTGGGAGTCATCCCTGAGCACAGAGCCGGGAGTTTTCCCAGAGCACCGCTGGGTGTTATTCGAAACAAAGACCCGAGACTACAAGGGAACAGAGCGGGGCCCCTACACGGAGCCACTGCCTGCAGCCCCCCAGCCTGACACGACTGCCATCCCCATGCCCCCACCCATTCTGCCGCTGGAGAAAGGGAGGATGCAGGCTCGCGGGCCCCCTGCTATCCTGCTGTCCCCACCATCCCTGACCACACCTCTGGCTCACTCACCTGACCACTGTGCTTCCCAGCTCTCTCTACCTCGCTCTAAGCTCCCCCCCCCCTCCTCCATCAGATGTCAGACATCCGCCTGATGGGGAACGGGGGACTCTCTGGCATCCCGAGATCCTCATCTTCCACCCACCTGGCCCCCAAGCACACCCTAACACCCCCACCCCCAGGCCTTTGCTCCATCCCAGCAGGTGAACCGGCCCCCGGGGAGGACCAAGGGGCTGGACTCCAGACAGCAGCACGCAGGGGAGCAGGCTACTCAGCCCTGGGCCTCCCTCGGGCCGTGCCTCCTTCGTTCCCCTCATGTGGACAAAACCCAAGGGGTGCACCTGCCCCTCACAGGACGTGCCCGAGAGAGTGGCACTGGCCACCTTGACTTTCCTAATGAGTTTATTGAAGCAAGATTCCTGTTCTATCCAGGACACACTTGGGCTAGTTTGGGTTCGAGGGCCACAGCCCCAGCACGGGGCTTAGGGGACCGTGGGGTGTGGAGGATGACCGCATGGACAGTCCGGGCTCCAGCCCTCAAGCCAGCACTGGACCCAATTAACCCCTTTAAAAGGGACCAGTTCAGGGGCTAGAGCGGTAGCACAGCAGGTAAGCTGTTGGCCTTGCACGCGGCCGACCCGGGTTCAATTCCCAGCACTCCAAGCACCGCCAGACACCCCCTTCCCCCAGACCCATAAATGCACACAGGCACACACACGCACGCGCGCACACACACACACACACACGCGCGCGCGGGTGCGCACACACGCATTCTGGCTGTGTCTCTGAGGGCAACACATACACATGCACACATGCACACACATGCACACACACATGTGCACACAACCTTTCCCTAGCTGTGTCTCCAAGGGCAGCACACACACATACACACACACACACACACACACACACACATGCTCTGGCTGTGTCTCTGAGGGCAAAACACGCGCACACACATGCGCACACACGCACACGTGCACACACTCCTGCTCTGGCTGTGTCTCAAGGGCAGCACACACACACACACACACACACACACACACACACACACACACACACCCTCTCAGGCTGTCTCCAAGGGCAGCACTGACCCAGCACTTCCTCTCTGGTCAGGGCCCCGGGAACAGGTCAGAGAAACCCAGGCCAGGCCGGGGAGTTGGTGCCAAGTTGGTGCCAGCATAGGCTGGGCATAGGCTTTGCAGGCGGGAGCCCAACAGCACAGGGCCCCTGAGCGCTGCACAAGATGTTTCACAAAGAACAAAAAATGCACAACCAGGTGGAAGCCCCTTGTGCTGCTCTTAGCACTGCCCAGTCGAGCACCTTGGCCTCCCACAGCCCCTGTCCGCCATCCACTCCAGGGGTCCCACAGCCTAAAACCCATGGCCCTGCCCCAAACCCTCCCACCAACTTGCTGTGGCTCTTACTGTGCGCTGCACGGGGCCCGCGGCAGGGGGGCAGGGACCAAGGCCCCCTCCACGGGGAGCCCGTCCAGGAGAGCAGAGGACGACGTCCAACAGCCAGGGCAATGCTAATGGACCCACGGGAACAGCACAGAGAAGCACCCCAAGGACAAGCAGGAACCAGCCCTGCCCCCGCCTGGCTGCCTCAGTGTCCCCTTTAGCACCAGAGTCAGGCCGCATCAAGGGGGCCCCAGAGGACAAGTAGGTGTCCACTAAGTGAAGGAAGGTGGAGGATTCCTGGGGCCCCAGGGGACCTGGAGGGGCCAAGAAGGGGGGAGATTTGGAAGGTTCTAGAGTCAGTGATGCTGCTGAGGTGGGGGTGGGGGGAGGGCGGTAAGCTGGGCTGGGCAGGAGCGGTGGGGAGGCTGCTGTCCCCGGAGTCCAGCGCAGACTCTCCATCCAGGGCTGGGCAAACAGAAAGTTCTGGATCTGCCAGCAGCCCTGACGGGGGCTGAACAGAGCAAGCACCTCACACGGGAGAAGGGATGAAGGGATGCCACCTCCAGGAAGCCCACTAGTGATGGGCTGCAGGCCTCCCAAACCCCAGATTCGAGGAAAGGGGGGCTGAAGGGCTCGTGCAGGAGTGGGGTGAGGCTGTGTGTCTACAGCCCAGTCACCGACCCTCTCTGGGCCTCATGTCTGCCATCATCAGAGAAGTTAGGGTTGCTCCACCCTTCACCCCATCACAGGGCCGGAGCCCCAAAGGAGGCCGAGCTGACCCACCCTCGCCAGGTCCAGTCCCCGCACCTGCCCCAAGTTTCCTGCTGAGCGAGAAATGCTCTCGCACTAAGCCCGGGCTGGAGGGACGGCGCCCAGCCCTCCCTGCAGTGGCCACCACAGCAGCAGAGACTGCGGACAGAGAGTGATTTCAGAGCAGCGTGGGAGCCCCCCAGTCCGGTCCTCGTCCCCCCTCCCCAACATTCTCTGCTGCGGAAACATCTCCCCAAAGTGACCGCTGCGCGCAGACAACAGGCTCCTGTAGCATATTTTCTCATGAGGTTAAAAATACAAGCCTGGGAGGGAGAAGGGTTTTGGCTGAAGGTCAGAGGGGGAAGGCCTGTTTCTTCGGAATCTCGGAAAATAAACACTGGCCGCCCTGGGCTCTCGGGGTGGGGGGTCGGCACTGTTCAAAGGGAAGGTCAGGCCGGGCCCGAGGCGAGGGACTAGGAGCTGGGACACCGCGTCCCTTCCTGGATGACCAGACGGCCAGCCTCTCGCCACACGTGTCCACGAGACAGGGAGAACTCGGGGTGGGCACAGCCAGCTGCCCAGGGGGATCGGGTCAGGCTTTGGGGGTGCCCGAAGGCTTCTCTGAGCCAGCCCTGCTGGGGGGACAGTGCACGGGGGAGTCCCCTGAGGCCGCCGCCCCTCAGGGGACACGGTCACTGTGTCACCCCCCCCCCCCAGCATCGGCCTCTGGGCTACTGGAGAACCACAGGACAGTGCGGGGTGGGTGAGTCACGAGTCCTTACTGCGTTGATGAGCGACTGCTGGGCGGTCACTCGGGCCCCCTACGTGTTGGGGCCACAGCAGGCACGGCGGTGACAGCAGCAAGACAGAGAGGCCACGTCCGGCGTTGGGGCCACACTCTGGGGCTGCCCTTTCCACCGGGCAGTTGGGGGTAGCCAGCCCCGTCCCCACAGGACTGGGGCCAGTCCCATACTCGCACCTGGGCTCAGACACTCCCTGAGGGGACCTGGCAGTAGCAAAGGGGGCGGGGGGGACCAGACCCCACACGGTCACCCACGCCCCAAGTGCTCTGGCCAGCTGGGAGACAGGGTTGTGTAAACCGTGTTCAGTCCTTGCCCAGGCACACACAGCTCTGAGCTCAACCTGCAGCAGGGGACAGAGGCCTGGCACAGATGGGACGAGGGGCCTAGGCAGGTGACAGGACCGGGGCCAGGGACAGGGGGCAGTAAAACAGCAGGAGAAATCCAGGAGCATCAGGAGAGGCAGCAGGAGGGCTGTGAGCAGGGAGCACCCGGGAGGAGCGGGGAGCACTTGGGGAGCAGGGAGGAGGAGGAATGTGAGCAGGAAACAGTCGGGAGGAATGAGAAGCACTCGGCACCAGTGGGAGCACTCAGCACCAGTGGGAGCACTCCAGAGGAGCAGGGAGCACTCCGGAGCAGCGGGGAGCACTCTGGAGCAGTGGGAGCTCTCAAGAGCAGTGGGAGCACCCAGGAGGAGTGGTAACACTCAAGAAGAGCAGGGGGCACTCAGCACCAGTTGGAGCACTCAGGTGCAGTGGGAGGACTCAGGAGCAGTGGGAGTACCCAGGAGGAGTGGGAATACTAAAAAGAAGTGAGGAGCACTCCGGAGCAGTGGGGAGTATTCAGGAGCAGTGGGGAACATTCAGGAGCAGTGGGAGCACCCAGGAGGAATGGGGAAAACCCGGGAGGAGTGGGGTAGCACTCAGGAGCAGGGAGAGCACTAAGGAGTACCAAGGAGGATTGAGCAGAATTTCAGAATCAGATGAGGCTCAGTCTCAATCCAAGGTGACTGAAAGCGTTCGCCTGGGCAAGTCACTGCACCTGCCTGCCTCAGTGTCCCCTCTTCTGACTGGCTTCACACTGCGGGACTGTGTTAGGCCCCCACTGGCACAAGTCGAGTCGGCAGAGCGTCCCCCCTCCCAGCTGGGCTGGGTGTGGTGGGGACAGCGCAGGGGCGTGGGGTGGCCTGGGGTCCTGCCAGAGAAAACCCCGACGTTTCCAGAGATGAAACATCATCCGAAGGCAGTCCAGCAGGAATGCGATTCTCACAAGAAGAAGAAGCAGGGAGGCATCCCAAGCCCCAAAGAACAGAGATTTTTCTTGAGGGCCTTTCGGGCCATTTCCTTATCCGAAAACGAAAGCCTGGAGGTGACTACCAGCCAGTGATATCTACTTTAACGTATAAGAGATTGGGGCCTTGGGGCTGGAGAGATAGCATAGCGGGTAGGGCATTTGCCTTGCACGCAGCCAACCTGGGTTCGATTCCCAGCATCCCATATGGTCCCCTGAGCACCGCCAGGAGTGATTCCTGAATGCAAAGCCAGGAATGGCCCCTGTGCATTGCCAGGTGTGACCCCCCCCCAAAAAAGAATATTTTTGTTTGAAAGAGCAGCTCTATGTTGTTGTTTTTTCACCCAACAAAACTCATCTGTGAGCTTTCCTTTTCAGCACAGGACAACAAATGCAAGAGCTAGGATAGATATAGTAGAAAGCTCTTTCTGAGAATACACTGCACAGAGACTAAGAACTGCAAGCTAAAAGTGCAGCCTGGAGCTACAATGAAAATCTTAGTGCAATGAAGAGGAAATAAGGAAATATTTGCTAACTTTCCTGCCTTCTTCCGGAGCTGGATGAAATTAACATTCTTAAATGCCAGGCTTTTCTGAATATGTGGAGAAGAAATAGGAACAGAATAGACTGGACTAGAATAAGATACAGGATTGGCTAAGACAGAACAGATTAGGGCAGGATAGAATAAACTGACTTTGCTACAGGCGAACCAAACCATCTTGCAGGTGGTTCCTACATCAGCCTTTCCTTTCTCCCCTGGAACAAATGGCCTGCAATGTTATCTTCCACACAATATGGTGAAAATAAGCAAAAAAAAGTCCCCTTGTTGCCCCCAAGAGACTGTTAGGGTGGGCCAGAAAGGCCTTCATCTTCTGGAGCTCCATTTACACACTGCCACACTGGTCTCTTGTTAATATTTGCATTAAATGGGCCATTTTCTATGCTGACATTTTGCATCTAGTTAAATGCCTGCAAATCCAGAGAGATGTGGCTTTGGCCTCTGGTTCTGCCCTTTTGGACCATGTTAGATGCTGGGGTACTTTCATTTTCATTTCTTATACTTTGCACTTTGGATTCTTTCATCTCCATTAAAAAACACTGGATGAAATGCTTCAGACTTAATATTATCTCTGCTGAATATTTAATTGAGAAATATTGTTAAAAAGACATTTGGCTTAAATGATCTAAGTGTATGCATAGATATTTCTTTTTTCCCACAGTAAAGTGGCTTTGAATGATTTTTGTTATTATTAAAGAATTACAGAAAATTTTATCTTAAGATGAGAACCGTAGCAATTTTTAAAGTTCAAGGCTTTGCTGAACAGGAAGGAAAAAGTGTGACTCTTACCTTCAAGTGTCTGGAGAGGAGATAAGGGGTAGTGATTGAACTGTAGGTGCCAGAGGAAAACAGTATTCTTACCTTTTGCCTGTCCAGGGTGCTTTATGGCTATAAAGGAGAGATACAGGTGTGGATCTATAGCACATCAACCCACCATCTATCCTCTGAGTCCTCCTACAAGCCCTGCTCAGTAGTGCTGCAAGTACACCCCATGCCCATTGTCGAAGTCCACTTATGGGTCAGTTGGCCCAAGCTAGCCCTCTTCTAAACATTTTAGGGTTCCTTGGGAGAAATTTTAGTTGGTTTTCTCAGTTGGACACACACTTTCTCTGAAAGAGCAGTGAGCTTTTGATCTTCTATAGAAGGAGCGCCTATTGGGAAGAAAGATGGATGGGGATGTGGCCCAATGGGCTATGAAGAACCCTACTAAAATTTTCACTTTCTTGGCTTCCTTTCCTGTTTGACTTTGTCTGGTCTAGTGATATGTTCAGGATCTTTGTGCTACTCCCACTTCCTGACCCAAAGCCCCTTTACTTTTAGCCAGTTCTAGTGAGGGGCCTTCAGTTTTCTGAAATTGCACTGTGGTGGCCTCCCAAATTCTAAGAGAGTTGGGAAGACAAAAATTCTCTCCTGTGGCTCCAATATTCAATAAGTTTTATTCTAAATGAAAATATATGACCTCATGATGGAAAAAGACTAAAGTTCAATAGACTGATTTGCAAAATATTGTGTTTGTGAAACTTCCCATGTATGTCAGTTTCTAGAATTCAGGCTTTTGAAACCCACGGATGACATAGCGATGATCCTCCAATTTTTTTCTTAGTTCTGAAGAATTTCATCTATGCTCACATGCCCCGAGCTCAACACTCATAGGCTCTGTTATTTAATTTACTATATCATTCAACAGCTTAACAAACTCTGAGGGTCTATAATGCACCTGCCATTTTATCATGTACTGTGTGTTCAGAGATTAATAGGAACATTTCTTACCCTCCAGAAGCTTGGCTATTTGGGGAAGACTGAC
>JAOXYA010000021.1:28772002-28793150 GCA_028565675.1 Sorex palustris | reverse complement strand
TTGGTTTCCTTCCTTCCTTCCTTCCTTCCTTCCTTCCTTCCTTCCTTCCTTCCTTCCTTCCTCCCTTCTTCTTTCCTTCCTCCCTCCCTCCCTCCCTCCCTCTTTGGAGCTCAGGGGACCATATGTGGTGCTGGTGATCAAATCCAGGTCAGGTGTACTATCCTCTGGCCCCAAGAACACTTTTTTAGAAAAGTTTTCATTTAATCTAAGAAAAGGAACCAGCAGTTAGTCAAGCAAAGATCTTTTTGAATAAAGAGAACAAGAGTCAATACCCCCAGGCTAGAGGAAGAAGTCAGGGGGTTGAGGGCATGCTTTGTATGCAGGATTCCTGAGTTTAATCCCCACCACTGTTCCCAAACTTCAGAGAGAAGAGTGATCCCAAAACAAGAGGGTGGCATGTCCCAAGGGGGAAAAACTTGATTGAGAGGAATGGAGACAGGTCTAGGGTGGCAGAAGTACATGAGATGAAGGGGAGGATAATGTAAACAAATTCAGATAATACCCAAGTCCTACAGTGCTGCATAATCCCTGGGAAGGAGTTTGGATTTCTGCTTCCTCGTTTGAACCTCCCCTGACCTGCCTTCACTGATTCTTTAAACACAGTGACTCGAGCAGCCTGTATACTGAGTCTACCCCCAAGTACCCAGCACTCTCATCTCCTCTTGTCTTTGTGAATCTCTGGTTATTGTTTGATGTATTCTTAGAAGTGAAACAGCTTCTGCTTTTAAAACGGCAGTAATTAGATGGAAGCACAAAGTAAAATGAAAAGTCAATGAAAAGATACACAAGAAACCTCATTGTCCATATCACCAGATAGAGATAAGGAACATCTTGGGAATATCTAAAGTCTCCCGATAGTATCCTCCTGGGTGTCAAAGATCTATTTTACTGAGACTTAGTTATTCTCTTAGTTACCCTTTTCTGTTGTTGCTTGTTCTAGTACCATACCCAACAGTGCTCTGGGCTTATTCTTAGCTTTTGACAAGAGAGAAGGCAGAGGTCTGGTCTAAGAAATGTGGGGTCAGCATTAGGAACCTCAATTCTGGATACACAAACAATATCCAGGCCTATGTGATCTCCTCGAGTCTTGGCCCACGGGCTTGCAGGGTGCTCGCTGGCTTCTAACCCTCCGGGAATTTCTGTATGTAACTACACAGCTTTGAACGTGATCCTTTTCTGTGGTAATTATTAGCATGCCTTCTATTTTTTTTTTTTTCAGTCAGGAACTCTGACGGATGCAGGCAGTAGAGGAAACAGAGACCCTTTCAATTGAGCATTAGGGTTGAAAACAAGTCTGAAATTAAAAACAAGATCTCTGCAAGTTATAATTTCAGCCAGTGGGGGCAGGAGAACTGGTTTATAAAAATCCAATTTGCTCCCAACCTCTTGGAGAGCAAAACTATTGGGTTAACATCACTGAAAAAGGGAAGGCGGGTATTTGGCAACCGGGAACCTGTCAAGACATTTTGACTATGAAGTACCCCAGGGGAATGGAGCAGAGACTTTGAAAATGAGGCAACTTCCTCTGTACTAGAGCACTGCTTGATGGCATTGTGTGTTTCCAACACAAGCTGTTTCCCCTTCACCCTCTGACCTCCAAGTGTGAATTATACCCACATGTTTCCACATTGAACTGCTGGCTAAAGGGAAGATTCTGAACTATTTGGTGGAGTTGGTATTTTTGGAAACAGTTACGTGCCTCTTTATTTTTAATGTAATCATAGTACTATGTAAGATCTAGTTCTGCCAGTTGGACTCAGCCAAACCCTGAGCTGGAATAGACCCTTACTGAATTCTACCAACAGCCTAAAAAATCCAGTTATTATTTCTCTTGCTTTGCAGAGGAAACCAGGAACAAGGAAACAGATGAAACTTGCCCAAGTCCTTGGGAGGTGAAGTCAACCTAGTAGATCTCTGTCTCTGTCTCTTCAGGGGTTCAGACATAGGCTACGATGTCTCCTAAGCAACAGAAGTTTACTTCTCACAGACCCACCGAAAGTCTGATGTTAGGGAACCAGAGTGCCAGAATCAATCAGGACTGCACACGGCTGACTTTTGGCTGTCAACTCACATCATGATAAGAGAGCTAGAGCAATGAGTCTGTTCCAGGACACTGTTCTCATTTGAAGTTTCCTTCTCCATAACCTAGTCACCTCCCCCAAACCCCTCCTTCTCTACCATCACAGTAGGGGAGTTAACACTTCAGTGTGAATATAGGGGAACCCACACTTTTAGTCTCTAACAGAAACATAAAAAGAATAAAAAGAATAAAATAAATGGGAGAAAATTAGAGAGACTTGTGTTGCTTTCATGAAACTATCGTTTTCGGTACATGCATACACAACTCTAAGAATTCAGGAATAATGCAAAACATATAGATATATTTTTTGCTTTTTGGGTCACACCCAGCTATGCATAGGGGTCACTCCTGGCTCTGCACTCAGGAATTATTTATGGCAGTGCTCAGGGGATCTATATGGGATGCTGGGAATCGAACCTGGGTCGGCCGTGTGCAAGGCAAACGCCCTACCCGCTGTGCTATCACTCCAGCCCCTTATTTATTTTTTATACTGTTAATTTTAGGAAGCATTCAAAGCTGTGGAAGACATTCATGGGCTGTTCTCCTTGTCTAAGAAGCCACCTAAACCTCAGTTGATGGCCAATTACTATAATAAAGTCTCAACTGTGTTTTGGAAATCTGGAAATGCTCTTTTCCATGCCTCTACCCTTCATCGTCTTTACCATTTGTCTAGAGAAATGAGAAAGAATCTTACACAAGAAGAGATGCAAAGGTAAGAATGTAGGGGTGTTGGAGTTACTACCAAATGCTATTTTCTACCAAATTATATTGGGAGTGTAGCCTAGATAAGGTTTTGCAATGTGCACAGATACCATTTGTGTTTGGATGACTGTGGAGTTGTTTAGGGAATCCTGACACTACACCATGGATGCTAATAGCAGTCTCCTTAGCTTTGGCTGCTGGAACGGCGGAGATGGTTTTCCTGGGGAAGGATTTATGGTTTTCAGTTGCATTTGTTTTGGGTCCTGTTAACCAGAAGTCCACCGAGAATAAAGAATATTAGGACAAGGTGCTAAGATCTGAGCTTTGTATCAGTGTATATAGTATTCAGTATATTCTTAGAAAATAAGCTAGACAATTAAGAAAAATGCTTCCATTGAGATTTTTTATTATAAAATCATAAAATCACTTGATACTGCACATAGAGAAGAACCTGTAGGCTTCAACTTAATTGTCAGCTGCACTGAAGTCTTTTGTGTCCGCATGTTCATATTCTATATTGGTAATTTTTTTGTTCTTTCATATTGGTTGGTAATTTTCTACCTGTCTAGTAACAGCTGCATAATAATACCTAGATTTTGTTTTACCTGATTTCCCCCATAATTTTCTGCCCTTTATCATGACTGAAATGCTTTGTGCATATAGAACATATTTTCCCATGCGAGTTTCATTTTCTATGTTTACATATTAGATATATGTATGTTATTAATGCGGGCTGGAGCAATAGAGTGGGTATGGCATTTGCCTTGCACGCGGCTGACCTGGGTTCGATTCCTCCATCCCTCTCAGAGAGCCTGGCAAGCTACTTAGAATATTCTACCTGCACGGCAGAGCCTGGCAAGCTCCCCGAGGCGTATGCAGTATGCCAAAAACAGTAACAAGTCTCACAGTGGAGGTGTGACTGGGTCCCGCGCGAGCAAATCGATGAACAAGGGGAGGACAATGCTATACCTAGAATATTTGATACTACTTTGCGTGTGTCTGTATTTGTTTTGGGGCCATACCCTCCCACACTCAGGGCATATTCCTGACCCTGTATTTGGGGATCAGATGATGCTGGGGACCAACCCCTGCTCAGTGTGTGCCAGACAAATGCCCTACCTGCTCTACTATTGCTTTAGCCACAATCCCTTTCTGCATTCATCTTTTTTAGAAAATACTGGAATGGTGAGTATTAGGCTGTTCAGCTGTATTTTATCTTCACAGTAGCCATTGATTGCAGTGTGCAGAAGCGTTCATTCTGCCATTGATTCCACAGCTAGAAAACGTTGGGTATAGTAAGTGGAAGGGTGAAATTGTCTTTTCCCTCAGTGTTCATTTTAGCAGTGTCAAGTTTCTCAGTTAAGTCTATGCTGTGAAGAACGCTGTTTACACAGTTTGCCATGATGGTGTGACGGCCATATTCTGCGACACATCTTAGAGCATTTCCAATTTTATCTCCTTCAGAATGTCGACGAGAGTTCTTTTGGCCACACTCTCCATCCCTATTACTCCTGAACGCACTGACATTGCCCGACTCCTGGACATGGACGGCATTATCGTTGAAAAGCAGCGTCGCCTCGCAACCCTGCTGGGACTGCAGGCCCCACCAACACGGATTGGCCTTATAAACGATATGGTTGGTATTTTAAAGCTTTAAGGTGGCAGTACCAGGAGATGGAGGCTGCTTCTGGCAGTGCTGAGGGACTAACCCCTGCAGGAAAAGCCTGGGTTTGGCCCCGTTGAGCTGAATCTCTGACTGCAGTATAACTTTGAACCAGATAATGTTATGCTCAGGTTTCACAATTAAGCGCTGGGAATTCTGGTACATTTGTGAAGAGTTTTGATGCGCACACGAGTTTGAGAGCCAGATTTGAACCAGCAGTGTTGGATCAGGGTGAATCGTGTCTAGTGAGCTGGTGATGTTGTAGGTAAGACATTACTGGAGAGAAAAACAAAGAGAGACATCACCGGGGTACCTGTACAGGGTCTATGCACAGGGACCCCATCCCTGTTAGATATCAGCACTACACCACCTAGGCCTGGAGGCGGGGGGGGGCTAGTGTTTCTCCAGACCACATTTTTTTTGGGGGGGGTGGCTGTTTCACCTGGTGACGCACAGGGGTTACTCCTGGCTCCAATCTCAGGAGTTACTCCTGGTGGTCCTTGGTGGAACAATAGATGTCAGGGATCAAACCCGGGTTGGCCATGTGCAAGGGCAAACACCCTCCCCTCTGTACTATCGTGCCAGCCTTGAGACCACATTCTTGGACATTCTCCTCCTAGCCCACTTGTCTCCATGTTGCCACTACACACAGTTCAACTTTGAGAACTAGATATTGTGGTATTACATTCAGATTAGATGTAGTAAACATATTGTTTTTAGAAAGCAATCTTACAACAACAATTATGTTTCAGAGGTTTGTATTTTAACTGAAAGAAACAGTGGGAACACTGGAAGTATTACCCATTATTTCCTGAAGGATAATTACACAATGACTTTTTGTTAGTAATTCCACATATACCTTTGGTGTGAGAGTTGTTTTGTGGATGGGGTCAGTGTTGGGCGAGCATTGAGTCAGCAGTTAAAATACTCAGTTTCAGTTCCTACTGGGCCCACAGATCAAACTGTAGCTTCAAAAGTTATTGGTTCGTTTCTGTTGAATAGATAAACTGTTTCCCAAGAGGTACATCCAGACCCTTTGGTCTACCTTTTGAATGAGCTCAGAGTCCCTGGGCTGGAGAGCAAGGACCTTTTGAGTGGCTGGCTTGGTTTTCTTTTTTTTTCTCTTCTTTTCTTTCTTTGGCTTTTTGGGTCATACCTGGCGATCCTCTGGGGTTACTCCTGACTGCACTGAGGAATCACTCCTGGCAGTGCTCGGGGAATCATGGGATTCCGGGGATTGAGCCTGGGTAGCCTTCGTCGTGCAAGGCAAAATCCTATTAGCTGTACTCTTTTGGCTCTACAAGTGGCTGGCTTCGGTTTGATTGATCCTTGGCTCCACGTTATGATCTTCCACACTTGCTCAGGGATCATCCTTGAACACAACCAGGAGTGATCTGTGTGACGTCCACACCCCCTGGGCCTCCCCTGAAGAAAGCTGAAGAGCTTTATCTGTTCAGCTTGTGAGCACCATGAGAAAATTTCATCAGAAACAGACAAAATCCTGAACCCAATTTTTAATCATAAAGTCACTAATTCTGGTCAAATATAACCTATTTTAGCCCATTCTCTATTTGAAGGGGTTGTGAGTCATTCACTGGAATAATTTGATAGGGATGAAATTAGAGCGGGTGTAATTTTATTTGTAAGGTCATACTAACTCTGTTCCAAGAGAGACAGAAGGAAAATAAATAATCAGATATTTCTGGATATCAGTCATGCACCCATTTTGTGTTGGAGTTAAAATATGATCTGCCAAGTGTGACCTGCACCTTGTGACCCAGTCTCTGCGGGATGCCTGTGCTAGTGTCACTCTCCAGTCATACTGTGCTCCTGCATTCGTTTTATCTTTGACCAGTTCTAAGCATGGAAAGCATTCATAACAGGTTGAGTGACCAGAGCAGTAGTACAGTGGGTAAAGCTCACGGGTTCAAGTCCCTGCACCGCATCTGGTCCTCTGGGCTTGGCCAGGAGTGAATCGTTGGTGTCACTGGAAAGCAAAGTCATTTGAATTAATTGCATTTCTTGGTTAAAGCATAGTAAAATGGGATTAGGGTATAGGTCAGTTTTGCAATTTACAGTTGCCATACAAATGTTTGCTCTTCTTTTAAGGAGGATTATGCAAAGTGGCATTGTTGTACTGTGAAAGAAAGTTAAGATAGAATAGGATATAAGCATCCCCTGTAACACATATGGTCCCCGGGGCAAAGCCAGGAGGGATTCCTCATTCCAGAACCTTGGGGTGCTCACGGGCCCCTTCTGGGTGCTTGGGTTATGCTACTGGTGATACTCAGGAGACTGTTGTACTGTGGGTTGGCTCTGTGTCTCATGCACAGCACGCACTTTCTAGCTGGCTACTGCCCTCAGAGGTAACTTTTAACTTTAAAAAGTTGGTAAATGAGAGGATAAATTTTATTCAGTAAGCTCCCATAACTAAGCCCTAGGAGTTACCATTATCTGACTTAAAATACCGTGAATTTTGTTGTTTTTGGGCCCACGCCATATCAGTTCAGAACTTAATCCTGACTCTGTCTTCAGGGATCATTTCTTGGTGATCCATAGTACCCAGGAACAATTTTTGGTTCTGTGTTGAAAGGACATTGTCCTGGGGCATGAACCCAGGGCAAATTGTGCGCTTCTCCATTTGGCACTGTCTAGTGCAGCACTTGTGCCGTGGAGCCCGTTGTGGTGACACGGGTGGTGGAGGGGTGTGGCACGGCCCTTGCGGACCTGCATTGCTGCATGTGCTCACACCAGGTTGATCTCGAGCTGGCGTGGCAAGTCGGGTAAGCACTGAGCTCTCCCTGGGCTCCTGTTTTAAAAATGAAAAACTTGGGGTATCTTCTAGGTTGTCTTGGCTTTGGCTAATGGAGTATTGGGGCCACCAAAGCCATGCCCAGCATCTGCACCAGCTATGTTAGGCGCTGTTCAGTTGTATTGGGTACTGCATGTGCTCAAACATGTAAACATGGAGGCATCTCCTCAGCTTTTCAGAGTCCTGTGTGTGTTTTTAATGTAAGTTAACTTGTAAAGACTGGTGTTTTATTTAGTAGGCTGTTGTCCACACGTTCTTTAAAACTATTGTGTTGATTTAGTTTTTAAATTTTGAGTACGTGGATCTTTTTCACTCTAGGTAGATGTGCATGATTGGACATAGTTGTCCTTTAGATTGCACTGTATCAAAAGGGGTCAGATTTGAAGGTTGTCGATTCAAGAAAATTTCCAGTTTGGGGGCTGGAGCGATAGCACAGCAGGTGGGCATTTGCCTTGCACGCAACCAACCTGGGTTCAATTCCCAGCATTCTATATGGTCGGTCCCCTGAGCACCACCAGGGGTGATTCCTGAGTGCAGAGCCAGGAGTAACTGCTGTGCGTCACCGGGTGTGACCCCCCTTCCCCCCCAAAAAAAAGAAAATTTCCAGTTTTTTGTTTGTTTTGGGGTGGGGCACATCCACCTGTGCTCAGGAATTACTCTTGGTGTTCTGGGAATCATTTGTGGTGCTAGGTTTAGCAATATATAGGCAAGTGTTTTACCTGCTCTACTGTACCCCTGTACTATGTTTTAATTAATTCATGCTCAGCTCAGAATTCCACATGTTAATTTCTTCATGCAGTAACCCCCTTCCTTTTGCTTCTTGTAGGTCAGATTTAATGTACTGCAGTATGTGGTCCCAGAAGTGAAAGACCTGTACAATTGGCTGGAGGTAGAATTCAACCCACTGAAACTCTGTGAGAGAGTCACAAAGGTAAAGCTTTGCTGAACTTTTGTTAGAATTGTTGTTAGCCTGTAACTAAAACTGCTGTAGCTTTCACGTTTATCTTTGCATTTACGTTTGTTAGTGCACATTTCATTGTCTTTTTTCTTTACGTCAAGGAGAAAGATATTTCTGATGTGCCAAACTAACATGGAGGTAAATTAGCAGCATGGCTTGGTAGCCATTGCTGTCAGTCACCTTCAGACAAGTAACAGCTGCTTCACATCCACTTACATTTCTTGGCATTGTTTGATGTTTTTGAATACTAGAAACTTGGAAAGCTTTTTAGGTGTTTTTATTACTGTGTCTGCACAGAGTGTAATTGTTTCAACTTAATGGATTTTATAGGTTCTAAATTGGGTTAGGGAACAACCTGAAAAGGAACCAGAATTGCAGCAGTATGTTCCCCAGCTGCAGAATAACACCATACTCCGACTCCTGCAGCAGGTAAAGATGAAAAAGGAATGCTTTGTGTGTTTCTGGGTTTGGACCTTACATGTTCGTACTCGGGCTGCTCCTAGATGGTGCTCAGGGGACCGTGCAGTTCTGGGTATTGATTCGCAAAGTATTCACTCCAGCCCTCGCAGTTCTATCCCCAGTTCCACAGTGCTGGAATTTCTCCCTTTTTCTCCCCTCCCTCATTTTCTTTTTTCTTTTTGGTTTTTGGGTCACACCTGGCGATGCTCAGGGGTTACACCTGGCTCTGCACTCAGGAATTACTCCTGGCGGTGCTTGGGAGACCATATGGGATGCTGGGAATCGAATCCGGATTGGCCGCGTACAAGGCGAATGCCCTACCCACGGTGCTATTGCTCCAGCCCCCTCCCCCTCATTTAATTTTTTCTTTTATTAAGGCAATGTGCTTTACAAAGTTGTACAATGCTCCAGCAACTGTCCCATATATCTTAATGGTTTTGCTTTCAAATCCCTGTTTTTCTTTGGATTTTGGACTGCATAATTTAGGACTTTTCCTCTTTGGTTTATGCATACTGTCGGTGCATTTGCCCTTGTTAGTAATATACCTTTGCCGTCTCTTTAAAAGAAAACCTGTGTGGTTTTTCACTGTCCAAAGTTATCAAGATTCATTTTTCATATTAATTGAAATCTCTTTCTAGACTTTTTGCTATTAGGAAATGCAGCCGTGAGCACCCTTCATACATGTACCACTACATGCATCCATGACTTTTCTGTAGCATAAGAAGTGAAATCACAGGGTTTGCGTGTTTAAAGCTGCTTATATTACATTCGGTAGCTTCTCAAGGCATTGTATTTATGGATCTTCGCAAATAGCGAATGAAGGATTTTCTCCTGTGAACACTAGGCATTACCAGAAGAGCTTTTCTTAATGTTCACTTGGGTATTTGTGCACATTTCATTGACCTGCTTTCTAGTGTTCTTGTGAGCAGTGTTATTTCTCATGTGCTACATAATAATTGAAGGCTAATTAGCAGTATGACTAAATAGTAATACTGCCAGTCTCCTTCAGACAGTTTCATCAGATGGGTCAGCTGAGTGGTACATCTTCACAAATTAGGACTTTTCACACATACCTGGCCTTTCGGGGGTTTCTTGTTCTGTGAATCTAGAGTTTGAAAGATGGTGTATTTGAGGGCCATGGGTAGTGTTAATGGTTGTTTGGTGTTAGTGTCCTTGGATTAGAATTCTGGCTCTGTGATAAAAATATTGAGATTCTTTTTTCCCCCCTGCCTCTGATGCAAATTTGTGTGTGTGTGTGTGTTAAGTAAATACTGCTCATGAAAAGTCCTGAATAAATAGCCATATGACTGACCTTGTGTCTTTTATGCAGGTGGCACAAATTTATCAGAGCATTGAGTTTTCTCGTTTGACTTCTCTGGTTCCTTTTGTTGATGCTTTCCAACTGGAACGGGCCATAGTAGATGCAGCCCGGCATTGCGACTTGCAGGTATGTGCTAGAGGAGACAGTGTGGGAAGGGAGAGCTTCAAGGGCTAGATGGACACACTTCCTTTTCTCTCACCTTTTGGGACGATGGCACAATCGTAAGACTACTGAACACTTTTTTTTTCCTTATCCAGCTAACCTTTTTAAAATAAAAAGTTTTTGCAATGGCTTCATATTCGTGTATAATGGTTCTTTAATTCTTTAAGGTTCGGATTGACCACACCTCTCGGACCCTTAGTTTTGGATCGGATTTGAACTATGCTACTCGAGAGGATGCCCCTATCGGCCCGCATCTGCAGAGCATGCCTTCTGAGCAGATACGGAACCAGCTCACTGCCATGTCCTCGGTTCTTGCCAAAGCACTTGAAGTCATCAAGCCTGCTCATATACTGGTAGGTCTCTCTCTCTCTCTCTCTCTCTCTCTCTCTCTCTCTCTCTCTCTCTCTCTCTTTCTCTCTCGTTTTGGACCACACATTTAGGGATCTCTCCTGATGGGGCTCGAGGGACCATTTGGAGTATCAGAGATCAATCCTGGGTGGGTCGCGTGCAAGGCAAGGACATTTCTGCATTGGTTGGGATTGGATCAGGGTCTACTGTGTGCAGGACAAGAACCTCTCTGTCTCTCATAACTTCTCGTATGTGAGCTGTCGGTGCGCCTCCTTGGCTGGGGCTCGAAAGGAGATTTGCTTAGCAAAAGTGACATATTCATAGAAGCTTTCAAGGAGCACTGCCAAGATGATTGTATTGAGTTAGTAGTTTTTTGGTTTTGGGCCATACCTGGTGATGCTTGGGGCTCACTTTCTTGGTCTGTGCTTGGTCACTTCTTGGTTAGTCTTGACTGGGTTTAGGGAACCCTAGGGGATATTGGGATTGAATCCTGGTTAGCTTTGTGCAAGGCAAGCACCTTACCTGTTGTACTATCTTTCTGTCCCGAAGGGAGCCAATAGTTCGAAAAATGTCTTCATTTATTATTAAAAGTTCATGCAGAGGTAATACATTAGAATTACTTAGTGATGTATTAATGCCTGACATATTAGTACTGACACATTTTAAACTTGCATTTCTCTTTGAAGCAAGAGAAAGAAGAACAGCACCAGCTGGCTGTCACCGCTTACCTTAAAAATTCCCGGAAGGAGCACCAGCGCATCCTGGCTCGGCGACAGACAATTGAAGAGAGGAAGGAGCGCCTCGAGAGCCTGAATATTCAGCGTGAGAAAGAAGAACTGGAGCAGCGGGAAGCTGAACTGCAGAAAGTCCGGAAGGCTGAGGAAGAGAGACTGCGGCAAGAGGCAAAGGAGAGAGAGAAGGAGCGCATCTTACAGGAACACGAACAGATCAAAAAGAAAACAGTTCGTGAGCGTTTGGAGCAGATCAAGAAAACAGAACTGGGTGCCAAAGCGTTCAAAGATATTGACATTGAAGTAGGTGGCCGGGTGTGCCTGGACTCAGTCTGGGGCCTTCTCTTCCAGGCGCTGGTTTCTGTTTACTTGTGGGTCTAGCTATTAGGCTTGTTACGCTCATCTTGGTATAGCTGGCTCATCGCAGTTACTTGCGTTAAGAATTTGTTCCTGTAATTTTGGTTTTGGGGCCCCACCCGCGGTGCTCAGGGCTTATTCCTGGCTCTCCTCAGCAGTTGCTTCTGCCCGTGCTCAGGGGACCATCTGGGATGCTGGGACGGAGCCTGGGCTGGCTGTGCGAGGCAGGCGCCCTGTCTGCTGTGCTCTTGCTCTGGCCCTCGAGTTCTCTGCAGCTGAAATGCAGCTGTGGGTTAGAGGAGTAAGGCATAATAAGATCGCAACCTGTAATTTTGTTGGAAATGAAAATGTTTTTTTGTAAAATAATAGTCACGTGTAGATCAACAGGTGACCAAAAATCTGGATTAAATTTTAGAAAACAGTGCTCCGGGTTGACAGTTAAAATACATTAATGATATGCATTTGGATTATTTTCAGGATCTTGAGGAATTGGATCCCGATTTTATCATGGCAAAACAGGTTGAACAGTTGGAGAAAGAAAAGAAAGAACTCCAGGAACGCCTGAAGAATCAAGAGAAGAAGGTAAACGAGTGTGGAATCTGGTGCCTCACGTAGGCGAGGCCTTAAGTTGCACATGAAGGCGCACTTGATCTTTGCCTCCATGAGTTTTAATTTAGAAAAGGGTCTGGGAC
This sequence comes from Sorex palustris, assembly GCA_028565675.1. Lineage (NCBI taxonomy): Eukaryota > Metazoa > Chordata > Mammalia > Eulipotyphla > Soricidae > Sorex > Sorex palustris. The sequence continues at coordinate 28,780,865 of JAOXYA010000021.1, read as the reverse complement.
CCCAGGGCCAGTAAACGTCATTTAAAAAATTTTGTTCGTTTTTGGGCCACACCTGGCTGTTTTCAAGACTTACTCCCGATTCTGTGCTCAGGAATCACTCCTGGCAGGCCTGGGCGACCACAAGGGCTGCCGGGGATCAAACCCAGTTGGCAGGTTGCAATGCAAACGCCCTACTCGCTGTGCCGTCTCTTTCACCCCACCAGGAATCTTCAAAAAAACTAAGATTTTGGACTCTGCCTGGCATTGCTCTGGGGCAGTTCTTGGGAGAGGGTCCCTCCCAGTGGTGCTAAGGCTTGAACCTGGTGCTCCCGTGGTACGGTGGTTTGCTTTAGCCTTGTGTGCTACTATTCCCCCCCCCCCCCAGCCCAGGGCGGGGGGATATTTTTCTCAAATAGGGCTGAAATTTGGATTTCTGATAATACCTTTGTTTTTTGGTCTACCTCTCTAGCTCTGGTGGGGGTCTTAGGGGGACTGTGCGTGGTGTTGGGAACGAGCCCGGGTCGCCTGCATGTCTTTCCGGCCTCATAGACTTTTAACATGCTAACTTGGCAGAGAGACTTTTCTTTTAAAACTTGGTTTTCACGTCCTTTAGATTGACTATTTTGAAAGAGCTAAACGTTTGGAAGAAATCCCGTTGATCAAGAGCGCGTACGAAGAACAGAGGATAAAGGACATGGACCTGTGGGAGCAGCAGGAGGAGGAGAGGGTAAGTCCCAGTCCCCTCGCTCCGGGACTTCCTAGTTTGTCAGATGTCATTCGGTACCTCTAGTAAAACGGTTTGGTTTTGGGTTTTGTTAGTGCTGTGTGCAAACAGATCAGCAGAAGGCCTTTTCACAGGAGAGATTTAAAAAATGGAAGTTGGAAAATGCGAAGAATAGCAGATAGAGTTACCAATGCTGTCGATGCAAAGTATGTACTTATTTGTGGCGTTTTGGGGCCGTGTCTGGAGGTGCCGAAGGAACAGCTCTTTCAGTGTTCAAGACGTTGCTCTCGGCAGTGCTCTGGGGCTCCATACACCTTGAGGATATTAATAGGATTGTGTAGCGTATTAATTTTAGAACTTTACCCCCCAGATTTGGTGCCAGTTAGTGGTTACTTGCCGTTTTGTTTATTCTCTAGCAACTTGACAAGCAGTCACTGGCTACCTTTTGGTCTCAATTTATGTATTTTTGACACTTTAAGATATATGGAACTACATAATGTTTGATATTTTTTGTTACTTAGCAATTTAAAGACGTAATCTTAACCCATCAGTGCTCAGGGGCTGTTTGTGGCTTTCTTGAGATGGGAGTGACCACTCTGTCTAGGGCAAGCGGCCATGGTGCTGGAGATCTGAACTGGGGTCAGCTGCTTGCCTTTGTATTCTCTCCCTTATTCTGTTACTTGAATGATAGAATAATCAAGTTCCAAATTCTTGATCAGATTTGTACTTAAAACAAGTTGCCTTTTTCATCTTGTTTGTTTCAGGGAACGGCAGGTATTGGGCTCGGGGCTAACTCCTGGGTCTGCGTGGGGATCACTCCTATTGGGCGCTGGGACCCCACTTGGTTGTAGGGTTTGAATCTGGACCTGGCTGCCTGCAGGGGGGCAGCCTCCTTGCTGCCCCAGCCCTTTGGCCCCATGATACGTCATTTTGGTTTCAGGAGTAAAGCTCGGGCTGGAAGGAAGATCGGCCAGCACTCAGAGCGCGCGCGCCTAGCAGGCAACTTCCCTGGCCTCTGTCCCTGGCACCTCTGGGGGTGGCCCCGGGAAGGACACAACAGGATAAGAACAGGACGCAGTGCCCTGTGAGTCCTACAGTGTTGGGCATCTCTCTGGCTCTCTTATGTTTTGGTGCTGTGTAAATAGTTTTCACTTGGGAAGTCTGAGAGACGGGCCCAGAAGGTAAAGAAATGAAGACAGCGCAAGCGCCTGGGGGCGAGTGCTGTGGAGTGGTGGTGCCTCAGGCTTGGCATGAGCGGGAGTTTTGCGGTAATGCTCTTACTCTAGGAAGTCCGAGAAGTGCTGCAGACCAGCTGAATAATTGAGATTATTGGCTGCGGTATCTGCCCTGGGCAACTGGGGAAAGCCTGTCCTTTTAGAGTAGTTAATCCTGTCTTAACCTCCTTATCTTTAGGAAGGAAAGTGTCTTAAACAGTGCCCACTGCTCATATTATTGGTTCCGTTCTGCTTATTGAGGTATAGACTTCGCGGGGTGGATGGTCTCCTGTCAGGGCCTGGCCATGCGGAGCTGCTTGCTTCTCTGTCCTGTGGCTGGGGGCCCCCAGACTCATGCTGGTCAGTGTGTCCTGAGACACTGGATGCCGGGCATCTGCTTGGGGTACCTTGCATGGAAGTCACATGCCAGCCTCTGAGCTCTCACCCTATCTGAGGGGTTCTTCGATAGGCTCAGGATGGTTTCTCTTCCTGGTACCGCGGGCTTAAATAAAAAACGTTAGAGGCTATTACCTGGGCGATGCGGGGCAGCCATGTGGTGCCGGGATTGGGTCCTGGGCCCACACACGAGCGTCGTGTGCTTCAGCTCTCTGAGCCATTCCCTGACGGCCCCCTTTGTCCTTTGTGTTCTGAGTCCTGGGCCTTTCTTTCTCTGCTTGAGCAGGTTTATTAAGGTGGGGGAGCCCGGGGTAGTGCTCAGGGACTCTGCCTCTGCCCAAGATTGACAGTTGGGGCTCTCAGGCCCATAGGAGGCACTGGGCATCTGACTGGGCTCAGCAGGGTGCAAGCGAGTGCCAGAACCCTCTGTACTGTTGGGCTGTCTCCGCGGGTGCCAACTTGTGTCCCCGAGACTCAGTACTCCTTTTCTCTCTTCTTTCCTGGGGGATGTGTTTGCAAAGATGGGTTCCCGTGCCTACGTTTGCTTGCTTGTTTAGGGCCGCATTCAGCAGGGCTCAGGGGTACTCCTGGCTCTGCTCTCAAGAATCACTCCTGGCAGTGCTCAGGAGACCATCTAGGGTGATTGGAATGAACCTGCAGGACACACCCTCCCTGCTCTATTGTCCTGCCCCTGACTTTCATTTCTTTTTTAAAGACATCCTCGATGGTTTCAGTTTGCTCTAGACCAACTGCTCCACAAATGAGCTCGGATCCTCTCGTTCAGAGCCTCCCCCAGCCGACCACTTCACTTTTATAACAACATACACAAGTTGGAGCGAGGTTGATAGTTTTCAAATGCTAGAGGTGCAGAGCCTTGAGTTTGCTTCCTGGTACCGTCTGGCTCCTAGACCTTGCCTGGCTGTAGCTCTGAGAGTGCAGGCAGTGGGGTGGGCCGGGGTGGGGGTGTGTCCTCAAACAGCAGGGCCCCTGCTTGTCATTGACAAATGTCTGTCAGGAACTTGAAGTCAGTCAGTAGACAGGTGTTCTGAAATTGACCCTTGTGCCATGTCTTCACAGATCACAACCATGCAGCTGGAACGGGAGAAGGCCCTCGAACATAAGAGCCGCATGTCACGAATGTTGGAAGACAGAGATTTATTTGTAACACGACTCAAGGCTGCACGGCAATCTGTTTATGAGGTGAAGTTAATGGTTTTGGGGAAACATTTAGGCGGAAGCTGTTCAGTGTTGACTCAGTTTCATACTGGTTGGGGGGATGCACCCGACTGTGTGTGGGGGTTTCTTTGGGTGGAGCTCCAAGGGCCCAGATGTGGTACCACCCATTTAGTCTGGGTGTACCAGAGTTGGCTGCGTGGGTAAGCTCCTGCCTGCTGTATTTGGCCCCCTGGTTTTTGTTTGGGGGCCATACTGGCAGCAAGGCCTGGGGTTTTGCTCACTGTGGTGCGGACGGACCGTATAGTGCTGGTGATCAAACCTGTTGAACTCTTACTCAGACGATACTTAATTTTCCTTTGGGGAGAGTGGAGTGCCCAGCCAAGTCAGGCTGCTCTAGTCCAGCGCCCGGGTTGACTCCTGGTAGTGCCGGGGCTTGAGCCTTACGCGGTGCTGGGGTCTAGCAGGGCTCGTCCCTGCAAGGCGAGCACCCTGACTCCTCTGCTCTCTGGGGCCCTTTTGTAGAAATCAGAAATTTCTACAAAAATGTTTTATCCTTTCTGTTTGGTAGGCCAGGTATTATAAGGAGAAAATTAGGTGAAAGAATACTAAAATTTGCTTTTGATAAAAGCTTTTCCTTATTAATTGAGAAAGTTAAAAAGCGTCTATGGTAAGTTCTAAAGTAATATCCCAGTTCATTCTGAGATAAAATAGCTCTGGGTTAAAAACTTTTTTTGTGAGGAAAATGTCCAGTCATATGGGAATTCTCATGGAATGGCCATGGAACATAGCTCAGCAGTAGAATTCCTGCCTTCAGTGTGTGAGGCCATGGGTATGATCCCTGGCTCTGCAATGCATATGTCCACCAAAAAATCTTTTTTCCCATTTTGATGCTTTTTGGGAACCACTCTGGCAGTGCTTGGTCAGGAATCCAGCCCAGGACTTATGTTGTCTTCCTGGCATGTGCTCCAACTCTGAGCTTATATCCATCTCTGGCCTTCAGAACTCTGGTTTTTATTTTTAGACTGGGGGCCTACCTGGTCTGATGTTCAGGATTGGTCTCTCAGTTGCCTCCGAAACTCATGTGGTATCTGAGAACAAACCTGTGGAGAGCGTTTTCCTTGGCCCTTTATTTATTTATTTATTTATTTGCTTTATGGGTTACACCCGGCGGTGCTCAGGGGTTACTCCTGGCTCTGCACTCAGGAATTACTCCTGGAGGTGCTCAGGGGACCATATGGGATGCCGGGGATCAAACTCGGGTCAGCCACGTGCAAAGCAAATGCCCTATCCACTGCAATATAGCTCCAGCCCTTTGAGCCATCTCTCTGATGTAGAAGTTTTGTCTCATTACTTGAAGGTTGTTTTCTATGGCTACCAGAAACCTGCAGCTCTTAGTTGTTATTGGGCTTTTGAGTCACGTCCTGCAGTGCTCAGGGTCTATTCCTGACTCTGCTCTGGGGTCACTCCTGTGGGTTGGGGTCCATATGGGATGCCAGGACTCTAATTTGGGTCAGCTGCGTGCATGGTAATGTATCTATTATACTATTATCACTGTCACTGTCCTCCCTCTCATCAGTTTGCTTGAGTGGGCACCAGTAATGTCTCCATTGTGAGACTTGTTACTGTTTTTGGCATATTGAATGCGCCCCTGCGTAGCTTATCAGGCGCTGCCGTGCAGACAGGATACTCTTGGTAGCTTGCCAAGTTCTCCGAGAGGGATGGAGGAATCGAACCCGGGTCAGTCGCATGCAAGGCAAGGCAAACGCCCTACCCACTGTGCTATCGCTCCAGCCCCTAATATACTCTCATTTAAAAAAAGTTTTTCTTTTAGTGAAGCAGGTAGTTTTATTTAAAGAAATTTACTTTAAAGAAATGTGAGGGGAGTGAAAGAGAGAGAGAGTTCAAGAGAGAACATGAGCTTCTCCAGAGGTTACAGAACCTTAACGTATACTATTATACTGTACCTATTATGCTATCTCTGGCCCCATGAAATTCGCAGTTCTTGTTTCTTTTTCTTTAAGACATAAAACTTCTTGTGTTCGGGTGTGTAGCTCGGTGGTGGGTGTGTCTCTCATGAAGCTCTAGGTTCAGTCTTACCCTCACAGGGAATTCAACCAATTCAGCAAAACTTGTGAGCCTGTTGATTTCTCGAAAGTCTTATTCTTGGTGATCATCCAATTACAGGAGAAACTGAAACAGTTTGAAGAGCGACTGGCGGAAGAAAGACATAATCGCCTGGAAGAACGCAAGAGGCAGCGGAAAGAAGAGCGCAGAGTAACTTACTACAGAGAGAAAGAGGAGGAGGAGCAGAGGAGGGCCGAGGAGCAGATGCTGAAAGGTCAGCCCCGTGCGGCCGGGCGGGAACTGGGGGCTCCTGGGCAGCTGCCTGAGTCGGTGCAGTGATGTGCTCGGCCCCCGGCCTCACCAGTCTCCCCGCTCTCAGTTCTTTCCTGTGTGAAGGTCCCGTCCTCCATTCACACCAGACTCTTCACACCTTGATAATAGTTTTTTCTCTGAAAATTACTGTTAACTTGAGCTCTTTGGTGGGGAGGGGCATACCTGATCCCACTCAGGGTCTGTCCCAGGTGGTGCCCGGAGACCACATGTGGTGCCAGGATTCGAACCTGGGTTAAGGTTGCAGCAGTGGTTGCATGCTAGGCATGTGCCTTCACTTTTCTGTGCTGTTGCGCAGACCCAATCCTGTTGGAACCTTTTTTTGGCTTTTGGGCCACACCTGGCAGCTTTCAGTCTTCCTTCTGGCTCTGGGCTCCCTGGTGTCCAAAGCATTTGCTCTGCCTGTTAAGCCCCCAAATGCTATTATTTTTCTGTTTCGGATTTTGGGTCACACCTGGCTCTGCTCGGGGCTTGTTCCCTGGCTCTGCACTTGGGGATCACTCCTGGTGGCGCAGGGATGATGGGGTGCCGGGGATCAAACCCAGGGCAGCCACGTGCAGGGCAAGTGCCCTGCTCTCTCTCCAGCCTCCCAGATGCTCTGTATATGTTTAGGAATTTTTTGCTTGTTCCTGTTTTGCTTTTTGTTTTGGGGCCATACCTGGTGATGCTCAGGAGTTACTCCCGACTCTGCATTCAGGAATTACTCCTGGTGGGCCTTCGGGGACCCCACGGGGTGCCAGGGATTGAAACCTAGCTGGCTTTCTGCAAGCAAGTGTCCTACCACTGTACAATCACTTCAGCCCCTTATACTGTTATTTCTGATGGTAAAGAACATAAGACTTTCTTAAAATGCATCCTGTAGCTGATCAATTAGAAAGTCTATTTTTTTTTAAATTTTTATTTTTGCATTTTGGTCCCCTGGCCAGGCTCGGGTTATTCCTGGTTCTGCACTCAGGAATCAGTCCTGGCAGTGCTCAGGGGACCATATTGGGTGCTGGGAGTTGAACCTGGACTCAGACACATGCAAGGTAAACTACCTGAACCATGCTTCAGCTCTTATTTAGAAAGTCTTAAGGGTTTACATACCGCTTTTTTAGTAACAAAATTACACTTGGATTTGGGGCGAAAATGGGGAAAGGAATCACACTTAATGTTTTTGGTTTGCTTGTTGATTGGTTCATTTATTTGTTATTTTGAGACCCTATCTGGTCGTGCTCGGGGCTTATTCCTGGCTTTGAGCTCGAGAATCACTCCTGACAGTGGTTGGGGCCCCACATGCCCTTCTAAGGATTGACCCCAGCCCACTCTGAGTGTGCTAGAACTGTGCTGTCTCTGCTGCCCCTGGGAGCCTTGCTTGATGATGACGATTGTTTGTGCAGAGCGGGAAGAGAGAGAGCGAGCTGAACGTGCGAAGCGTGAGGAAGAGATGCGGGAATATCAGGAACGGGTCAAGAAGTTGGAAGAAGTAGAAAGGAAAAAACGCCAAAGGGAGCTAGAAATTGAAGAACGGGAGCGGCGTCGAGAGGAGGAGCGGAGACTTGGTGAAGACCCACTCTCTAGAAAAGTGAGTATGAGTTCGTTGACGTGTGTCCACTCTTGCACAGCATGTTTCAGATTGGCTGTGGGGACAATTATGTTGATCTTGGGCCATACCTTGTTTGGATCAGGTGTGTTCTGTTTTCTTCATATGGGAGGAAAAATCAGATTCCGCAAAACTGGGATTTTATGGACCTGTAGAGTATTTGCTGGTAAAAACTGTGGGAGGGTGAGCTACTGACACAGTGCACTGTTTGGCTTTTAGGTTAAAAGGTTAAGTAACTGGCTAGCGGGGGAGTGCCTTGCTTGTTTGTCTGCCTCACCTGTTACCAGATGTGGGTGTAGAAGCTGAACTTTGTTTACTCGTGCAAGGCAGCCGGTCTGCCAGCCATATTCCCAGCCCTAACGTGTTGCCTGTTCCGGGACTCATTGAGCCTCACGAGTCGAACCTTATATCTTTGGAGAGGGGAGCGGGAGGCATGCTTTTGGGTCACGCCTGGCAGGACTCAGGACAATATGGGTGCCAGGGATTGAACCCCGTCGGCGCTTGCCCTGCCGCCATCCATCTCTGCTTTTTGTTTGGTGATTGTAGGCCCGCTCCTGCAGTGCTGTGAGCCCTTTCTGGCGCTCTGCTGAGGTTTGGGATGCAGTGCTGGAATCTGCTGTACTCTCTCTGCTGCCTGTCACAGAAAGTTTACATTGTATTACCATCTCCTCCTTTGTAGAGTTACTTTTAATTTATATCTCTTGTTTTCTAGGTCTGTGCTTGCCTCTTGGCATTTTTCTCTCTCTAGAGTAAAACTTAATACAGTTTTGATCAATTGAGATTTTTCCCTTAGAACTTAAGGCCTGAGCTTGCTTTCCTAATACACAGAGGCCCTAAAGGAAGTTCAGTTCTTGCATGTGTTTGGAATTTTCTTATTCTTTGACTAAAAGGGAATTTAGAAATTTCAACTAAAACTTTTTTAGATGCTGTCTCATTTCCTTATAGGACCACAAGTAGCAGTGTTCAGGGCTTACTCCTGGCTCTGTGCTCAGGGATCACTTCTGGCCAGGCTTGGGGGGACCATATGTAGTGGCAGGCATCAAACCTCGGTTGACATTTGCAAAGCAAGTGCGCACTGGACTATCTCTGGTCCCAGTGTTCTTTATTCTTTCTGGAAGCTGGGATTTGTATCCTTTCAGAGAATTCAGTACTTTAGGAAGACCAATTTTTTTTTCCCCCCTTTTGGGACATATCCAATCATAGCACAGGGGTTACTCCTGGCTCCGTGCTCAGGAATTACTCCTGGCAGTGCTCGGGGGACCGTATGGGATGCTGGGAATTGAACCCGGGTTGGCTGTGTGCAAGGCAAAAGCTCTTCCTGCTGAACTATCGCTCCAGCCCCCAAATTTCTTTGTTTTTTTTTTTTAGTGCGCAATCATTTATTAAATCTCTTCTAGA
>JAOXYA010000021.1:28745099-28759092 GCA_028565675.1 Sorex palustris | reverse complement strand
ACCCGGGTTGGCTGTGTGCAAGGCAAAAGCTCTTCCTGCTGAACTATCGCTCCAGCACCCAAATTTCTTTGTTTTTTTTTTTTAGTGCGCAATCATTTATTAAATCTCTTCTAGATATTTACAAAAATAAAAAAAGAGTAGACGAAAGATTTAATTTTAGATACAGAGGTTAGCATAAAAAATCAAATACATGTATCGATTTTATACTATTTGAAATCTCAATTTTCTGAATTGATAAAAATTGTTTATTAAAGAACACTGTCTGAATAAATGAAGAAATAGTGAACAAAGCTATTTCCCCTCTAATGGCCTTCAAACATCAAATGCTAGTTAGAAATTAGTTTTGCAAACCTTTTCTTTTTTGCTTTTTGGGTCACACCCAGTGATGCATGGGGGTTACTCCTGGCTCTGCAGTCAGGAATTACTCCTTGCCGTGCTTGGGGGACCTTGTGGGATGTTGGGAATCGAACCCAGGTCGGCCACATGCAAGGCAAACGCCCTACCCGCTGTGCTATCGCTCCAGCTCGGAGTTTCGCATACCTTTAAGGAAAAGATTGATCACTATGCCAAAAAACATGTAGAGCTTCTCAAATGAATTTCATAACATTGAGATCAAATTTCTTTAAACTAGGGGCACTTCTCCTTTTATCTATTCTAGACTTTGAAAGTTCTCTTTTTGCTTCTTCCATCTCAGATCCTTTTGCAGTTCAGTAAGATTGCTTTCTAGTTTATACGGTAAGAGTGGGACCTGAGGAACCCACTTGGATGGGACCCATCCTCCCTTAAATAAATCCTCCCTTCCCCCGGCCCCGGGTTTTTTTTTTTTTGGTTTTGGACCCTACAGCCAGTGGTGTTCAGGACTAATTCCATATGTCCCTTGACTCCTGTCTCTTTGGCCCTAAATATAACTCTCGAATGAGCTCCCCTCTCCGCCTTTGCTCTATTCAAAAGAACCACAAAATAGAAACACCATCCAATAGAGAGGCACCTGTTTTTTGGTAGGCACGTTCTCCACTGGGTCTGGGCCTTCAGGGCTATCCCCACCACTGCTCCGGGCCGCGCGTGCCAGGGAGTGAGCTGACCCAGGTCCCAGAGCACACCAGCCATGTGCTTCAGGCCTACGCGTTGTTTGTGCAGGGGAAAAGCCCTGCCGAGAGGCTGCATTGGGAGAAATAGTTTGCATTGCGAGAAATAGGGTTTTTTGTTTCTTTAACTTCTTAAGGGTTTGTGGTAAAGCCGCTTGAATTCCTTCTTGATTAATTCACAGGATGACTCTCCTCCTTGTTTCCATACGTCGTGTGTTTCCTCTGTGTCTGTTTGGTCTCAGAGGTGGCTCAGCCCCTGGCCTTCGTGACGCTTCACTCTGCTGCTTCGCTTCTTGAGGGCCGGTTCCTCCCAGGAGGTGCTTGTTTTGCGAGGGGCTGTTCCAGTTGTTTCCTGCTCATTGATGTTGGAGGGCTCTTTGCCCAGACACGTTACATTAAGTAATGAACTTCTTAGGAATCACCAACTTGGGCTTCTAGTTATTTTTTTTAGCTCTGTGGAAATACTTAGGTCCGTGCTCCTTCTTTTAAAGAGAAAAGGTAAACTTGTTAATTTCTCTTTTCTCTTCTGGGAGAGGCGGCTGGACTGCATCCAGCCGGGCTCTGTGCTTGGTTCTGGCTCTGCCAGCTTGAGCCCGTGGAACCAAGGCCAGCACCTTACCTGCTGCACTATCTCTCTGGTGTCAGCTTTGATTTCTTTTGGACGACTTGAATTTCATAGGCTCAGTGTCCTGGTCCTGAGGCTAGACTAGCCAGTCAAACGGTTGTATCTTATTTCTTGAGGCAACCCTATAGGTAGCTTTCAAAGTTGAATATAATATATAGTGTAGGTGATAGAATTATTGCCTTTTTTTTTTTTATTCCTTTCTGGGTCACAGCCGGCGATGCACAGGGGTAGCTTCTGGCTCTGCACTCAGGAATCACTCCTGGCAGTGCTTGGGGGAAATATGGGATGCTAGGAATTGAATCCGGGTTGGCTGCGTGCAAGGCAAACGCCCTACCTGCTGTGCTATTGCTCCAGCCCCCTATTTGCGCTTTTTGTTGTTGTTCCGAACCCGGTGGTGTTTGGGGATCACGCCTGGTGGGACTCTGGGGCCCTATGGGGTGGCTGGGGATCGAATCCAGGTTGGCCGTGTATCAGGCAAGCATCCTACCCGCTGTCCCATCTCTCCGTCCCCGAAATGTTCATATTAAACTAGGCACATTGCCCTGAACTAAAGGTATTGCTTACCTTCTCAGACTTTGCCATTTGATTTGGGGCTTTTAGAGCCACACCACCTCCAGTGGTGGTCAGGGCACCAAGTGCAGTCCCGGGCAGTATTTTGAAGTCCTGTTATTTCTTCCTGTGGAGATTTCATTTATTTGCTCAGCCTCTGCTCACCTTGTTCAAAGAAAATCTGAGGACTCTTAAAGATGAAGTTGGCATTGATTTACAGTTTTATTTATTTTGCTTTTTGGGTCCCACAGCCAGTGGTGCTCAGAGGTTTACTCCTGGCTCTGCACTTATGAATTACTCCTGGCGGTGTTGGGGGTTGGGGAAACCATATGGGTGGCCGGGAATTGAACACAGGTCACCTGAGTGCAAGGCAAAGGCCTTATCCATTGTGCTATAGCTTTGGCCCTACAGTTTTATTTATAAGTCTTAGGGTTGCCGTGTTACTCTACCACATCCACCCTCCAAAATACCAGTGTCCCTCCACCACCGTCCCAACTACTTTGGTCATCCCACTGCTTGGTCAGTTTTGGCTGAGGAAGGTTAGTCACCCAGTTTTGACTTTTCTTCTAATGTCTGGTTTTGGACATTTTACGGATTGCATGGGATAGTATATCAAATTTTTTCTTGTGATAATTTGTAAAGCCCCCAGTGCACGAGGGGGTGAATTTTACTGTTCCACTATCCTGAGGTCATGTTAAGCATAGAAACATTTAGTTTTGGGGAGGAGTGGGGAGCCACACCATACAATTCTCAGGGCTTACTCCTGTCTTTGAATTCAGGAATCACTCATGACAGGCTTTGGGACTACATGGGTTGATGAGAGGATTGAACCTGGGTCAGCCATGTGCAAGGCAAAAAACATCCTCCCTACCTGCTGTACTATCATTAAATACATGTACAGAAATGTTTTACCTGAGTAGTTATGAAGTCACCAATGAGTGCCTCTTCCTTTGATTGATGCAGGACTCCCGTTGGGGAGATCGAGACTCAGAAGGCACATGGAGGAAAGGCCCTGAGGCGGACTCTGAGTGGCGGCGAGGCCCCCCGGAGAAGTAAGTGGGCACGGGGAACCACTGTCGGAGCGCTGAGGGGTTTCTAATTTGGTTTATTTTGTAGGGAAAGGACAGCATTGAAGAATTACATGTGTTTGACAATTATTTAAATGTATTTATAGTTGACATTAACACTGCTGTAACTTCTGACTTTGAAGAATGTTGAGAAAGTGCCGTCTTGGATTTTTTTTTTAATGGGGTGGTATTGGCGTTAGGGCAGTAAGCCCTTCGCACCTTCTCCCTCTGAATTTAGATCAGCTCCTCCTTTCAAATGATAGGTTTGGAAAGGTCATACAAATAGGTTGAGATTCTGTGTACATCTCCTTCTAAAGCTGTTTTCTGTCGATGATTTAGAAGCTTCGTGGCTGTCTCTAGGTAGAACACATATAGGCTGGGTGAATTGGACGAGGTCAGTGAGGTGCTGCGGGGCGCGGCCAACGGTTTGCTGACGGTTTGTTCCCGCAGGGAGTGGCGGCGCGGAGAGGGCCGGGACGAGGAGCGGCTGCACCGGAGAGATGAGGAGAGGCCGCGGCGCCCTGGCGACGACGACGAGCGGGAGTCGGCGCTCAGACCTGACGAAGACCGCGTCCCCCGACGGGGCCTGGACGACGACCGCGGCCCCCGGCGTGGGCCTGACGATGATCGCTTTCCCCGCCGCGGCCTCGACGACGACCGGCCGTCCTGGCGCAGCGCTGACGAAGACCGGCCTCCCCGGCGGGGTGGTGATGAAGACCGGGGCAGCTGGCGCCACGCCGATGATGAGAGGCCACCGCGGCGGGGACTGGACGAGGAGCGAAGCTGGCGCGCGGCCGACGACGACAGAGGACCGAGACGGGGGCTGGACGATGAGCGGGGCCCGCGGCGCGGAGGCGCCGACGACGACCGGCCGTCCTGGCGCAGCGCTGACGACGAGCGGGGGCCCCGGCGCGGGCTGGACGATGACCACGGCCCTTGGAGGAACATGGATGACGAACGGATGCCCAGGCGCGGGGCGGACGATGACCGGGGGCCGTGGAGGAACATGGACGATGAACGGATGCCCAGGAGGGGCGACGACGGGAGGCCTGGCCCCTGGAGGCCTCTGGTCAGGCCAGGTGAGCAGCTGGGCGCGGGGGCTGGGTGACTTTCTCAGGAGAACCCTCCCACGGAGGCGGGGTTCTGCTGCCTCCAGGGCACCGCGCTGAATCCCGCTGCCTATGTCGTGCAGGCGCTTTGGTGCTTTCCCTGTTTCCCGCAGAGCACTCAAAGTGGAGTGACTCCCTGACAGATGTCCTGACCTGAGGCCATGAGCCTTAGGTGGGCTGACTTGGCCAGGCCCTGTGTTGCTCAGGGGCGCGTGCTGGCTTTGTGTGGGCTTGGGTGCTGCCCCGGGGCGCGAACTGGCTGGGCTCTGAGATCGGTGAGCTTTATTTAGCTCCTGAGCTCTCCAGCCCCTTGCTCATGTTTTTTGCTGATACTCCCACTATGGTGCTTGGGGGTCCATGTGATGTTGGGGGGTAAACCTGGGGCCCCCAGACGCAAAACACATGCTCCAGTACAAGGTTTGTCTCCTGCTTTCTCATTTTTGAGAAACTTTGCAAATACATGTATGTTGTCTTGCTTCTTTTGCTTCTCCGGGTGCTTTTCTTAAGATTGGATTTCCAATTACACATGACATCTTTGTACCAACTGGGTGTTACTTTGAGCTCAGACCTATAAGCATTCTTAAATCTTTTTTTTTTTTTTTTTTTTTTTTTTGCTTTTCGGGTCACACCCGTCAATGCACAGGGGTTCCTCTTGGCTCTGCACTCAGGAGTTACTCCTGGAGGTGCTCAGGGGACCATAAGGGATGCTGGGAATCGAACCCGGGTCGGCCGCATGCAAAGCAAATGCCCTACCCGCTGTGCTATCTCTCCAGCCCCTTAAATCTTTTAAGTTCTTAAATGCACTGCTCCTTGCCTCTGCATAGTTGGGTCTGGACCTCCACTTTTTGTTTTTAAATTACTATTACTTTTACTGTATCTCTGAGTTACAGAGTTACAACAGAGTTGTTATATTCAGCTGTACAATGTTCCAACACCAGTCCCTTCACCTATTTCTATCACACCAATATCCCTACTCTCCTCCGCCCGGCCCAGCCTCTGTGGCATCACCCTTCCCCTGGCCAGTGGTCTCCTTCCGGACCTGGGCGGCGCCCCCCCCCACCCCCCCCATCTCCCCCCACGTGCCAAACTTCCTACTGGAGACCACTTCTGCTCTTCAGTTTTCTTGCCTCTTGAACCTCCACTTTGAACTCAGCTGCCAGCCATTCCTGATGTCTTATTTTTGAACAATAGTCAAGACTTAACTGTTCAAAAATAAGGAGCTTCCTACCTTTACTAGCAGGATGGAAAGGGTTTTAATAAGTGCAATTTTGTTATGCTTGGTAACATAATATTTTATTGTAATATATATTATATAAGTATATAATATAAAATAGCATAGCATAATATTATGCTATATTTATGAAATTTCACTTTGCTGCCACACGCATCCTGTGGCTAAGAGAGATACTGATCACAGGCTCCGAGGATTTGTCTTTTTCACAGTTGTGTGGGTGGGAAGGGGAAAGAGACTTAATCCTTGTAACCAGGGGAAGAGTCTTGGTTGAAAGGTCTTACGAGGTGTAACTTGGAATTGGGCTGCCTCTCACAGAGATGACCCTGTTCCTCACCCTGTGTCTTCTAGTTGAATTCTGCTTATTGCTGTCTTAATAGACTTAAACTTGAAGTCTCGGCAGATAGACTTCACCCAAACTATTACTAGCTTTCCTGTACGTGTGGTAGAATGACAACAGAGATCCTAAGTAGGAGCATGTGACTGTGAAATGAGCTGTAAATGGAGCTTTTTTGTTTGTTGGTTTTCGTCCATGCCCAGGGGTTACTCTTGGTCCTGGTGGTGCTCAGGCGACCATATAGGATGCTGGGGATCAAACCTGGGTTAGTGGTGTGCAAGGCAAATGCCCTACCTGCTGTACTATTGTTGTGGCCCCATCTTCAGTATTTTCTTACACGAGGTTGGGGGATTGTTTTTGTTCAGTGTCAAGGATGACAAGAGACATATTCTATCTTTGAGCTATGGATTCCTGGCCTGGATGTCTCTTAAGTTGTGTTTATAAGAATGGTGGATTGAAGTCAACAACACTGTCTTGATTGGAAAAATTCTTACTTTAACAGGTGGATGGAGAGAAAAAGAAAAAGCCAGAGAAGAGAGTTGGGGTCCACCTCGAGAATCGAGACCACCAGAAGAACGCGAATGGGATAGAGATAAAGAAAGAGATCATCAAGATCGTGATGAAAATGACAAGGAGCCAGAGAGAGAGCGGGACAGGGAGCGAGACGCTGACCGAGAAGATCGCTTCAGGCGACCCAGGTTTGAGCACTTTCCAGCCGCCACTGCCCGTGTGCTTCCAGCTCCGGCTGGAGGGCCCACAGCCTGCCCGCAGCGCCAGAGATTGACCCTGGGGTTCCCATGTGCCAGTGACGTGCACTTCATCCCTTTGCGTGGTCTCCCGGTCCCCTCTCTGATTAAGGTGCCAGGGATCAAAGCCAGGGACAGGCGCTGTGCTCTCCCACCGAGCAGAGCCCGTCCTGTCACTCTGTGAGGCTAAGAGCTGGGAGTGTCCTCTCCAGAGGGGCTTTGCACAGAGTCACTCGCTTGGTGTGCTTGACTGCTTAGTGTGCTCGGCACTCCTGAGGGCTCTGTAGAGGCTGACCACACGGGGGTCAAGACAGCTGGATCGGCATCAGACCAGTGAGGTGTTCTTACCCGGGCTCCCGTTGGGCTTGGTCACGTGCACCTGCTGTGTGCCACTGACGGTGCAACTTGTTTTGGTGGTCCTAGGGATGAAGGTGGCTGGAGAAAAGGACCCGCCGAAGAAGCTTCAAGCTGGAGGGATTCAGGTCGCCGTGATGATAGGGATGACCGTCGCCGTGATCTGAGAGACCGACGAGACCTCGACAGGGACCGGAGAGGCCCTCCGCTCCGCTCAGAGCGCGAAGAAGGTAAGGGTAGGGGGGATGTTTTCTCTGGGAAGAGCGGGGTTTGTGGGAACAAAAATATGACAGCAAACTCACTGCTCAGAATTCCACTTTCAGGAGTTAACACATCTCTAGTTCCAAGTGTATTAGAATCGATTGACTAAATGCACGTAATTAAGGAAATAATGGGCAGTTGTTTAGAAGTCATGTCCTGGTGATTAAACTTAAAAGTGTTCCACACTGTAATTGTAACACTGAAAGACTATTTTTAAGGTCCTCGGCTACTGTAGTGGGGTCATAAGTGTATCATATTCTTTTTGTGATGCTGGGGATCAGCCAGGCCACCCAAGCGAGGTAAAGGTTACACTGCTGAGCCCGGTCCCTGGCCTTGGGAGTACTTTTCTGGGTAATTTATTATGGAGTCTCTTTAACATTAATCAGAGAGCCTTTTGCTACTCACATTCTCCTTCAGCCAGATAATCATGACCTTGCCCTAAAATAGTCTGCAGTAATGTTGCTTTCCCAGGCCATTGACATTTTGTGTGGCAAATGTTTTTGTCAGATAATTGAATGAAAATGATTCAGGATAGTTACTGGCTTTCTGTGGAAGAGGTTCTGTTTGCTTCTGCATCACAGGATTTCTGACGGTTTGTGGGTGTTAGACTCAGGCCTGGTGGTGCTAGCCCGAGCCCGAGTCTCCTCGCATCACCGACGGTCTCCCCAGTCCTGTTTCTGAGTTGTTTGAGGGATTCTTCCTTCTCGTCTGTTCATCTCGGCCGATAGAGTGCCCCGGGAGCTTAATTCTCTTCTTTCTTTTCTTTTCGCATTTTAGTCAGTTCTTGGAGACGCGCTGATGACAGGAAAGAGGAACGGGGGGAAGAGCGGGAGCCCCCTCGCCGCGTCCCTCCGCCAGCTGTCACGAGAGACCGAGAGCGAGACCGAGAGCGAGAAAGTGGTGACAAAGAGAAGCCCTCTTGGAGAGGCGACAAAGATAGGGAATCTCTGCGTCGTACTAAGAACGAGACTGATGAAGAAGGATGGACCACGGTACGACGCTAAGTCTCGCTCATGGATTCAAACTCTTGTCTCGCGTGGGTTTGATGACGTTCGGGGATTATTATACTGTGCTTCAACCAATCTCAGTTGGATTCTTTTAATGTTCTCTCTCCATAACACAAAAAGCATGAACTTGTATTAATCCTATATAATAGATTGATCATGCACCGTACCCACAGAAGGTTGGAATACCATGCCATTTTCTGGAATTTAAGGTGTTGCATTATTTCATCAATCATTTGTTTACAAAAAAGAAAAACTAAAAAATAAATTTGAAATGTGAACCCTTCAGGTATTGAGTAACACACCTGTATCTTGGCATAGAAATGATCTTTTTTTTGGTTTTGTTTTATTTTTAAAATATCTGATATTAATTTGGAATGAGGTAAGGTTCTGTTTTAGAAAAGTATTTGAGAGCTTTTGAAAGCAAGGAGCTGAAACAATTTTCACACCATTAGCAATTGATACATACCTCTACATCGCTTGAGGTAGCTATTGTTATAAATTGAGAAAGTTTTTAGGTTCACTCTAACTGCAGTAAACATTACATTTGAGGACAGTGGATTTCTCTGCAGGCTTGAGAGAAGGCGAGTAGAAAGCAAGCAAGCTGCAGTCTCACTGTAGTGACAAGACTACTGCTTGAGTGGGAATCCAAAACAGTTAAGCCTTGAAATTTTAAAGCATTTGGTAAACTATTGCTGAACTTTTTCTGTTGCCAATAGCAAACTGCTTTTCCATTAATGGAGAATTCATGCCTTTCAAACATTTTAAATATGACCATATTTATAAATGTGTGGTTTGGAGGATTGTTTTTAAGTTTTTTCCTAATTTTCTTTCTCTCCAGAATAGATTCTTTGAACAAGTAATTTGTAGTAATGACTGTGTTGCCTTCAATTCTTGAGTGTAGTAGCTATGTTAAAGATGGACTCTCCGGTCTTATTGAAGCCAACACAGAACTTGCTGCTGTGGTTTTTCTTCAATGATAAATAAAATACTTACAGAATTTTAGTGTTGATTTGTGATTCTAGAGAAAGTGTTTTGTTTGTAACGGTGAGCTTGCATATTCAGTCAAGTTTTTTGCTAAAGTTTTATCAGTGCCAGTGTCTCGAAGCCTATAGTATCAAAGAGCAGAACTTAAAACAGAAAGCAGATGCAGCTAGTTTGGTTTCCGCCAAGTTCCCCTCCTTCAGAAAGGGACCCCATACCCTGGTGCTACCATTTTTACCCTCTCAGTGCTCTGTTGCATGGACGGTGGGTGTGAGTGTGTTAGGGAAATAGTACTTTCCCAGGATGGAGTTTGCAAATTCCAGTGGCTTTGCAAGGCACTTGATTTCTGAAGCTGAGCAGCAAGAATGCCTGATGGTGCCCTGCAGGATGCAAGAGGGAATAGAATACTGTACTGGGTCAGATGCAGCCTCTTCTGTTCATGTTACCCGTGATGGAAGCATACATTTACTTGCTAACTGGTATTTGAAGAAAACGGATGTCTTTTACGAGTCCTCTTATCAAAAGTTAAAGAACTTGGACCTGAAATCTGTGGAGGCTTAGGTTACTAGAAAACAGTGTCTCTGACATGGCAGACAAGATTGTGTGGGTGAGTTGCAGGTACACGTCTGGTGTGAGAAAGTGCCCAGGCCCTCCCGCAGATGCTCTCTTCTCCCAAGTCCTTTTTTCTGGGAGTCGAACCTCCCAAGGCCTTGCAGACTTGCCCTCTCAGCACCCCAGTGTGTGTTCACAGTTATCAGGAATGGCTTCCATGTGACAGTGCTGCTCCATTCTGGAGTGAATTGCCCTGATGTTGCTAGAGCTGGGTCTGAGGCTGGAGGTGTCTGAAGTGGCTCCCCAGGGAGGCTGCCTTAACAAATAAAAGACCAAAGACAGTTTGTTCATCCTGACTGTGGGGGAAGATGTTGCCGAGGGGTGAGGAAGCAGCAGTCTACCGAGCACTGCTGCCCTCTCTTTGAGTCTCCCACACGGTGCTCCAGAGCTTCAGCTCCCAGCAGCTCTCTGCCGACAGGTCTCTAACCCGCAAGGGGTGTTTTGGGGGCGGGGGCGTGCGATTCTAACTGGGGTCACCCTCATGCAAAGTGTGCGCCTTAATTCTTGTACTGTCTCACCGTGAAACTTGGAACACATTAAACTTTTTTCCCCTTTGTGGTTTAACTTTGACTTACTACAAATTTCTTGCAAATAAAATTTGATTTTGGAGCTCCCGGAAACGGACTTCATGGAAAATGGGAACTCAATGAAATTGAGAGCCAGCGGCGAAGGCTCACAGGGAAGCACTGGCGGCCGAAGGCTGCGCCACCACACGGCGCAGAGCAGGTGCCCTTGAGACTTCACCTCTCACTTCCTTTGGGCTTGGTGTTTGGGTCACAGCTGACCCTGTGGGGCTCCCGGGCTACTCATGGGTTTGTGCTTGGGGTACTGTGTGGTTCCAGGGATCAGGTTCGGCCTCCCAGGCCTTGGGAGCCATCTCCCAGGCTGGCCCCTTGGCATTTGGTGTTTATTTGGGGGTGGGGGTGGGGGTGGGTGTAAATGTACACAGGTGCTACTCTGGCTCTGCTCAGGGGACCAAGAACTGCAGTGGTGTTGGTCACACGTGAGGTCACCTACTGCACAGTCTCTGCAGCTCCCTCATTTGGTTTTTCCCGGGTAGATATGCAGCATATTCCTCTAAAGTTCTGTCACAGTGTATATTCACTCAAATGATTTGGGGGGGGACGATGACCAGACTTGGGGTAACACGGAAACCATGTGCAGTGCTCAAGACTGAACCTGGGCCGCTGGTGATTGAACCTTGGGTTCCAGCCTTGGCATCTTCATACGGTTTTTGGCCATACTGGGCTATGTTCAGGGCTTACTCGCCGCAGTTCTAAGGGGGTCATAGGGGAAGGGGGCACGGGCAGGCATCAACCGGGGCGGGCCACATGCAAGGAAAGTGCCCTATCAGCTGTACTATCGCTCTGGTCCCTTGATTTTTTTACACTTGTAAGGCAAGTTGTTGGGGCTGTTTGGGGGACCATATGAGGTACCGAGGATTGAACCCAGCTCAGCCACGAAGATCAGTGGCCTTACCTGCTGGAAGTATCTGTTTGGCTCCAAAAGATAGGATTTCTTTGGTCCTAATTTTAGCTTTGTAAGAACTGGAGAGAAATGAAATGTGCTCATCTTCTGTTGATGCCTGAGTTCCAGTGTCGGGGAAGAGTCTGAACCCAGAGCCTCACAGTGCTGAGACCGCATTCTGTAATAGCCACATCCTCAGCAGAGGCTACTTGATCTTCCTTGGTGTCCATCTCTGGGTTTCCCCCCAGCCCCGCAGGGTTCAGAGCTCATTTGTGGCAGCATCGAGGGACTATGGGGTGCCAGGGATCCAGCCCAGGTCGGCTGCATGCAAGGCAAGGGCCCTCCAGGCTGTACTACTGCCTGCTTCTGACAGGCTACTTTTCAAGTAGATTAGTATTATGGTTCCCAATTAGTATTGTTAATCCTGTTTTCTTTTTTGGGGTGCTAGCCATCAAATCCAGGCCCTCCCCTGCAAGTGCTCTCTGTCACTGGCCCCTGATACCTTGGCAGATATCCAGGCCTTCAACGTAGTCTATCTTCAACATAGTCTCAGTTCCAGCAAACTGGCTATCAGTATGCAACTGCTGTGAGCACATCCTGTCTGGTCTCACATTGCTGTGGGGATCCTTAGGTTAAGACCAGGGGCCTGGGACCTGGAAAAGACCCCGGCTCTTAGTAAGTAGCTGGGTTGACTTCTGCACCAGCTGTCTCTTCTGGTTTGGCAAATACAGATAACAAAGCCTGGAGGGTGAAGCCACACAGCGGGAAAGCATGCCGAGTTCCTGCTGAGCTAAAAACTGAAGCAGAACAATATGTTTCAGGGAAGCTAAAAAAACAATCCACCCAATTTCATAAAGCCGCTTGAGCTTAGGTCCTGTCAAATCGGAAGGTTCCCAGTGGGTGGGTCTAAGTTTGTTCATACCGAGTTTGAAGGTTGCTTCTAAGCAGAAGGGGTTGGGGGTGGTGGGGGACCAAGGGAGGGCATCTGCCTTGCTCTGAGGACCAGCGTGCCCTTTGCTCACGTCTGTGCTGGGATTAGCTAGTCATAGAAAAGCAGTCTGGCCTCCAGGGCCCTGGGTACACTCCTGGGGCCTATAGACAGTTCATTTCAGATGGGGGTGTGTACTGTGTGATACCTCTTGGTATGATACCATGCCCCCGGTGTGATAGGGTGATGGAGCATGAGATGAGGAGGGCTGGCAAGTCTCTTGGACTCACAGGGGTCCCCAAGCAGACGAGGACCCCACCCGTCAGCTGTCCGAAGTGCTTATTCTGGTTTGAGGATGGCTCACACTCAAAGCCAGAGGCCCCCCATCAACTGACAGGGAGTGGAACCTTCCAGCCCTCAAAAGATCCCATCTTCTACTTAGCGTGAGAGGTACCAGCTGGAGTAAAAAGCTTCCTGCTCTGGGAGCCCTGAAATGAGCAACGCGGTGAGCTAATCCTGCTCTCAAGCCCTGCTTTTCATCTCGACATCACGAATGTTTTCAAACTGCAAGCCCGGGTGTGTGCAGACAGAAGGCCAGAGGAGCAAAGCTGTAGACAAGATTAATTCATAAACTGATACTGTATAAATACACAACCTTTTTAAACAGCACCGTCTCAAGTGTACACAATATGATTATAAGTTGGCACGATTTTTTTTTAAAGGTGAAAAAATGCTAGCTGCTAGCTCAGTAATAAAATACCTGGTACATAAAATGATAAGGAGGAGCTATATTCTTCTACCTGTTACAGAGTGTGCACGTTCGCTCCTCCGGCTAGGACAAACAAGTCACGAGGAGGGAATAACCCCCGCCCAAATCAACACTGGCAAGTTTTACGCCTTCACTTCTCAGGAACGGGGATGGTCCCGGGCTGGCTTCCTCGGGCCCCAAACCACCGATCGAGGACAACAAACGGCTGGTTTCAAACAATCGAGTCACTTTTGCCAACGTTCCATAAAATTGCTAAGTTTTCCGTCCAGCTCAGAGGCTGTTAAAAAAATATTCTAAGGGCTAGTAAAGTGCCTCCATTCATAAAACGAAACCACGAAGATGTAGAGGAGACAATCTCATACCGACTCGCAGCGAGGTCGCCGGGCGACGGGCGCGGTAACTCCGCCGCGCCTCGCCGGGGAGTGGGGTTCGGAATCCGCGCGCGGTGCTCGCTGGCGGCGTGGGCAGAGACGAGAGCGAAACCGAGATTGTCAGCGTGGAGCGGACGAGTCCTCCGTGCGTGCGTCCTTCCGTCCGTGCGTCCGTCCTCAGCGCGGCTTCTTGGCGGCCAGGCCGTCCCGGGCGCTGCGCGGCGGCGGCGGCGGCACTTTGGAGAGCGGGCAGTACTTGATGGTGTGCGCGTTGTCCCCGCTGGCGCCGCACAGGGGACACGTGTAGCGGCGCAGCACGGGGCACAGCACCCGGCCGTCGGGGCCCTTGAGGATGTGCGTGGTGTACAGCGCCACCGCCTCCTTGTTGTTGCGGCAGAACACGCACACCTGCAGCTCGGGCTTGAGCAGGCGGCCGGCGGCCGGCCCGGAGGCGGCGGCGGGGTGCAGCCGGGGCTCGGCCGCCCAAGCCGGGG
>JAOXYA010000021.1:28733939-28744999 GCA_028565675.1 Sorex palustris | reverse complement strand
AGTGTCACAATGGAGATGTTACTGGGCCTGCTCGAGCAAATCGATGAACAACGGGAGGACAGTGACAGTGACAGTGAAATATGGTTGGGTGCCCAGGAGTCAATATTATTTCAGAGTCAACTCCCATGTTATAAAAGCATAGCATCAACTGTCTTTCTGTGTCTATATAAAAGGACGTTCCTGAATAAACCATGCAGGTGATATAAAGGAAAGAGAAAAGCAATATAGGATTATTAGTGCTTGATGGAATTGGGTGCACCCCAGGAGCACTGCTGTGGGAGTAACTCAATAAACCTAAGTTCCCTGTGGGAGGAGCAAGGACAGCCCAATGTTATCCAACGGAACTGGGGGAGAAGAGCCCGCTGCGACGTGTCTGCCTGTCAGAGGGACCAGGGTTGTTATGCCCGGTTGTGGCCGTGTCACGGCATTTGCCACCTTGCCACCTTGGTGAACTGTCGGCCCCTGGTTACAATGCTGCGAAGCTGCTGTTGCCCAGGGAAGGGACCACAAACAGCCCGCCTGCCTGCTGCATTCTGGAACCTCCTGCACAGGTGGGTGTGGTGCTGTTCCTGCAGTCACTCGCTCCCCGTGAAGGCTGGCGTGTGTGTGTGTGTGTGTGTGTGTGTGTGTGTGTGTGTGTGCGCGCCTGTGTGTCTGTCTTCTCCAGTATTTGGACCTCACGGCTGCCTTGGCTGTGGGGTTGCACTTGCACACATCTGGATTCTGACCGTGAGCCCTGGACCACCGCCCAGGGCTGTCAACCTAATTATCTACTCCAAGCTGGGGGCTGTCAGGGGTAAAGGGATTGGGGAGACCCTAGTCCTGGGGCATGGGCCTCCCCCATCAGGGGTAAGGGAGTCAGGAAGACCCTGAGTCCTGAGGCAAGGCGCCCTTCGCTTGCTCTGGGGGGCCAGGTTGATTGATTGCAGGGGGAGGGGGCTGGTGAGGCACACACAGGTTGAGTGGGGGTCAGTGAGGAAGCCATCATGACACCTGCTTACAGGGGGCCCTGAGACTGTGTCCCCTCCCCCCCGTGGGATCTGTTTGGGGTGAGGTTCCCCAGCATAACACAGAGCCCGGGAGAGTGATGGGAAAACGAGAGGCTTGTGGGCCACGTGCTATAGATTAATCCACCACCTTAGCCCTTCTGCACCGTGGTGGGCTCGGTGCTGCAGAAATGCATGAAGGCGTTTGTCTTGCCTGTGGCTGACACAGGTTCGATCCCCGGAACCCTGTGTGGTTACCAGAGCACTGCCAGGAGAAGCCATGAGCCCTGCTGGGTATAGTCCTACCCCCAAATACAGATCCAAGACGGGGTGTGGGCTTGGTTCAGCTGTGTGGGGGGGCTGGCCTCACCAGCATCCTGGAGGGGGGTCTCTGTGGGGCAGGTAAGTCTTAGGCGCAGGGGCTGTTGGGAGCTGAGACATCAGACAGGGAAAGGGAAGGCAGGGTCACAGGGCGGGGGTGTTCTGGGGGCTGCCCGGGGAGGCAGTTGGATGCCCGTGTCCCCCACCGTTCACTCCCCCCTCCCCCCGGCAGGAAACAAAAGTTGCTGCTTGGGCAGCCAGGGATAGAGCCGGGATGAAGATGCAAAAGGGCAGGAGGTAGGACCATTAGGCAGGGGGTCTGCAGTGGTGCCCTGCTGCCAGGGGGAGAGGGATGAGGATATCTGGTCATCAGGGGGCCTGGCGGGAGCTCTGGGATCAGGGATGCTGAGCACTCTGAGTGAGCCCCCCATGAGCCCCCTCCTCATGGCAGGACTCAGTCTCCACCTCCATGCAATGGGCATGGGGAGCACAGTGAACACAGGGCCAGCTCTGCACTCGCCAGGGGCTTCAGCCTGACCACTCCAGTCTGGCTTCGCAGAAACAGGGATAAAGCCCTGAAGGTCGTTGCCTTAGAGACCTGGTGCCAGGGGAAAGGCAGTTCTCTCTGAGCACGGGTCCTGCCGGGTGCCAGGGAGGCCCCGAGGGCACTCCACTCACTAATCGTGCTTTGGGATAGTTGTCATTGTTGTTGTCTGTTCCTTGGGCCTCGTTCGAGATGCTCAGGGCTCACTCCTGCTCTCCTGGCTCAGTGCTCAGGGGCTGTGTGGAGTTGTAGTGGGGAGCTGGGGGTTGAACTGTCGGCAAGGCAAGTGCCTGACCCTCTCTCCAGTCTCTCCGACCCTGAGGACACTCTGCCTTACTCCTAACACCAACCCTAGGAAGCAGAGCCTGTTCTAATTCCCACAGGAAATGTCACATAGCGTCAAGGGCAGGCTCTGCTCAGGGGGCCGGGCTCTGTTTGCAGGATCACAGACATTGCTGAGCTCACGGTCTGGGCACCACCAGGTGCGGCCTTAGAACCAAACCAGGGTCCAGAGAGACAGGACAGAGGGGAAGTCACTTGCAGGCAGCTGACCCGGGTTTCATCCCCAGCACTCCATTTGGATCCCTGAGCCCTCCCCCCACCCAGGAATGAGCCCTGAGTGCAGAGCCAGGAATAAGCCCTGAGCACCGCGCCAGGTATGGCCCCCAAACCAAACAAAAACAAACCAGAAAGCAAACCTAGTCTTGGAGGACATGGGAACCTGCCCAAAGTCACCAGGCCGTCATCGGTAAAGAGACTCTAGCTCCCTGAAGCACAGAGCCAGGCGTCAGCCCTGAGCATCGCTGGGTGTGGCCCCTAATCCCCTCCCCCACCGACCCCCCCCCCCCGTCCTCAAAGCAAAGACCAAACTCTGCCAGGTGGGGTTCTCTCAAGCCCCAACTCTTCGCCCCTTCATTTCCCGGCTGGGGAGAGTCCCAGTTAACGCTGGTGGGCCTAGGGCCTGTCCCCCAGGAAGCAGACCAGTGAGGGGCTTGCAGGTGGCTTCTGCGGGCCAGGGACCCCAGCTTCCTCCAGGAGTGTAGACAGGATCAGGAAGGCTGGAGCGCCTCCAGATAGCAGTCGGAGCCAACAATTGTAATTTTTTTTTTTGGTACAACGGGTAAAAATCTCCCTTTCCATTCTTAGTCCCCTGCTAAAAAGACTCAATTGAATAAGTAAGAGAAACAGCAGCTCGTGTTATTTGAAAACTGTTTAGTGCAATTACCGCGGCAGACTTTGCTGAATTTGAAAATGATAGATGGCAAATCTTCATTTCCCGAGCTCGCCTGCCCAGCGAGCAGTGTGGGAGAGGCGCGTGTGGCTAATCACAGGCGCAGAATGCCCGCGAACGCACGCTCTTCCTTTTTATATAACACATTATGCTAATCACCCTGTATTGCATTTTTCAATAAAAGGTCAGCGGAGCACTGTTTGTTCAGAATGTGCAATTTAAACTTCATGTCTGTCATTAGAGATAATCTAGGTTTGCTGTATCAAGTGGGGTTGTCATAGAAACCAGACCCGCAAGCTCTGTTTACGGCCTTTGGAGAATAAACACTTTGCATTTATTTCTCTGGAAAGGAGAGAGAGAGGGAGAGAGAGAGAGGAGTGAGAGAGAGAGAGAGAGAGAAGAGAGAGAGAGAAACACCCCACAACCACCCCACCTCAGAAATCACTGAACAATTAAGGAAGGTTTGGAGACAAAGCGGTAGCAGCCCAGAAGAGAGCGCCATGTCATCCATCCCAAATCAATGATGGTCACACAGTTGGCGAACCTGCAGCCGTGGTCAAACGTGTCCCCTGGGCTGGAGCAGAAGGAAGGGAGTGGTTGTGTCCTCGTGCCAAGTACAGAACTCACAGACGCGCGCTAATGGGTCCTAACCACGCCGTTACACCTTTGAGAAATATTTTGCGTGAATTATCTTGAGGGTTGGATCGGGATTTTTATGCCACTGCTTTTGGGTATTTGTCTCATCTCCAGAGAGCCCAGTCGATTCCGTGTGGCGGTTTCCCTCATTTTCTTACTGCTATTGGTAAATAAATAACAAAAACAACCATCCTGGAGCGTCTGCAGATCCTCCCCGAGTCCCAGCAGCACAGACATCAAATGCAGCCGCCCTCTTTATTCCACGTGAACACTTAAGAACACCAGCCCGAGCCAAATAGTGCACGGAATATGCTTTGGACAGTATGACTTCCTGTTCGTCCCAAATCCACACTTAACCAGGTGTCTGCATTCTGCCTGTTATCCTGGGGCTGAGGGGGCTGAGGCAGCAGGAGGCCCGTCGCCAACCTTGGCGGCTCTTCGGAGGAGGAGATGCACCTACACAGTGGAGGTGTGTGTGTGTGACCGAGCCTGTTACGTTACAGTAGAATCGTGACAACGATTCATTCATCTGCGGCATCAGCAAAGTCAAGTTCCCCACAGTCACTCACGCAGCAGAAACCGACGCTCCCCCCCACCCCCCGCCCAACCAGGGCTGATTATTGGGGGAGCTTCCTGTGCTTTTCCACTGAGAGGCGATGGGCAAGCTCATTGCCTAGGGAGGAGCAAACCAGCCCCAGGTGTTTGGTTTTTTTTTAATTTTTTTTGTTTTTTGGGTCTCACCCAGCCAATGCACAGGGGTTACTCCTGGCTCTGCACTCAGGAATCACTCCTGGTGGTGCTGGGAGGACCATATGGGATGCTGGGAATCGAACCCGGGTCGGCCACGTGCAAGGCAAACACCCTACCCGCTGTACTATTGCTTCAGCCCCCGAAGGTGTTTTTTTGTTTGTTTGTTTTATTTTTTTTGGGACCACACCCTGTCTCTGCATTCAGGAATCTTTCCTGGTGGAACTCGGGGGGGTGGGGGATGGTATGGGTGCCAGGGAATGGATCAAACCCAGGTCGGCCACATGCAAGGCAAACACCCTACCTGCGGTACTATCATTCCGTCCCCTGAAAATAATAAAATATTAGAGCGTAGGGAATATAGTTTCAATGTTGTTGAAGTTTCTAGTATTGCTGTCCAACACCATGTATGTGACCTTCCAGGTCCACACCTGTCCCCGTGCCATCTCTGGTCTCTTGAGTGACAGTGGTCGTTTGGGCGCACACAGTGACCTCACGTCACTACCACCCAAGACTCTCCCCATGCTCCTGTATTATCGTGGTCTGCCTCACCTGTCTCCGCCCTGGTGTTCTCCGTCTGATCTAGTGGCGAGGGTAGGTTACCAACGACTATTGTCCACCCTCTTGATCTGTTTCTCTGCATGCCACATACACGGGAGAGGGGGTTTTGTCTCTCTGTCTCTGTCTTATTTCACTCAGCATGCTACCCTGTAATTCCATCTGAGTTGTTGAAAACAGCATGATTTCATTTTTTTTCTTGCAACTGCATAGTATAGCATCATGTATTCCAGTTATTTAACTCTTCATCTGTTGTTGGACATTTGGGATGTTTTCATAGCCTGGCTATTAAGCTCTGCAATAAGTGTGTGTAGATGTTTTTGAATTTGTGGGTTTTTTTTTTTTTGCTTTTTGGGTCACACTCAGCGATGCACAGGGGTTACTCCTGGCTCTGCACTCAGGAGTTACTCCTGGCAGTGCTTGGGGGACCATATGGGATACTGGGAATCGAACCCGGGTCAGCCGCATGCAAGGCAAACGCCCTACCCGCTGTGCTATCTCTTCAGCCCCAGTTTTTGAATTTGTGTTTTTGTGTTGTGGGGGGAAGATGCCTGCAGGTGGGATTGTTGGGCGCTGTATTCTTTCTGTTAATTATTTTTTTTGGGGGGGTCACCCTGGAGGTGCTTAGGGCTTACTCTTGGCTCTGTGCTCAGGGATCATTCCTGCTGGTGCTCAGGGGACCAAATGGGATGCTGGGGATGGATCGAACCTAGGCGAACCACATGCAAGGCAAGTGCTCTATCCGCTGTACTATCTCCCTGGTCCCGCTGTTCTCACTGTTTTGAGGAATCTCCATCTTGTTTTCCGCAGAGGCGAGACGTCCCTGACACAGTGAGTGAGACTTCCTTCTCCTGACACCCCAGATGTTTCTTTTTTTTTTTTTTGGTCACACCCGGCAATGCTCAGGGATTATTCCTGGCTCTGCAATTACTCCTGGCAGTGCTCGGGGGACCATATGGGATGCTGGGAATCGAACCCAGGTCGGCCGCGTGCAGGGCAAACGCCCTACCTGCTGTGCTATCGCTCCAGGCCCTCCCCAGTTGTTTCTAAGCTGGGCCCGAGTAAGGCCCTGAGGCTTCCCTGTGGGACTCGATGGTTTATCGGAGACCAAAAGGGTCTGTGATGGTTGTGATAACCGCTGCCTTCAAAACACAATCTAAGGAAGTCTGGAAACTGGCAGGAGACACATTTACTAGCCTGGTTCTCGGTCAGGTTGCTTGAGTAAAGTCCAGCCCAGTATGCACCCAGTTGAACAGGCCCAGCCCTGGGTGTCCTGGGCACAGAACTGAGTACTGGGCACCTCCGGAACATGGGGACACAGAGACGAATTTCACTTAAAAGTTCAGGGTATATTTAAAACTTTAGAATTCCAGAGTGACATCTCATACTCTACACCGCTGATGTATCAGAAGTAGCGCATCACTTTGGATGGGATGTGAACTAGAAGCAACTGATCTTGATCAAACAGTAACAACATTTTAGTAAACTCTTTCCAAGGGTTTAATGACTCCTAGGTGAGATACAATAATCTTCACACACTTTCTTCTAAGGAAACCTTTTTGGATCATTTTTAGTGGATTTTTCATAATACGAAATACAAAATAAATTATTTAGGGCCTGCTATTGGGGCAGGCTTGGGTGGTGATTAGGAAACTTCAAAATAATGGTGGTAGGAAGGTGTAATGGTGGTGAGATTGGTGTTGGACAATTGAACATAACATGGAGTATGGGTGCTTCTCAGATACATTTGACCAAAAACTCCCCTTCTCCCCCACAATCCCCATATGCTTGAATTACATAGAGCACAGTGCTGGGAAAACATACCATGGTCTGGGGTGAACACAGTCCCCCTTCAGATGCCAGGCATTCTTGTAGGATTCAGGAGGTGCCCGATCCCCGGTAAAACTCAATGCTTGTTGTCCTCAGAGGTTGGTTTGTAATGGCAGCCTGAAGGAAGGGATGTTTTGGTCTGGAAGCAAAGAGACCAGACGCTGGCCCTGTTTGAGAGATGTCACCTTTAGGGGGTCGGAGGGACAGTACAGTGGGTAGGGCATTCACCTCACGCCTGGTCAACTGGGGGTTCAGTTCCTGTCATTCCATAAGGTCCCCTGAGCACAGAGCCCGGAGTAGCCCCTGAGCATCGCTGAGCGTGGTCCCCAGACAGAACTAAGAAATGTCACCTTTATGCCTCTGGTGAGATTCCTGAAGGAGAAACACCGGTGTGGGGGATGGGCAGGGTGGAGGAGAGGGTAGGGCTGCCCTGAGCCGGTCTTTCCTTGGCTTCCTCATCTTCCAGTCTGAAAGTGCTTCCCGAAGAGCCTAAGCACAGGGCTGGGAGATGGCGCACGGGGCTGGAACACATCTCTGATGGTCCAGGTGTCCATCCCTGGCACCTCACGCCCCCCCTGAGACCTGAGCTGGCCCCTTGAATGTTGTTGGCTGTGGTCCAAAAGCCAAAATGAAAAGAACCTGAGCATAGACAGGGCTCCCTGGCGCCCCCTGGAGGGGGTCATCGCTCCTGCAGCTGTCACCCTCTGCACTGGCCTTGCCCTCTCTGCCACCCAACCCCCACCAGCTGATGCTGCAGGCACCAGCCCACCTTCAGACTCGGGATCCAGGCAGAAGTGAATCCCTGTTACTAGGCATCACCCTCTCCCCTCGCATCTCAGTAAGTCAGTCACCTGGCTCCTAGCTGCAAGGGAGGTGGCACATGAAGCGTCTTCTGGGGTGTCTTTGTTTCCTCTGAAAAGTTAGTACTTTTTTTTTCTTTTTCTTTTTTCTTTCTTTTTTGGCGGCACACCCGGCGATGCTAAGGGGTTACTCCTGGCTCTGTACTCAGGAATAACTCCTGGCGGTGCTGAGGGACCATGAGATAATGGGAATCGAACCGGGTCAGCCACGTGCAAGGCAAACGCCCTCCCTGTTGTGCAATTGCTCCAGCCCCAAGTCAGTACCTCTTACAATGCAGCATCTCACCCTTTTCTTCTGGCCCTTCACATCCCACTTGATAAATCTGCTGTGAATCAGCACTTTCTAAGCAGAAAGCAGGGCCACTTGGCAGACACTGAGCTGCCACGGGCCGTCTGCCACAAGATCCCTGATTTGACTGGGGACAAGATGCTCCTTCCTCATCCCAGCAGAGCACAGCCCATCCAGGCCAGTGGACCTTGGGGGGGCCACAAGGACCATTTCTTGCGGTGTTGAGAGGGGTGCATGTGGTGTCAGGATTATATTTAGGGCCTAAAATATGCTAGGATGTGCTTCACTGCTTGAACTATCTACTAACCTTGTTTTATTTTTTAAATTATTATTATTATTATTATTTTGCATCATACCCGGCAATGCACAGGGGTTACTCCTGGCTCATGCACTCAGGAATTACTTCTGGCGGTGCTCGGGGGACCATACGGGATTCTGGGAATCGGACCTGGGTCGGCCGCATGCAAGGCAAATGCCCTCCCCGCTGTGCTATTGCTCCAGACCCCTTATATGAATTTTAATTTAAAAATTATGTACATGCTCATTGATGGAAACCTGGAAAAATTATATTTGAAAAAGAGACATGGTCAATGATCATGATCCACTCTCCAGAGAAGACCATTATTCGAGGTGATCATTATTGGGAGCATATAAATGTCTCCATGGCCCAAATTTGAGGTTATATCTTTTTTTCTAATAAATTAAAAAAATTTTGGGGCCACACTCAGATGCTCAGGGTTCACTCCTGGCTTTGCACTTAGGGCTCACTCCTGGTAGGGCTCGGGGACCATATTGGGCGCTGGGATAGAATTCGGGTTGGCAGCAAGCAAGGCACGCATCCTGTCTGCTATACCCTCTTTAGACCCCTTTAATAGAAGAATTTTTGGGGTGCCAAGTTTTTGTTTATATGAAAATTTACCTTACCCGACATCCCGTCAATCAGAAGTCACATTTTCCTGCAATTCTTCTGCCAGGTTGCAATTCAAATATTTATCAAATGAAGCACTTATACCTAATTTAAAGCTCGGAGTGTAGAATCTACCTTTGTTTAAGCAATTTGTTTTTCCTTTGTTTCTTCCCCAAATATTTTTTTTACAGTAGTATCAACATTTATGCTTTTCATCGGCAAAGTTATGCATTGAGGTCCTATCTTAAATTTGATTTTCTATCTTGCTTTCCACCATATTTTTTACGTCTCATCAAAACCCCTTAAACATTCTAAATGATGATACGAGGATCTGTCAGATGGCTGTAATCATATGTACCCTAATTTTCTTAGTCATTCCCCTAATGGATATTGAAATTGTTAGCAATTTTTCATTATTAACAATACAGAACATTTCCCGGGCTCTGACCTCGTTCTGGGTTATTTCCTCAGGTTTGATTCCTAGAAGTGAAGCCACGGCTTCACGCGTCTGACATTTCAGACTTTCTTCATCTCTAAAGCCAAATGACTTTTCTGAACGCTGACTCACCCCACTCCAGGACTAAGATCAAATACAGGTTTTAAAAAAGCATCTTGGGGTCCGGGGAGATGACTCAGAGGGCTGAGTGCATGCTTTGTATATGGGAGCCCCAGGTTAGAACCCAGCGCTTCATACGGTCCTCTGAGGACCACCAGGAACAACTCCCAAACCCTGAGCCCGGAGTAGCTTCTCAGTGAGGACACTGTTGGGGGGTAACCCAAAGACCTCCCCCTCCTCGGAAAGAAACAGTTGAAGATCTCTAACAAATTGTAAAGGCAGTAAAGTGTTACCACCGTCCCCCACCACACATACACCTGTTTCCCCATTATTAACATCTCACATTTGTGCAGCCCATTTGTCACAATTAATGGACAAACATTGATACATCATTAGCTGCCATTTCTCCTCTCCTCAGAGTTTCACAGTTTTCCCCGATTCCCCTTTGCATCCCAGGAGCTCCCAGAGGACTCTGCTGCTTGTCACAGGCCTGTCCTGGCTTCGAGTGTCTCAGATCTTTCATGGTTTTCATGTTTTGGAGAAGTATTGATCAAGTACTTAGTAGGGTAGTTCCCAATTGGGATTTGTTGGTTGTTTTCCTTCCCTGCATGTTGGGGACAAAGTTCACAGTTCACTGCTGTTCTCTGGGAGGGACATGACTGATCGGTGCTGACTAGGGAGTGTCAACTGGCCTGCCTGGTGCTGGACACTCTCTCCCCTGGACAGTAACCATCTCTCCTCCTCTCCACACTGTGTGCCTTGTGGAAATCACTAAAGTGTACTCCAGTTAAGGACTGGGGGGCATTCTCCCCCTTCTTGTGGGCAGAGTTTTTGCATAAATTATGTACGATTTTTTTTGTACTGAGGATCTGTCTATTCCTTCCTGTCATATATTTATTTGGATGATATCAGGATGGACTTATGAACTCATTTTATGCAAATGAATTTCATCATTTAAATAGATGCTTAGCACACAATGCATCTAGGTAAGTGATATAACTCGGTGCTTTTAGTATAACCACTGAATTATGTCAATAGGTAAATTCTTTTCCCTGCTCTCTGAAAGAGGTTCCTATCTGGTATGATTTGGTAGGTCATTTCTTGACTCTTTGCTCTCACATTTTAAAAATCTAAGTGAAAGATAATAGCATTTAAAACATTAATTAAAGGGGGCCAGAGTGCTAGTATAGTGAGTGGGTCCCTTGCTTTGTATGTGCCTGACTGGGATTGATCTCTGGCATTCCAAATGGTCCCCCGAACACTGCCAGGAGTAATTCCTGAGCACAGAGCCAGAAATGCTCAGGGCCCTGAGCCTCACTGGGTGCGATCCCCAAACAAACAGACAAAAAAAAAATCCCATTTATTAACCAAGAATATAAAGGTCTGTTTCTCAACTCAAATTTTTATCCCATTGATACTTGTGCAGTCTTGAATACTGTAAATTTGTCGTAAGTCCTGAAACCAGCAAGGGTTCATTATCCAATGTTTTTCTTATTTTTTTTAAAAGATTGTTTTGGCAGGGGAGAGGCATGTTGAAAGTGGACTATGAACTAAACATGTTTGCCACTCAAAGCCTCTTTGCAGACCACAACACC
>JAOXYA010000021.1:28718827-28729213 GCA_028565675.1 Sorex palustris | reverse complement strand
TTATACAATGATCAAATACCCATCCCTCCACCGGTGCCCATTTCCCACCACCACGGATCCCAGTATCCCTCCCACCCCCCTCCCCCTCATCCCACCCTGCCTCTGTGGCACAGCATTCTCTTTTGTTCTCTCCTTTTGGGTCCTGTGGTTTGCAAAGGAGGCAATGGGTGACAATCATGTTTATTCTATAGTCCACTTTCTGCATTACATCTAGTTTTTGTATTTAAAGTAGTTCTCTTTCAGGCAGTGTACAGTTCAGTCTTGCTTTTGTATCTAGTCTGCAAATCCGTACGTTTTTAAATAGAAATGTTTATTCCATTTAGATGTCATGTCATTATCAATATGGTGATGTTAATGTTATTTCTTTTTCATTCCTGTTTCTTCATTTTCATTTTATTTCATTTCAAAGGAATGAATCATCGAATTCACCAGGAGTGATCCCTGAGCACAGTCGGGTGTGGCCCCAAACCAAACCCTCACACATCTACAATCCTGGCATTAACAGAGATCACTGAGACTGGCAGTCACAAAGAAAGATGGAGTGTAGGTGAGGGTGAGGACCAAAGGGCACGTCCGGGATGCGCTAGCATCCACGAGGACCCGTTAGAAGCCACCTCTGTGACCCCCACTCTCCAAACTCAAGGCTGAGGGTCCAGTAGAGGAACAGCAGCTCTCAGAGGAAGAGAGTTTGTGGGAGGGTGCCTTGAGGCAAAGCTTCCTGGTACCCCAGGAACCCCGCTGGCCTACAGCCCGTGAAACAACAGAGCAGCTGGATATCTACTCTCGGCCAAGCCTGGACAAAGGTCTGCTTGTGGCCAGAACTGACCCGGAAGGACACAGAAAAAAATTCTCGGGAACATTTCCAGCTTGCTCAATTTGCTGAACAAGGCAGCTGCCACCCTGTGGGCTGGCAAGATGGGGTGCAAAAGGAAGAGCCTGGAGGGTCAGAACAAATGCCTCAACCCTGGAGCTGCCCTGCCAAGAAAGGAAGAAACACAGGGCCAGAAGCAGAGACCATCCACTTCTACTGAGCTCCATGTGGATTGTGGAGACTGGGTTGGGCACCCGAGAGAGTGGAATGGAAGGGGAACCCAAGAGATGTGGGGAAGGGGGTGGTTGTTTGCTTTCCTTCTGGGGCCACACCCAGAGGTGCTCAGGACTTACTCCTGGCTCTGTGCTCAGGGATCACTCCTGGTGGGACTCGAGGACCCTATGTGGTGCTGGAGATAAAACCCAAGTCAGCTGCAAGCAAGGAAAACACCCTAGCCACTGTGCTACCCTCTGGCCTGAAGGCAAGAGAGCTGTGCCTGAGAGCCCGTGGAGGAAGCACCGTCCTAAGGAGCCCCCCCTGGTCTCAGGACAGGGAGATGCTGGCAGGAGGGAGAGGAAGTCCAAGGTT
This sequence comes from Sorex palustris, assembly GCA_028565675.1. Classification (NCBI taxonomy): domain Eukaryota; kingdom Metazoa; phylum Chordata; class Mammalia; order Eulipotyphla; family Soricidae; genus Sorex; species Sorex palustris. Next base: position 28,727,814 of record JAOXYA010000021.1, on the reverse strand, counting down.
AGCAGAGGTGAACTGGACCCTGGACTGTGCTGGCCCGCATCCCCATGGACAGACATTCCACCCCAGATATGGACTAAACATAGCTTGGAGGGGAGTGAGTGCTTTAGACCATGAGGGATACCAGCAACAAACTGGCATTGGCCAAGCCGGCAGGGCCCCCGTGCATCACTGTGCTTTGACTTTTCTTCTTTCTTTCTTTCTTTCTTTCTTTCTTTCTTTCTTTCTTTCTTTCTTTCTTTTCTTTCTTATGGTGGGGGAACACACCCAGCAATGCTCTGGGTTTACTCCTGGCTCTGCACTCAGAAATCACTCCTGGCAGTGCTTGATCAAATCTGAGTTGACCATGTGAAAGACAAATGCCCTACCTGCTGTACTGTTGCTTGGATATTGGGTTACTATTTCTTGCCTTCCCTCCCCTCCCTTCCCCTCCCTTTTCTTTCTCCCCTTCCTTCCCCTTCCCCTTCCCCACTTCCCCCTTCCTCTCCCCTCCTCTCCCCTCCCCACTCCTCCTCTCCCCTCCCCTCCTCCCCTGTCTCTATAAAGTCAGCAGCTGTGGGTAGTCTCTTGACCCCTGTCAACATCATTAAATGACTCTGCACTCAGAGCTTCACTCTCCTCACTCATAATGGGGCTGCAATCTCCATCTTAGTAGGAGTGGGGTGCAGGCCGCTGGATAATGCCTCTCTGAGCTGTTCGGTACAGCTAGGGAGAAGAGTTGAGTTCTGAAAGTTGTCAAGGGGAGGGTCATGTGGGGCCACTCAGTAAACGTGTGGCCAAAGCCTTGACCAGTTTCCTGGGGAGGAATGGGTGAGACAGGGAGGCCCATTTGTGCATGGTTAGGACCAGATCGGCTGGTTTGTGCTTGAAGGCTGCTCTCTAGCAATGTGATCCCTGGCCCTGGACAAATGAGGGCAGGAGATTATTGGGTGGCCTGTGAGAGTTAGATGGGGGAGGGGCATGGGCAGATGGACTTCGGATGGACTGTTCTGTGGGTGACCTGAAGGCAACTTGTTGGCTAAGGAATTAGCTAGCTCTGGAAAGGGGCTCTCCCCAAGATCAGGGCATCAAAAATTTATAAAATATAAAAAGCAACTAATCCATGATGTCAAGCACGAGTTAGGGTCATTCACATCCTTATCCCTGCACCTTGCTTCTTGGTACGTCCAGTGAAGAAACACTTTTAGAAATGTGATGGTCGACCAGTTATCCCTCTCTCCCTTCTCTGGAGGACTCAACATAGAGGCTCTTCTTTCCAGAAAGCCTGTGACAGTGCCAATTCTGGCTCGCGGCATTTCCAAATGACTGAGCAATCCCAGACCCACAGACCCCCGAGCCCTGGGGTTCCCAGGAAAAGGAGAGAAAAGACCCAGCTTCTTGCCTCCATGAAGCCAGAGGACAGCTTCTGTCTTTCTTTCCCCTGCTGGTAGAATGAGGCTAATTTTGACTTCCCAGCAGCTCCGCTTCCAAGTGAATAACTAGAAGCAGCAAGCCCAGGATTGGAACCTGCTGGTGCAGTTAGAAATAAATTGCATGGGCACGGATTCCAGCGGCAGCGGCCCTTGGCGGGGGAGGAGGAGAGTACTGAGAACAGACTCATCTTCCTCCTGTCTGAGCAAGAGGCTGCTTCTTGGAAGGATGACTCAGAGCCCCAGATAGCAGCCTTCCCTACGAAGTTCAAAGCACTCAAGAGATGGAAAGCAATTAAGTCGGCATATAGCCTTGAAAGAGAAGGTGTGTGGAGTGGGGATGGGGGGGCATCAGGGAGTCGGGCAGTTATTATCCCGAACCTTGGAGGGGCTTTCTGCCTTGGGGGCAGGTGTCTGTACCTCAGAGGGGGCTTTTGGCCACAATGAGCCTATGGATGAATTTAACGTGGCTGATAGCCGCAGGGACCTCTCTGCCTCGCGTGAGTGGATTACAGTGGGAGAGCTCTAGGGCTGGGTGACTGGGTGCCCAGTGAGGTGCCCTGGGATGCCTGGTCCTCTCCTCTTGGTGTCCGTTCGGTGGACACGTGAGCTTTTGTACTTCCTGTTGGTCTTATGCAGGCAAGGCCAGTGATCTGCTCTGAGCCACAGCTCAGCCCCTTGCCCTCTCTGTGCCGTCTCCAGAATCAGATGGGCATTAGGTCTAGGCCCTTCGTTTGCCGGCAGCAGCCGACGGGCAAGCTCCTTGCTCACTTTAGGGGAGAGGCCTTCCTAACCTGGCTCTGAAAAGCCAGGAAGCATCTGCCACGGTAGCCTGAGCTGGTCTCCAGGCCGAGAGACAGTGGCTGGGCCTCGGGCCTGCTGATGAGTTTAGCTTGGGCCCTGGTTCCAAACGCCGGAGGAGGGAACAGATTCTGTGAGTCACAGAGAGAGAGAGAATGGGGTCCCACCTGAACCAGGCTTAGGACCCAAAACTGATCGCTGACTCCTCCGTGTGAGAGGAGAGAGCACTGCTGGAGACACAGGCACTCCCACCCCCACCCCCATCCTGAGTCTATGACGGCATCTTACCTGTAGCCAGGAACCCTGGCTCCACCACTTGCTGTGTGATATTGGGCTGGTGCATTGATCTCTCTGGGCCTGAGATCTTGCACTTCTTTCAGCTGGCAGAGATCATTTAGCTTTGGTTTCAGACGGTGAGAGCTACATTGGTGGGGGGCTTTCAAGAAGCACCTGCGATGGAACAGAACACCTGTCTCTGTCGTGCTGCTTAAAAGACCTCTTTGGAGAGGATGGCCTTAACCACAAAGGGGAGGGGAGCGCAATCACAGAGGAAGCCTGGGCGAGGGTGAGGGAAGTGACCCTGTACCGAGCTCCATCACTTGATGGCTGGGTTTAAGGTAGTGCCCGCGAATGTCTCTCATGGGTGGAAACGTCTCCAGGACGGGATTTGGCATCTTGTGGGGGAGTCTCCAAGACTGGGCATGTGGCTCACTCATCCTCAAAGTTTGACCCCATGTTTTATCATCTATTAATGATTCTTGCTGGAATCAATTAGCAACACTGATGACCAGTAGGACTCTGAATCTTGCCAATGGTGACCATAGGACCATCACTCTCTGTGGTTTGATGGGGGAGGGCAGCAGTTTGGGCCATACCCAGCAATGCTCAGGGGCTTCTGCTCTGTGTCTGAAGGCCAATCCTGGCGATGCTGGGGGGACCATGTGATGCCCAGGATCAAACATGGGCATCACGCATCCAGAGCTTTCACTCAGTATATTGAATTGTCTCTCTAACCCTTCTTGTTATTTTCTTTTCCAGACCTCTTCCAGCTTATCTGAAAGCCTGGTATCATCTGTTTATTTATTTTGGTTGGGGGGCACATACCCAGTGGTGCTTGGTGGCTACTCTGGCTTTGTGCATGGGGCTCATTCCTATTTGTACTATATTTAAGATATATTTTGAATTAAACTATTTTATTTTAGTGTACACAAAAGCCACAACTGTTGATACAATTCCAGAGTTGAAATTGATTAGATAACAAAGCACCAATATTAAAATCAGTAAGTATAAAAATCATTTTTTGATGTGAAAATTATCACATCTCATCAGAGGATTGTTAAGTCCTTAACAACCTAAGAATTTACTAAGAATTTACTTGGCTGTTTGCTTCTGCTTTAGCCTTCTGTGTTATTGTTTGTTGAGTTTAGTTGCTGCTACGTTACTTTCCCATCTGACTGTGTGCTCCTACTGGAACTTCAGTACTGAGAAATTAGGAGGGGCTGTGTGGCTGTGTGTGTGGCTGCGTGGTCCAGAGACCTTAGGGTCTACAGTCCCATTGACCAATGAGTTGACAAAGGCTGCAGATATGGGAGGTGGGCGTAGCCGCTGGGACTTCTGGAAGTGTGTGTGTGCTTGTGTGTGTGTGTGTGTGTGTGTGTGTGTAGGGGGTGGTGTGTAGGAAGCATCCCACCCTGACTCCAAGAAGACCCAGAGTTCTTAGTCTGGGCACCAGGCTTCCTCCGGAAGGGATACAGTTGGCGTATCTGCAGAGAATATCGGTGAAATGGTCGAGTCTTGCCCTTGGTGTGGTCACAGAAGTGGGCTGTGGGTATGGCTGCCGGGCTTCAGCAGATCATCTACTTGACCCACCTGCCTCCCAAGGATGCCCCAGAGTTTTCAGACAGAGGGACCAATGATTCCATGCATCTTAGCTCCTTAACTTGCATCTCCTGGGAGATTTAGTGGTGAATTGGTAGAGCCAGGGCAGTTAGCACGGCTGTGGTAGGCAGGTCTCTCCTTTGGCATTTGATGTTCTTGCTTTGGCTGTAGTCTGGACATGCTCAGGGTAGGTGCTTGGCTGACATCTTTTCTGGGTTCCCTCAGAGACGGGGCCCAAGGAGGACACGGTGCTGCCGGCGAGAGGTGTCCAGTCCACTCTCCAGCAGGCTGCGTGCAATGTGTAGACATGAGGGAGTGTGATCCCCATGTGCCAAGCCGAAGTGTGTACAGGCACCACAACTGAAGCATGTGCAATCCACCAGTCCCCCAGTGCAAGCCAACAGCTGTGTGAGCACTATAACAGGGGAGCGAAGCAGGGGATGATGGGACGGGAGGGTTCTGCGCTCACAGTGCTGTCCTACTCCAACCTCTTATGCCAGAGCAGCACTAAATGGACAGGTGGGACACAGATGGGAAGTCCAGAATCTAGACTGGGGTGGGGAGACTACAGGGGTTAAGGCTCTTGCCTTGCATACCGTCTACTTGGGTTCAATCCTGGGCACAGCATAGGGTCCCCTGAGCACTGCCAGGAGCGATCACTAAGCACAGAGCCAGGAGTGAGACCTGAGTGAGTACCACCAGGTGTGGTCCCTCACGAAAACAAAAGCAGAATCCCGAGTCTCTTTCCCCTCAGTAAGAGGTTCCTGCTAACCTGCTGTGTGATTTCATATGAATGTTCTCACCTGTCTGCGTCTCTTGGCGCCCTCCCTTGAAAACTAGTGAGGCTACCGTTGGAATCCGTAAGCCCCAAGGTCCTCTTCAGCTCCAGAGTTCCAGGAGTTCCTAGGGGGGCCTGTTTCAAACAGTGTCCTCTGTTACAGTTGGAAGGACTGTCAGGAGTATTGCTCAGTTCAGGCAAATGGTAAAAGTGTCGGCCACTCTAATGAAATGAGTACATTTTTGCTCTAAATGTCATGGGTGTTTATTATCAGATTAAACTACAGAGGACCTAATTTTAGCTCTTCCAATTCAAGTGGTGCCACGCAGATTAAATGTTAGGCATAATTAAAGATTCAGATGTAGTTATATTGAATTATAAACCTCATTAAGTGCAACGTACCGGGAAGGCCCCTGAGACCAGCTACAAAGGACTTCCAGTTGCACTGCTGCAGTTATTAAAATATTGAAAAATAAATCTCACTCCCCAAATATTATGACTAGGTGGAAGGAAGTTTGAGATGATGGTTGGGGTTGGTTGCTCGGTCATTTTCTGGTACTTTTGCAAATAGTGGTGAAGGGTATCTTTCCTTGGTCTCTCGGGTGGGTTTTGTTTGTTTGGGGGCCAATGCTCAGGGATTACTCCTGCCTCTGTGCTCAGAGATCACTTCTGGAAGGTTTTGGGAGCTCATCTGGGGTGCTGGGGGATGGAACCTGGCATGGCTCCAGGCAAATCAAGTGCCTTGCCTGCTGTACTCTCTCTGGACCCTCCACTTGGGGGATGAAGCCTTCTTGTGCCTTGCTCCCACCCCCAACACCTCGCCCATGCTAAGCCCCCGGTCCATCTCTGAGGATGACCTCAAGATGGTCGGGTTGTGTTTCTGTACCCCTCAGTGGCAGGGCCACCGGGGATGAGGGGAGTGGCTTTCTAATCCTGAAATTTTTTTCATTGAGCAAAAGTGTCTCTGGGTGGCATTTCTTTTTGTCTGTGACGATAATATCTTGTCAGTTGACACATTTCATACATTATGGAAGAGGATAAAACAGTCAAAACTCGGGGTCTGGGGAAAGCTCAAAAATGCTCAGTGGCAAAGCGCTCACCTCGCAAGCCTGAGACCAGAAGTTCTATCGGCCCCAGGATCCTGATGGCGCTATCTTTTATGACCCCCAAAGACACAGAGTAAAAGAGCTCTGGTGTACCCCCATCCTTCCCACCCCTCAGGACCACCACCACAAGTGTGTCCAGTCTCTGGTCAGTACAGTGACAGAAACTAGAAGGGGGCAGAAATAGATAAATAAAACCAGCCGCTTCTATTTTTTTTTAAGGTAAAAACTCTGACTACTGCAAGACGGTCATGGTTATTATTTTGATGCATGTCTCTCTCCAATTTAAAGAAAATAAAGGTTCATATGTTAAAGGCCATTTTTTCATCTGTGAAAGATTTCAATGTGACATGGTTATCTTTCCCCATCACTAAATATTGAGATTAGCCTCGTCTAATGGCTAATGACATTCCATAGTCTGAACTTAGTTTTCCTCAACCAACTCCCCCGTGACTGAGCATTCCAATCATTTCAATTTTTAGAACTATTAAGCCACACCGTAAGGGCCAGAAAATTCACACATCTCTGCCTGCTTGTCTGATTAGCTCCACCGAAGGCGTCCCTAGGAAGGGATTAGGCAGTGCCAGTTCTCATCTGTACACTAATACCATGTAACAAACAACTCTGAGCTCGGAGCTGGGAATAATGAGCAGTTATCTGGCTCACGCGCCTGTGGCAGGAGAGGTGGGTTTGGATGGGTTCACGGACATTGTGGGATTGACCGCAGGCAGCTACATCTTGGATGGTCTAACCTAGGACAGCTGGTTACAGGATGACTCGCTCTGCTCCATGACTCTAATATGGTCTCGGGACAAAAGTAGATAGGTCAGGGTGTTCTTAAGTCTCCATTCTCAAGTCTTATTCAAGTTCAGGAACATGCTTATTAATTAAGATGGGTCTTGTGCTGAACTCAAAAGGTCAAGACCCAAGAGGTCAAAGTCAAGTGGTCAAGGTGGAAATGTGGAGCAGGAGAGATCGTACAGTGAGTAGGAAACTTGTCTTGCATACAGCCAGCCCGGGTTTGATCCTCGACATCCCATATGGTCCCTCAAGCACTGCCAGGAGTGGTCCTTGAGTGCAGATCCAGGAGTAGTCCCTGAGCGTTGCTGGGTGTGGCCCCCAAATAAAAAAAAAACAAGATGGAAAGAGTTGCTTTTCAAAGGTGTGGGTTCGGGAGGGGTGTGGATTTGGTGTCTTGAGTGGAATCCCCATCCTGTAGACTGTCGAAGCGTGCAGGCATTGAGTGTTGTGACACGTGCTATGAACTGTCCAGCACTGGGACCAGGTGACCGTGCCGAAGATCCTTCATCAGCTGTATGGAAGTGTGTTCTTTGTGGAGTAAACAGAGCCCGCTCCTCAGGACACCTGTCCCCTCTTGCTGTCCTGGGGATATCAGCACCTGTTCTCTGGCCAATGCTCTTCCTTCCTCTTCCCTGCCCTATTTCCATACCACCCCCCCCCCGCCCCTGCATCACCACTACTAAATCCTGCTGTTTCCAAAGCTACCTCTCACCTCTGCAATTTCCTTAGCTACTTAATCCTTTGAGCTCCGCTAGAGCAGAGAGGGGGGATCAAGTAGTCTTAGTTTGCACAGGATATGGTCTGTTTTAAAATATTAAGTTCTGGGGGGAGAGAGAGAGAGTAAGAGAGAGAGAGAACAAGAGAGAGAGAGAGAACAAGAGAGAGAGAGCGAGTACAGCAGGTAGGGTGCTGGTCTTACACTCAGTTGACATGGGTTTGATCCTTGATACCACATGTGGTCCCTTGAGCACTTCCAGGAGTGATCCCTGTGCACAAATCCAGGAGTAAGCCCTGAGAACTGTCAGAAATAAGAATAGAGAAAACCCCATGAAGTTCACTGTTTCAGCAACTTCAGTGCCAGGGGGGAAAATGGGCAGCAGAGCAACAGGGTCGGCACCTACAAAGGATCAGATGGTGAGAACTGCCCAGGTAGCGCAGTTCTCATCATTTCTATTGCAACCACTAGGCTTTGCCATTGCAGCAGCCAGAGATAATAGGCAACAAAGGAGTGTGCCAATAAAACTTTATTTACAGGGCTTGGGGTATGGTTCAGTGGCAGCACAGTGAGTTCTTTCTAGGCACTAGGCCACATCCTGAAGGAGGGCTGTGGCCCTTTAGGTTGGTCCTGGGCACCACTACAACCAAGTGTGGGAGGAAGACAACCAGATATGCAGCCCCTGGTGCACAACAAAGAGAAGGGCAAGGCTGAGAAGACGTTTTCAGAGGCAGCAGTGGGCTGAGTGGCCCCACGTGCCACAGCTGTTACCTTTCCTAGACTGTGTGGTTGGCCACAGTGTAGCTCTGTCTTGCCCATTGTTTCATGTGCATACCCATGATCTCTATGCTGGGATGTAAGTGTAGTATCTCAGTGTTATGCTCTTTCACTCAACAGTTGTGAAGCTAGGTAAGTCGCTTGACCTCTTTGGCCTCAGACTCCTCATCTGTTAAATGGGGTTTATGATGGTGCGGACTCCATAGTGTTGTGAAGATTAAATGAGTCCGTCTTTGTACAGCTTTGGCACCGAGTGAGTGCTCAATTAGTGCTCAATTAGCATCGTCGTCTTCATCACCCTCTATGATCATCCCCTCACTCTCAGCATCCACACCATCATCACACTCACCATACTCGCCACCATCCTTCCATCATCATCGTCACCATCTTCACCTCCATCATAAACACCATCACTATTGTCACCATCACTGTCACCACCTCCTCGCCCCATCACCTTTCCAGATGTCTTTTTTTTTTAATTTTTATTTTTATTAGTGAGACATCATGAGGTACAATTGTAGACTTACAAATTTTTGTGCTTGGGTTTCAGTTATACAATGACCAAATACCCATCCCTCCACCAGCGCCCATTTCCCACCACCATGGATCCCAGTATCCCAGTATCCCTCCCACCCCCAATTCCCCCCATTACACCTTGCCTCTGTGGCAGGGCATTCCCTTTTGTTCTCTCTCTCCTATTGGGTGTTGTGGTTTGCAAAAGAGGCAAT
>JAOXYA010000021.1:28695822-28706561 GCA_028565675.1 Sorex palustris | reverse complement strand
GTATTCGATATGCCAAACACAGTAACAACAAAGTCTCCAATGGAGACGTTCCTGGGCCCGCTCGAGCAAATCGATGATCGACGGGAGGGCCTTTACCTTTACTTTTACTTACCCTGATTACATAGTTAAACATAGGCATCTGGTTGAGAAATAGCGTTTTGGGTCTTTTGAACAAGAGAACGGTCACGGTCCTCTAGTTGTTCAATGATTTGCTCGAGCGGGCCCAGTAACGTCTCCATCATGATAGATCCTTATGTGTTGGTCTCAGATTTCCCTTTGGAGCCGCTGGAGGTCTGTCAGGCTGCATCGCCCACCTCCTTCCACTGGAGGGCGCTACTCTGGGGGGTACGGTTGAGCTCACACATTTGGAGGCTGTCTGGTGGGCGGGCGGCGTGGGTGGGCTTTGCAGGGTAGAATTCCCGCCAATCTGAAACAAAGGGGGCCTCGGAATGGAAGGACCCTGTCTCTCCATCGTGGAATGAGACGGGGCAAGTGGGGATTGGCGTCACCCAGAGTACTGGGCACAGCCCCTGTCCCTCTTGGCCTCAGTTGCCCCCATACATGATGTGGAGTTGTGAAGCACAGGGGCTCTCCCACCTTCACAGAGGACCCCACACACAAATAGCGATTTTTTTGTTTGTTTGGGGGCCACACCGGCCGATGCTCAGGGGTTACTCCTGGCTCTGCACTCAGGCATAACCTCCTGGTCAAGCTCGGGGGACCCTATGGGATGCCAGGGATTGAACCTGGGTCAGCTGCGTGCAAGGCAAACGCCCTCCCCACTGTAAATACTATCGCTCTGCCCCCCGCCCCAAATAGTTATTTCTTCCAGCTTAGCAGAGTTCGGGATTCAGATGCTTGAGATCACCCAGTGCCTTAGTCCCCCACTGCATGTCTTAAAAAATAGTGATTTCTCCACTTCTCCTATTAAAAACGGTGGCCTACGGGTGTTCTGTTTTTCTTCTCTTGCCAAAGTCTCGGGTGGTCCAGGACTGGAGGGGGGCCAGGCACGCAGGCCCTTTTCTGCTCCTCCATCATGAGTGACTTTCCTTCTGAAGGTCACTTGCTCTAACAGGATTGCCAGAGCGCCAGCCTTCACCTCTGCGTTCCAGGCAGGAATAGGAGGTTCCTTCCAGCTATCAGTTCTCAGAAGTGATACCCAGTCATTGCACTGACCGGAGTTTAGTCACTGGGGTTGGAGCTGGGGCTAGGGAAGGTTATTTTCTAACCAGACCCATTCAACAACCTTGAATTAAATGAAGATTCGGCTTGTGAAGAAGAGCAGAAAGAAGCATGAACAGCTCCTGCGGGCGACCAGCGGTTTCTGCCGTCCTTCCCATTCGGTCTCGACCTGGAAGGAACTCTCACACCGGCCAGCTGGGTGTGTGTCCACTGTCCCTGCATCGCGGGCCTGGGCTGCCCCGTGGGGCTCGGCTGCGGGCCTGCGTCCAGCGGGGCCCAGCGCACCGAACCCCCCTAGCACGGCTTCGCGGCTGCTTCCAAAGCAGCGCCTGGAGCCTCCGGGCCGGGCAGAGCTGCTGGCGGCGCTGTCTGGCCAGGACGAAGCCCCCTTGGCCAGGAGGAAGTTCCCTTCGGCTGTCCTTGAGCCGGTGGCACCGCTCTGGGTCACCGGCCCGAGCTCAACTGGCCGCACATGCGCACAAGCCCCCCGCGCTCAGCCCTATAGATGCACCCTCGCTTTCTGCAGCGCACATGCAGACCCCTGCAGTCCCTGTCTCTGTCTCTCTCCGTCTCTGTCTCTCTGTCTCTATCTCTCTCTGTCTCTCAATCTCTGTCTCTCTCTTTGTCTCTCTGTCTCTGTCTCTTTCTGTCTCTCTGTCTCTATCACACACACACGCACACACACACACACACACACACACACACACACACACACACTCCCCTGCTCGCCCGTTGGCATGGGTAAATCTGTAAGCGCTGACCGGGACCATGTGGCTCAGTGGTGAGGCACAGTCCCTGCCCCCTGCCCCACCCCCCCATAGAGCAAACACAGAAACCCAAGAGACACAATCATGGTGGAGGGGTAGAGACCCGAAGCTTTGGGAGAGGCGGGGAGGGGGGTCCCTCTTTTATTTGTTCTTTCAGCGGAGCAATCTCACAAATCAAATGTGGGAGCTAAGTTTTCAAGCTGTTTTCTCAACAGTGGTTTTTCCAACTCAACCCCCGGAGCTAACCACGTGCACTCATTTTCCTTAACAAATGACCTCCTTTAGCTTCATTAGTTCATAATTAATTTGCTAGCTTGTAACCAAGATAATTAACACTCCTGATTAGAGACAGGCAAAGGAAGAAACCTCCTTTTTCATGGCCCGGGCAAATATTGATGAAAATCCGAGCCATTTCCTAATTTTCTTTACGATTTGATTCATCGAAGGCGGTGGTTGGTGATTCATGGATTTTGTTTAAACAATTGAGATGCAGGGAGGTTGCTCAAGCTGGAGTGCTCTGTTATCAGCGCGTGTTTGGGATCAGCTTACTGCCTTTTCCTCGTGTATTAAGATACGCAGCTGGGCTGGGGAGATGAGTCAGAGGCCCGATCATTCCCCTGGTCCCGCTTGGTCCTTGGGGCACTGCTGACTGTGGCTTGAAAACAAACACCAGATCCCAAGCCGGAGAATGTGGCAGCCAAGTGTGTGGCACAGCTGAGGCGAGTGGGGACAGATGTAGGACTGAGAGGGCATCGCAGGACCAGGGACATCCGCAGCACCCCAGGGCATTTGCCTTGCGAGTGTCTGACCCGGTTCCCCCCCCCTCCCCAGCACCCATATGGCCCCCTGAGCCCCACCAGGTCAGAGCCAGGAATCAGCCCTGAGCACAGCCGGGCATGGCCTTGAAGCCAACAAAAGAGTGACATCCTAACGGCAACATCATCCCTGCGGGGTCTTATGCAGTGACTGGACTGTTGAATAACTTCAGGTCTGGGACCCCGCCCACTCCACAGCCAAAAATCCGTGTAGAACTTCATTTTTCTTATTTCTTTTTTGGCAGTGCAGGGGATCAAACCCAGGGCCTCACACAAGCAAGGCAAGTGCCCTGCCACAAAGCTCCACGTCCAGCTTCAGCCTCACCCTTGGCTCCTCCAAATCTGAACTACAACCACCCCTTGGTAACCATGGGGGAGCCGTGTCAGGACCCTCATGGTACCAAGATCCGAGATGCGTGAGTCTCTGATAGTTCATGGTCCTTATTCCTGGGTTTCAGTGTCCGGATTCAATCATCCCATATAAGAGGTGGCCAGATTTGCAGATTTGAAACCCCAGGAAGGTGGTACAACCTTCCCTCAGTGGACCTAAGTGGACCTGCGATGTTGCTCAAGGGTCAACTGTAATTTAGTTGCTTTACTTGATGCCCACGCAGCCCTGGGACTGGCATAGCAAGTCTCAGTGTTCCGGAGGAGAAGAAAACTCCAGAGAATGCGATGAGTGGAGGGGTGGGTGGGGCACAAGCCAGGAACAGCGCCCCCTGCAGGCTTCACCCTGCTTCGTCCCATTGCTGAAGAATATTGCTGGAAACAGAGGCTGGGGGGTTGCAGCTTTTCACACTGGCCTCACCTGCATGTCTAACACCAGGTCAGCAAGGATCCTACCCTCTGCTCTGTGTCCTGGCTACCTGGCACAGGTTCTGCTCAGAACTACCCAAACCTGCTTCCATCCTACTTCCTGCCAGGCCCCGTGCTGCTCTTGTTTTTATTAGTCTGTGACTGGTGAGGAGACCGGGCTTAGGAGGGACTAACTTGTCCAAGGTCACAGGCGTGGAGGCCGGAGTGTGGCCGATGTCCTGGCTGTCAGACTTCCCATTTTTCAGGCAGGACATCACCAGGCCTGGATGGGGATTCCTCCCTGGAGAGGCACTCCGCAGTGAAGGATGCGGGGGATAAAGGATGCTGGGGACAAGAAGAGAAAGCTGGTGCTTACCTGTGCTCCGTGAATGTGGCCGGAAGTGTATGCATGGTGGTGGGGGTGGGCAGGTGGTCACAGGCAGAAAACAAAAATCACATTTGGTGATGGGTGGGCGCAGATATCCCCGCTCCCCCACCCAGCAGCCACCCAGTGTTCCACAAAAGCCCATTATACTTTCCTGGGGTGGCAAGTGGGGGTGAAGGATGATGGGGATGAATGATGAGGGGGTGAAGGATTCTGGGGATAAAGGATGCTGGAGAAAAAGGATGCCTGGGATGAAATATGGGTGGGAGTGAAGGATGCTGAGGGTAAAGAATGCTGGGGATGAAGGATGCTGGGGATGAAGGATGCTGGGGATGAAGGATGCTGGGGATGAAGGATGCTGGGGGTGAAGGATTCTGGGGATGAAGGATGCTGGGGATGAAGGATGCTGGGGACAAAGGATGCTGGGGACAAAGGATGCTGGGAATGAAGGATACTGGGGATGAAGGATGCTGGGGATGAAGGATGCTGGGGGTGAAGGATGCTGGGGATGAAGGATGCTGGGAATGAAGGATGCTGGGGATGAAGGATGTTGGGGGTGAAGGATGTTGGGGGTGAAGGATGCTGGGGGTGAAGGATGCTGGGGTTGAAGAATGCTGGGAGTGAAGGATGCTGAGGGTAAAGAATGCTGGGGATGAAGGATTCTGGGGATGAAGGATGGTGGGAGTGAAGGATGCTGGGGATGAAGGATGCTGGGGATGAAGGATGATGGGGACGAAGGATGCTGGGACGAAGGATGCCGGGGATGAAGGATGCTGGGGCAGAGAGCTCATGGATGATAGTTTCAAGTCCAGCAGGCAGATGGAAGTGCAGATTGGGGAGGGCACCCTCACCCCCAGCTCCAAAGGCACCTGCCGTTTAGGGTAAGTGGGCTAGAGGAGCACCTTATTGGGTAGCAGAGACCCCAGCCCCAACCCCGCACTCAGGAACATGGGAGCTGAAACAGCAGCTGATTTCTACACAGAACCTTCCAGAAAGCATCAGCGCTGCCTGCCAGGGGATTTGTAACTGCAGGCTTTGCTTTGATGAAGCTAAGGGGATTTCAGCGGCCCCCTTGAGCTGGGGACTATGGGATTAAGAGTGTCTGTGAAGTTGAAGCTCTCATGTTAACTTCTCTATCCTCTGAGCACCACCAGAGGATATATCTCCGGGGCAGGGGCGATAGTTCAGCAGGGAGGGCACGTGCCTACACAGGACCCCCGAATTTGCCTCTGTGCCCTGAAGGCGCATTCTGCACGATCAAGGCCCTAAGAATGGGTGCCGAGCCCCTGTGGGGGGCTGTCTTCCTAGGCCAGTTTGGGGATCCTTCCCAGGCCCTGGCACAGTCCGAGGAACCCTCCTGGGACCTAAGAAGGGGTGAGCAGCAGCAGGGAGTGACGAGGGGCCCAGGGCTGCCCGAGGGAGGGGCGGAACTAAAGAACAGTCCCTGCCATGCTGAGTGTTTTTCGAGGCCGGAGCTCATGAGCCTGGGGGTGACACGCTGCCATCACCACCATGGCACAGATGGGGAAACCGAGGCATACAGAGTCTCCTGGCCTTGCCTGGAGCTGCCGGGCTGGTGAAGGGAAGAGCTGGGACTGGAGGGACACTGAGGGACATTGGGCAGCGGCTGTGTGGTCCTCAGGCCGAGGCGAGGCGCTGTGAGGAGGGCGGGGGCTGTGAGGAGGGCGGGGGCTGGGGTGCCATGCCCGGCAGGGTTCTGAGTAGGGGGCTCCGCCTGTCAATCCCACTGGCTTTCCCTGCCCCTCTGAGGCCTGGCCATGAGGTCTCAGAGCCACAGGCAGGGTGCCGCGGTGCGGGAGGTGGATGCAGGACCCCCAGGGTCCCTGGTGGTGTGGGAGCAGGTGGGTGCAGGCTCCAGGCACCTCCCTGGGGCTGGGGTCTTCACTGAGGGGGGGGCGGGGAGAGGTGCACATTGGGCGGAGCTGTGGGCTCACTCCTGGCTCAGTGCCCAGAGCTGGTTTTCGGAGGTGCTTGGGGGACCACGTGGTGCCGGGCTAGTGGGTGCAGAGATGGCCTCAGTCCTGTGGGCCTCCTCAGTCCGGGCCTCCCTGGGTGAAGTGCTTTAGTCTTTGGGAGAGGCTGCATGGCCTCCGTGGGGGCCGCGCCTGCTTCCTGCCCCCCGCCTCTCTGCTGGAGGGGAACGGGAGGGAGAACGGGGTACCCCGTGGCTGGGGTCCTAGGCAGGCGAGACCCACTCACCTACGTGGTAGTTCTCTCCTCAGTACATCCAAGGCCCTTTCCCGTCTCCTGGAGGAGGAAGTAGGGGGATTGTGGGGGCCCCAGGGAGGCCGTGGGGGCTCCTGGCTCCTCACTGAGCCGGCTGGGGGTAGCAGAGCCTCTCGGGAACAGGCCGAGTCTGGGCAGAAGTGCCCGTTGCCATGGCAAACGGTCTTTCCAGAGAGCCAGGCGGCTCCTTGCGGAACCCCGCCCCCCGACGCCAGGACCAGCGCAAGCTAGAGTCAGAGCAGAGCCTGTCACCCCCCCCCACCAAGAAATCAGGCAGAAAGCTCGCCCCATGCCCGACCGGCTCCCGGCAAGGACAGTCACGAGGCAGGAGAGTCTCAATCCTGGGCGTGAGCTGCTGTGGGGAGTCGACCCCAGCTGGTCGGCAGGGTGGGGTGAAGGTCTCCTGTGGCTTTTGCATGTCCCCACTCTGGGCATCAAAGAACAAGCCACTGGCCCGTGCCTGGCTGAGGTTAGGTTTTTTGTTTACTGGGTCCACCACAGTAACTCCCCGTTTCCAGTTGCTGGGTGGGTAGAATGATGTATCCTTAGAGTCCAGCACAGGGCCTGGCTTCAGGATGGGTGAAATGCATATTTATTCCTGCTACTGATTTTTATTATCATCCCCATCCCCTTTTGTTTCCAAATCTAGAAGCTTGATTAAAAAAAAAAAAACTAGAGGACTTCCTGGAGGTGGTGTTCCGAGATTCAAAGCAGAATATATCTGGGCTGGGGATGTGACTTGATGGTGAAACACTTGCCTTGCCTATGTAGGGCTCCAGGTTCAATTCCCCAGGACCGCCAAAATCAAAAACCATAAACCCCCAAAGCAGGAAAAAGCAACCAAAAATAAGTTCTATCAGATTTCTTATAAAATAATCCCATGTCCAGCATAAGGTCTCTATGTCATGTGCAATTGATTTTCCAGATTCTTAGGCAACCCTTCAGGGTTCTAGTCACCCTATTTTCCAGATGAGACTGGGAAAAAATATGAAGTCACTAACACGGACCACACAAGGCATTTGAGCCTGGGCATCTTTCTGTGTCTAACTTGTTTGTGCAACCCGAACCCCCAGGTGTCTCCTGTGCCCTCCCTGCCCCGAGTCCCCTCAGTGGCACCTGGCTCCCAGAGGGGCACTGGGCACTGTGGTCTCTGCTCCCTCCTGCCTTCTGTGTCCTCAGCAAAGCCACAAAGCTGCACTGTCCAGGGTCTGGTGTCCACAGAGCTGGACTGTCGAGTATCCAGTGTCCCCTGAACCAACACGAGGAGGAAAAGACAGGGGGCACCCCTGGCCAGAGTGCCAGTGCCCGGTCTCAGGAGCCGCCTTCTATGCCGCCAACCAGGGTCAAACCACAGCTTGACCCCCGGCACCTGCGGGCCCCAGAGCGTGGCCTCGAGCCAGCCTCAAGCACCACCAAGTGGGGGGAGGAGTTCCGTGGGAGACAGCGGGCCTGGCTGTGTGTCACGCTCCGGGGCAGGTGACGTCCCGGCCGCTCGGCCGACCAAATGGCCACCAAGCGGGGGCCCCTAGGTAGGCATGCTCTGGGTCCCGGGAGGGGCTGCCTAAAAGCTGACAGGGGAACCCGAACTGGATGTGTGTCTGAGGAGTGGGTGGAGTACTGGCCAGGGAAACTGAGGCACGAGCCTTAGCCCCGGTGCTGAGCAGACTCAGATCCCATGTGGTCCGGCGTCTGGCCTGGGGCTGATGGGGAGTTGGCACTGCGTCGCCATGGAGTCCTGACCGCCCCTAGACGGGGCTGGATGTGGAGGCAGCATGGCCATCCCAGCTTGTGGAACAGGAAAGAAAACGGGGTGAGCGGGACGAAAGCGACACCTTTCAGCACCTCATTCTTAGCGCCCTGAGAGCACCCCGGCAGCACCTCTCTGGCCCAGAACCCCGGGAGCTGACATTACCTTGGGCTGGGGCCTGACTGCAGGACTCCAAAGTGTCAACGACTATTGTCCCTTTAAAAATGCCCCCCGAGGGCCAGGGGATGGGAGGTGGCCAGGGCACGCACCAGGCACAGTGGGATCCACCATCGGCGAATGCGGCCCCCAAACAGTGCAGGGTGACCAGGGGCCCCCAGCGTCACACCCTCTGGCCTCACACTGAGTTCCCAGTCGGGTGAGAATCACAGGGGTGGCCCCTGGGCCCCGGAGCACTATTTTGGGAGCCCCTTCCCACACCAGCAAAAATCTGCAGGCTTCCAAGAAGGCCTTACGGTGAGGGGTCTGGGGGTGCCGTTCCACCCCGGGAACCTCCCCAGTCCCTTCTCACTCCTCTTCCCATCCCCCCGTTCCTGTCCTTCCTTCTCCCTCACTGGAGCACAAGGACACAGGATTGTCCTTGCCTCTGACCTACGGCTGGCCTCTGTCACCCACGGCATGGTTACTGAGCAGCCTGTCCCGAGAGACTATTGGGGGTGGGGAGGAAGGGGAGGAAGTGATGAGAGGCCCTAAGAGCCCGGGAGGTGCCCCATCCCCTGCCCTGGGAGAGACAGACACCCCTCACCATGCAAAGCACGACCCTCCTCCCCACCCCCCTGCCCACGCCTGCCCCCGGTACCTCCCTCCCCGTCCTCCCGAGACCAGAAGACTGGGGAGCTGTCAGGGTTCACGTTGCTCCATCCCCACGGTGCTGGGAGGCCCGTGTCTGCCTGTCCCTGCCGTCCTACGGCTTCACCCCGCTCAGGACTGCAGCCGTGGCGGATGTCGTGGAGAGGACATGGGCCAGGGTGGCAGTTCAAACACTCTGGGAGCTCATCGCAGGTCTCTGAGGACCCCACCCCCACCCTGTTTGTCCATCCGGGCGGCCACTCCCACTGAGGCTATCTCTAGCTCACGCCTGGAAGCTGGTCGGCAGGGGGCGCACGGCCACCGCGTTGCTCTCCAACTCGCTTCCCGTCTCTGGAGCAGCTGCTGGGCAAGAAGGAGGAGGAGGAGGAGGAGGAGCATGGAGGGGATGAAGGAGCTGAAGGAGGAGGAGGAGGAGGAGGAGGAGAAGGATGGAGGGGATGAAGGAGCTGAAGGAGGAGGAGGAGGAAGAGAAGGAGGAGGAGGAGGAGGACGGAGGAAATGAAGGAGCTGAAGGAGGAGGAGGAGGAGAAGGAGGATGGAAGGGATGAAAAAGTTGAAGGAGGAGGAGGAGGAGGAGGGAGAAGAAAGAGGGAGGAGAAAACAGAGAGGGAGAACAGAGGAGGGGAGGGAAGAGAGGCGGGAAGAGGGAGAAGGAAAAGGGGGAGGGAAGGAGGACTGCAGGGAGCACTCCCCTCCCGCTGGCCTGTGGAAGAGACCTCTGCCATCTCCTGGGACCAACAGGATCCAGGGAGGTGCGACTTGACAACCCCCTGGTGGTGTGGGTCGCACTATGTGGAGAGCAGGTATGGCTGGTTCCAAGTGTTCCCTTGGTGCCCGGAAGATCAGTATCAGCCTTCAGTGCTCCCGACTCTCTCCGGGAACGCAGCTCTGGGGATCACCCACCACATACACCCTGTGTGGCCCTGAAGGAGAAGACCCCTTTGTTTCCCTGCTTCTGGCAAATTCTATGTACACATCAGAACCTTGGCGAGACCACAAGAAGGGACTGCCCCAATCACTGTCATTCCATCCCTGAGTGGGGCACAGAGCCCTGTCCCTGAGACCAGGGTCCAAAGTGGAGAAGCCCGCCAGCCTCGAGTCCAAAGGGAGGCCGGGGAGGGAGAGAGTCCCAGGCTTCTGAGAGCAGGAGGCAACCCGGGCCAGGGGGAGAAAAGTCAGAGCAGAACACTCATGGCCTGGCTAAGGGACGGGACAGACAGACGTTTGGGCATCACAAGCCACACCCGCACCCCAAGGACCAGGGTAGGGACACGGGATACTGGCCGCCCTTGGCGGTGTCCAGAGCACCAGGTGGGCTCCGAGCTCCGTGAGCAGCGAGGCCTTTAGTTCGGAGCCCCCGAGACTGGGAGGCAGCCCAGACGCTGCTCGGCAGGGCCCAAACTGTCTCAAGACACTTCCAGGACCTGGAGAAATCCACGGAGGCTCGAGCACCTGGTGGAGAGCCAGTGTGTGAGTGGAGACCGCAGGGGCCTCGGACGTGTGTGTCTACCGCTCTGTCACGGTTAGGGCGCTCTCATCACCCCCAAATACCCAGCAGCTGCCTCCCAGGTTTCCTCTCCTCCAGCGAT
Organism: Sorex palustris; assembly: GCA_028565675.1. Taxonomy (NCBI): domain Eukaryota; kingdom Metazoa; phylum Chordata; class Mammalia; order Eulipotyphla; family Soricidae; genus Sorex; species Sorex palustris. Next base: position 28,696,206 of record JAOXYA010000021.1, on the reverse strand, counting down.
GTGCCTGTTTAAGCCATGCAGACCCACGCCCTGGGGGCTCGAACCGGCGGCACCCCTAAGCCCCAGGTTGCCGGATGCATTCCCCTGTAGATGAGACAGTGTAGTCTCGTACTTCGGGATGTGAGCCATGTTCTATTTTACCCATGCTGTGGCCATGCCAGTTGCTTCTACGCTGGAGCTCTCTTACGTGCTTGTGTGCAGATATTTGTGGCTAGAGGGTCTCCGCAAGTTAAGTATGTTATTCTCTCTATTTTTTATTTTTGATCACTCCAGCCTGGAGCGATAGCACAGCTGGAGCAATAGCATAGTGGGTAGGGCGTTTGCCTTGCACGCAGCCAACATGGCCGACCCGAGTTCGATTCCTCCGCCCCTCTCGGAGAGCCC
>JAOXYA010000021.1:28674952-28688710 GCA_028565675.1 Sorex palustris | reverse complement strand
ATATGGGATGCTGGGAATCGAACCTGTATCGGCCATGTTGGCTGCGTGCAAGGCAAACGCCCTACCTGCTGTGCTATCGCTCCAGCCCCGCTTTATCAATGATTTAATGATCATATATTTGAGGGTCTATGGCAGGATATTCAGCTCCATTCCATTGGTCTGTGGGGTTGTCTTTATTCCAATACCATGCTGCTTTTAATTACTACCCCTTTGGTAGTGCAGTTTGAGGTTGGGAACGGTGATTGATGCCTTCCATCTTTCTCTCCTCAAGGATTACTTTAGCTATTTGTGGGGGTTTATTGTTCCATGTGAATTTCAGGAGTGTTTTACTATTTCTTTGAAAAATGTCATGGGTATCCTTCTAGGGGCTACATTGAGTCTATGTAATGCTTTGGGGAATGTTGCCATATTGACAATATTAGTCCTCCTGATCCTCTTTCATTTCTTGAAATATGTTTTGTACTTTTCTTTATATAGACCCTTCACTTCTTTAGTTAAGGTGAGACTGAGGTACTTGATTTTTCTGAGGCAGGATTTTGAATGAGGTTGCCTTTTTAAACATATCTTCTCTTTCATTATTTGTATATAGGAGAGCCACGGACTGTTGGAAATTGATTTTGTAACCTGCCACTTTACTATACAATCCTATTGTTTCTAGGAACTTTTTAAAAAATAAAGTGTTTAGGATTTTCTAAATGCATTATCATGTCATCTGCATGTAGTGATAGCTTGATTACTTCCATTTCTATCTGGATATCTTTTTCCAGTACTTCCAGTACTATATTGAATAGAAGTGGCAAGAGTGGGCAACCTTGTCTTGTGTCTAATCGTAGATGGACGGCTTTTAGTTTTTCCCCATTAAGGATAATGCTAGCTGTGTGCTTGTGGTCAGTGGCTTTGACCATATTGAGGAAACTTCTTTCAACTCCCATTTCCTTGAGCGTTTTTATCACGAATGGGTGCTGGATCTTGTCATATGTTTTCTCTGTGTCTATTGATGTGATCACATATAGTTTTTATCTTTCATTAATGTGGTGTATTATGTTGATTGACTTGAGAATCCTTGCAACCATCCTTAAACCATCCTTGCAACCCTTGGGTGAATCCTGCTTGGTCATGGTATATAATCTTTTTGATGAGTCATTGGATTCTATTTGTTAGTATTCTTTGCATCTGTGTTCATCAGGGATTTTGGCCTGTAATTCTCTCTCTCTCTCTCTCTCTCTCTCTCTCTCTCTCTCTCTCTCTCGGATTTCTCTGTCAGCCTTTGGTATTAGGGTGATATTTGCTCATAGAAACTGGGAGTGTTTCTGTTTCTTCAGTTCCCTGAAAAAGCTTGAAAAGGATTGGCAGTAGGTAAAAGTTTGAAAGAATTCACTAGTGAATCCATCTGGGCCTGGGCTTTTGTTTTTGGGAAGACGTTTTTTTTACATATAGATACTTTATTTTCATAAAAGTAGGTCACAGTAGTTCATTACAGATAGTATTCAAATACCAATCCCACCAGTGAGCACCTCCCCACCACAATAAGCGGGAAGTGTGTGAAGGTTGTATTTAATTCTGGAGCCATTTAAGCCTGCATATAAGAGAATACAAGCAAGTTTGTTAAAACCAAACAAATGTGTGCTACTTTTGATAAGTAAGTGAGATAGAGTGTAAGAGGTACAGGAAATTCTGGGTTCCTTCCTTGAGCTTTAGTTTGTAGTCTGTGGGTCTTGATGAAATTACATGGTGGGGAGGGGGCAGTTTGTGGGTGTGACTGCCAAGCTATTGGAAAACGGGGGATTGGGGGGAGGAGACCCAGTCCCGATCTGAGTGGGCTTGGAGATCTCAGTCACAGGTTCCTGCATACCTGGGTTTTTCTGCCCGTCCCCTCTTGGGTGAGGCTCCTCCGAGCATGTGGAGAGTGGCCTTGAGCATGGCAGGGGCGGGGAGGGAAACTCAACCTGGCTCCCCTTGGAGGTGCCTTTGGGAAGACTTTTGATTATCATTTTAATTTCCTTGACAAGTGATAGGTCTGTTAAGTATTCCGATCATCTTGGTTCATCACCGGAAGGTTATATTTCTTCAAGGTTCTTGTTTTGTAGCATAAAGATTCTCAAAGTAATCTCTAATGATCCTTTGAATTACTTTGGTTTCTGTTGTGATGTACCCCCATTCATTTCTGATTCTTTTTATTAAGGTTCTCTCTTTTTGTGAGTCTTGCTAGTAGTTTATCAATCTTGTTTATTTTCTCAAAGAACTAGTTCTTGGTTTCATTGATCTTTCAAATTATTTTTTTTCAGTTTTAGCTCTTTGCTAATTTCTTTTTTTTTCTTTTCTTTTTTTGCTTTTTGGGTCACACCTGACGTTGCTCAGGGGTTACTCCTGGCTCTGCACTCAGGAATCACTCCTGGCGGTGCTCAGGGGACCACATGGGATGCTGGGAATCAAACCCGGGTCAGCCGCGTGCAAGGCAAACGTCCTACCTGCTGTGCTATCACTCCAGCCTCGTTCTTTGTTAATTTCTGCTCTAAGTTTTATCATTTTCTTTCTCCTGCTTGGTTTGGCCTTCTTTTTTTGTTGGTCATTTTCTAAGATCTTAAGCTATGAAGTGTTATTTGAAAACACAGTAAAATTAGTGGGATGCCATGTGAAAGAAGCTCTTTCCCTAGTGACGGGGAAGGACTTCTTAATGACCCTCAAATGGCTGAAAGGTAATTCTTATCAATTAAAAAGGAATGGCTTTGAATATATATATATAAAATTAAAGGTTTTCATTTAACAGAAGACTGGGAAGATATTTGCCTGTCTAAACTTAATAGGGAATTAGTATCTAGGGTAGACCAGGGACTCTGCATCAATACAGAGTGCAAGCATTCCTATGGGGAAAAAAAGGTACAGGATTTTAATATGTGGTTTACAAAACAGGAAATCCTAGCTTGTAGAAAAAGATGTTTGGAAGTATTAAGTAATGAGACACATGGCAGATTAAAACAGTGAAATGTCTTTTTTATTTTTTTGGGAAAAAAATGAACTTATTTTTTATTTTAATTGTAATACTATGATTTACGATACTGCCTACAGCATTTTCTTGCAGACATCATCCCAGCAGCATGCCCGCCACCCGTGCCTGCTTCCTCCAACCAGTGTCCCAAGGACCCTTACTGTCCCCTGGTCGGCCCCTTCCCATGACTTCCCCGGGCTCCATCTGAATTGTGTATTGTTGATACTCCCTGAGCTATGACAGTGAAGGGGACATCTGGACTGTAAGATGAGAAGAGCTCCTGGTGATCTCTTTCTGAAATAGATTTTAAAAAGAATTTCTTCACTTGATGGCTGCATTCTAGATGCCAGGGATTGTTGGTGTGGCCTAGTAGAGAGACCATATGTAAAATAGCAGCTACATTTGGAGGTCCCACTTGATTTGATTTGCCATGATCCGTGTTCTGGCCGGTAGGGCGTTTGTCTTGCACGCAGCCAACATGAGTTCGATTCCTCCGCCCCTCTCGAAGAGCCCAGCAAGCTACTGAGAGTATCTTGCCTGCACGGCAAAGCCTGGCAAGCTACGTGTGACATACTCAATATGCCAAACACAGTAACAACAAGTCTCACAGTGGAGACGCTACTGGGCCCGCTCGAGCAAATCGATGAACAACGGGAGGACAGTGACAATGACAATGATCCTTGTCCTCTGAGGCCCATCTTTTCAGCCTGTGAAGTTGGTACCCTCTGCAATTTCCTCAGGGACATGCTGTTGCCTTGGGTTTATTACCTGGGTGGGACGGGGACCTACCCCAATGGAGGGGCTTTAATTAGGCTCTTGGACTGTGGGTGGGTGGGTGTGGAGGGATTAGTGGGTGACTCTGAATCTCCTGGGCTATGAAAGGGATGGAGGCCAAAATACCACTTTTTCCAATGTGACACCCAGAGCTTCTGATCTGCTCGGTTTTACCATAGTGACATTTTGATCCCTGAGGGTTAGAAATAGCTGAGAACCCGAATTGAGTAACCCTAAAAAGGCTAAGTGATTCTGTGTCCCAAATGCACTGTCCCTTTGATAGATATTGCTGTGTTCTGTGGGAAAAGGCCTGGAGGAAGACTAAGCCTGCTTGGATACAGCTTTATAGATGCCTTCCTTAATAGAGCCCTTCCTCTGCTTCATTCCAGCTGCTTATTTTAATTTTAATCTGGATATTGGGTGAGATGTCATTTTTTTTTAAACAATGTATTTTAGCCCTGTTATTTTAACAGGACAAAGATTTGTTTTATAGCCAGAGAGTTTACTGAATCTCCGATCTTTAGAAACGAAATGTAATTAAAATCCCGTTTCAGTATTTCCAGCATTCTGCCCTATAGGCTTAAGAAAGCTCGGACTTGGCCAGCTGTAGACTGAACGCTCTTAGCTCTTCTCGGTTCTCCTTTTTTCCTAACGGGCCACACCCAGCAGAGCTCAGCCCAGTTCCAGCCACCAGTGCGAGGTGTTCCTGGGCCGCGAGGCCCCAGTTAGCAATGTTGGAGGCCACCAGAGTCCCCAGGCAGAACTCTGCCGCCACCTGGGCTGTACCTGGCGATGCTGGGGGTGGATGTGTTCTGGTGACCAAACCCCGGGCAGTCTCTCAACCCTTCAGTTAATACCAGGATTTTTGGGTTAGTCAATAAACCATACTTACGTTGCGGCTGTGTAAATATTTGCTGAATGGCCAAGATCGGCCTCAGATTGAACTTCCTTTCACATAGGACTGTGGGGGTTTAATTGGCCTCTATGCTTTAGTTGTCTTGATATTTGTATGATTTATTGTTAAGGTGATTTTTAAAACCGCAACAGCTTTGTCAGATCTACCTTGTATCTGTCTCTGGTGTTTTTCAAAGGCTCAGTTACTCAGATTGTTGTCTACTTGTGAAGCCATTGGTTTTTTTTTTTTTTTTGTATTTATTGCTTAGGGCCACTGTGTGGGTGCCTCAGGGACTTCCCAGAGAGCTGGAATGATTGTTACTTGATGTCTCTGAGTGTGTTTGTGTAACTCGTATTCTAGATGTTTCATCTCTTGCAAGTGAAATGCTGCTCTCATACTTAATCAGCGCCCTGACTGGATCTAGGTTTTCGCTTTGTTTTGCTGGGCTGGTCAGTCATAGGCCTTCCACATCCCCAGCCTGGCCACAGAATTCTTAGAACTTCTATGCAGATTTTTTTGCCCTTGCAATTTTTTAAGTGTTGCCTCATGCATTTAGGGTTGCCTCATGCACTCCGTTCTTGCAGTGGAGAAGTCAGGTGTCATCTTATTTCTTGTTCTTTTGTGTGTGTGACCTTTTGTGTCTCTGGAACGTTTCTGGAATGTTTTCTTATAGTAGTGTGTCAGTATTTTCTTCCTTTAAATTTCCTCTTTTCACTATATTAATAAGTTAATATAAATGCTGTGTTATCTATATAAAATCTGTTAACTTTAAAATGACTATATTCTTTGGATGTTTCAGGAGAGATCCTTGTTTTCTTCTGCTGGATTTTTAACATTGATTAGTTTTTTATTTTAGGAGTATTTGAGTTTTTTTTTTATGACAGTCTTACATTAAAAAAAAGTTAAAGGATAATTACAGGCTTTCCCCCCCTATTTGTTTTATTTTTATTTTCAACTATTTTTGTTTTCAACTTTATTTTATGTTTATTCTGATCATTAAGTGTCTGACAATTTCTGCAGGTCTTTCTGATCCTTTTAAAAGTGAAAAAGACTAATTGGCAGTTCTCTGTTTATGAGGAGCCTTGCCAAAGTTCAAGTATTAAAATTCACTTTAGGCTAATTGGATGCAGAGCTGTTACTTTGTTGGGAAACTGCCCAATATTGGTATGTAAATGTCTTTTTCTTGCAACTATTCAGTTTCTCATAGAAAATGTCTTCTATTCTGGTTTAATGTCCTAACAGGAAGAGCATGACGTACAAATGCATTTTTCCCAGTGGATGGCATTCTGGCATAAAAGAGACTTAGTGGGGTTAGAGCATGTCTTAAATTGTCGTGGGAGTTTTTCTCAATCTAACACATACACACAAGAACCTCAGGTATTTTATGTGTTTTAGCTTTTTTTTTTTATTTTTTAAACAAAACTGTTTAATCTGCAGACTTGCATCCAAACTGCATTCTCAGCTTCCTAATTCCAGCCCTCCTCTAACCCTGGGCTTCTTAAACGTTTTCCTCTTGCCACCTTTTTTTGAAATGTAACGCAGGTGATCACTGCCAGGAACAGCTCAGATTCCTTATGTGTTGGATTATGAATTAAGTTTTGGTTATTGCACATTCAGAAACCTTTCACTGTTGCCAGTTTTGTACACAAACGCACACACGCGCGCGCGTGTGTGTGTGTATGTGTGTGTGTGTGTACACCTAACCTGTGACTGCAGTTTTTGAAGCTGGGCTCTTACCAGGTCTCAAGTCCTGAGTGTGTGTGTGTGTGTGTGTGTGTGTGTGTGTGTACACCTAACCTGTGACCGCAGTTTTCGAAGCTGGGCTCTTAACTAGGTCTCAAGTCCTGCATTTTGCAGGGGCCCGGAAGGCCGTACTAGCTCACCCTTGGTGCTTGCAGCTCAGCACATTGCTGTAATGCTACTATCTTCACTGTCACGCAGGGCGAGATTTGCTGATTTTTGCAGGAAACCACAGAATTACTGAAACTACAGCAGACCTGCGCTTAGCATGGTTTACACTTCGATAATCTCCGTTGAGTACGCTTTCTATTTGAGTATTGTGAATTTCTGGGTTAGTTTGAGCCTTGATGGTCTTGATAGCCCTTCTTCACAGATTTATTTCATAAGTGGCTCATTATCTGCATGGTCTCAGAGACTTAAACATGATGTAATTAGATGATAATGTTGTACAGTAACTATTCTAAAGGAATGTAGAGGTCAATTTTATTGACAAAGAAATTTCTGAAATATTCTGTTACATTTCCTCAAAGTGGGGAACATGTGAATTTATAAAACTATACTGGAATGTATTTCCTGTAAGCTTTATGGTCATTATTTTTGTTTTTTATGGGGTGGGGGGAGCATGTACTTTGGAACAATGCAAAGCAATTTATATGGTTTTAGATTGTTAGTATGTTACAAGTTGTTTTTGTTCCAACAAGCTTTCCTTTTGGGCTGATAGAATAGGGTGGAATGGGGCACACAGGAACCCTTAAAGAGTGTGTTAATGAGGACTTAGGTAAATAAGACATCAGTATTAACTATATGTTTGATTGTCTTGGGTTTTTTTTTTTCTTTTTAGGTCATATCCAGTGATGCTCAGAGGTTACTCCTGGCTCTGCACTCAGGAATTACTCCTGGCGGTGCTTGAGGGACCATATGGGATGCTGGGGATCGAACCCAGGTTGGCGGCGTGCAAGGCAAACACCCTTCCTGCTGTACTATTGCTCCGGCCCCTGTTGTTGTTGTTTTGGGACCACAACTGGCAATGCTTAGGGTTAATTTCTGATTTTGCACTCAGGAATGACTTCTGACAACCAGATGGAAGGCCAGGGATTGAACCTGCGTCTACTGCATGCAAGGCAAATGCTCTACCTGCTATACTCTTATTCTGGCCCCGATATTAACTATTTGGATGAGTGGGATTTAACCTTTTTTTTCTCCTAGTTCATTATTTTGTATTATCTATTGTTCAGTACTTGTGTTTAAGATCTACTCCAACCTATTGATGTAATCATTTGTAATTTTTCTTACTATATTCTTAGTTCTGAAAGAAGGCGGCTTAGTTTGGTGGGAAAAGAGAGATCCAGAAAAGTAGAACTTTCTCTTTTGGAGGGGGTGAGGGGCTGTTTTGGGCCACCCCTGGCCATGCTGCTCAGGCAGGCTCACTTTTGGCTTTCTGCTCATTCATCACTCCTGGTGCTTGGGGACATTGTGCAGTGCTGGGATAAGCCAGAGTCTGGTATGCCAGGCAAGTGCCTTGCCTCTGGTACCATCTCTGGAGCCCACAAAAACAACTCTTAATCATCTTTGATGTGAAGACTGTTCCCAGCTGCTATCTAAAATTAATTTTTGATGCTTTGTTTTTGTTTAACATGGAAACAGTTCAAATATGAAGTAACAATGGAGAGTAGAGAAAAACCGCTGGCCCCTGGCAGTCCTGAGTTGTTGTAGTAACATCAAGCCGTGATTCTCATTCTTTAGCAGGTGTCAGAGTCACCTGGGTGTAGAGTCACCTGACTGTAGAACACTAAACAGAGTCCTGCCTGGTGTCAGTTGTGTCGGTCCCTTTTCCTCATCTGCTCTGCTCACCTGCTGAGGTCTGGACTGGGGCGAGGCAGTCGCCTTTTTAGGAGACCCTGATACTGCTCTACGTAATGCAATTTGAGGAGCACTAGAGGAAGGTAATGATGCCTGTGTGATTGCTGAATAATCTTCCTTTCAGAGAAATAGCAAAAAGCTGCCAAAGGAATTTCTAGTTTGGTCTACCTGGCTTTCTTTAGCCTGTCTGAAGTATTGATTTCAGAACAGCTAATGAGTAGTGTGCCATGCACTGTATTTGTTTAATTTTTATGAAATTAATTTACTTCACATACCTTCTCGAGTTGCATGTTTAGGCATGTTTAGAGAAGGGGTTTGAGCAGTACACTCCTCCTGTAGGTGGCTTATAGATCTAGTTTGAGGCAGATTGATGATAATATATGAGTTTTGTTATTTGGATAGCACAGTGTTGAACATGTTTATTTCTGCCTGGTATGAAATACATATCTGATAGTTTCTTATTTACAAGCAACATGAATTTTTCTGAGCTTTGGATTTTAGCCCTTCCATGTGATTTGTTACTGTGTCTGGCATATTGAATACTCTCGGTAGCTTGCCGGGCTCTCTGAGAGGAGCGGAGGAATCGAACTTGGGTCGGCCATGTTGGCTGCGTGCAAGGCAAACGCCCTACCGCTGTGCTATCGCGATAGCACAAATGAAAATATTTTTGGTTACTTCTTGGGCTCTTTTTAAGACAAGGAACTTTAAAAAATCTGTACAATAATTACTTACGGAAAGCAAGAAAAATCCTTCTGTCAGAGTACATATACTTCTGTGAACTGAAAATATGTGATTAGAGTTCAAATTAGGCTGTTCACCTGTGGTCAAAGGTAGGTGCGTGATGCTGTTCAAACAGGTCAGGGTAAACCACGTGGATGATAATGTAGCCCCAGAAAACAGGAGGAGAAGGATTAGTTTCAGCATACCCCTGATAAAATCTGCAAACCTGAAAAGAAACAAAATTCCATTAATTCTACTAGAATTTCATTACAAAGTACTATCTAAATCAAAGTACTATCTAAATCAATTTAAGAAACAATATTTCTTGAAGAAATAACCAAGAATTCTTTTCAAGGTAAGGGGTTTTTTTTTTAGCTTTTAAATATTGACACATTTTTTGTGTATGTGAAAACTAATTTTGTGTTTCATGTTCTGATCTCTTAAAAAACACAGAAAATGTGACCTCTGAGATCTATAGATTACGGATGAGTTTGAGGTTTTATTTATTTATTTATTTATTTATTTTTTAGTTTTTGGGCCACACCCAGCAGTGCTCTGGGCTTACTCCTGGCTCTGTGCTCAGGTGACCATATGTGGTAAACTTGGGTCAGCTGCATGTAAGACAAGGGTCTTCTACTCTACTACCTTGCCAGCCCTGAACTCGAGATTTTTAAAATGCCACTTTTTATTGCCCTTCTAGCTCTTTTTTCCCCTCTAGCTTCCAAATATCCTAGAAAGAGTAGACACTTATTTTTGAGCTGAATTTATTCTCAAAGATGGCACTCTTAAAATTCAAACTCACTGGACTCAACAAATACAAAACACTTGTGCCAGCACACTGAGGCCTGACCTGGTGTGTTTGCACACTTCCTCTGCCTCTTCTCTAGCTGGGCAGCCCGATTCTACATCCTGGAAGAGCAGAGACGGCTTCCCACAGCAATGGGGCTTGCTCTGCGGGAGACGGGGCTCAGAGCCACTCGGCTTGCTCCTTCCTGCTTATTCGGACTCTGTCCTTTAGGGTCCAGCTCAAATTCTCCACGCCGACCTCACGCGGAATCTTGCTCTGGAGGACTAAGCTCTGATTCCACAGAGCTTGTGGCTAGTCTTTCTAAACTCTCATCTTTTACTGAATTAATATGAAATTAAAAGATATCTGATCATGCATATTGGCTAGTTATGACCCAAGACTTTTCCAGTTACCAATTCTTCCTCCCCATTTGCTGAATAATTGTTGGTTGATGAGCAAACTCTCTGGCTATGCCTCTACACAATTCTTGGAACTGTTCAGATTCTGAAAAATTTGATTTCCACTTCAGTTATGACCTTCATCTGGTTTCTAAGTCTTCAAAGATGATTTTAACTTCTATTCTAATCATATGACCTTCAGTATTATCCTTTGTTGTGCACTTAATATGATATAGTCAATGTTTAAAATATAGTTAGTATTTGCTATTTATGACACAGTTACACGTCCATAAGCCACATTTAGTCTGAAATGGCTTTCTGTGAGAGCTGATGCCATCTTTTGGTAGGAAAAATGGATGCACTTCTGCACAGTGAATTACGCTGATTTTCACAAGCGGAAAATTCTTATGGACATTGGAAACAGTTTCGTAATTTGATAACAATGTCCCTGAAGAAAATCCAAAAAGTATTTTGATTCTAGGTTCACCAAATATTTTTCTGATTTATATTTTGGGATGCTACATGAATTTGTCAGATAGACAAGAGGCCTAGTATGAGAGAATAGACTTATTTCACATTGAATGGGATGTAAAGTAGAAGGCAACCAATCCTGATTAAGAAAATAAAGGGGCTAGAGTGATAGTACAGTGGGTAGGGCGTTTGCCTTGCACGTGGCCGACCCGGGTTCGATTCCCAGCATCCCATATGGTCCCAAGTGAAAGTTCATTTTTGAATAAAAATTAAGAAATAACATTTTAAAAATTGTATTTACTAATTTGTTAGAAAAAAAGAGAAGACCTTAAAATTAAATTTCATTGAAACTATGTTGCCAAAGGCATCTGGTATAAAATTTCTCCCACATTCTCACCAGCTGCCTAACAGATGAAATTATTTTAGGGCATTCAATACATCTGCCTTTTTATGTTAGCACAATTATAAATAACAGTATAAAAAAACTGATAAACTTTAGTGAAATTATACAAAGTCATAGGGAGCAACTTTTCATCCTTTGTTTATAAAGGGTACAAGATATGTTTTTCTTAAGAAAAGAGGTTTTTTTTTTTTCACAAAATGAGAACTAATGTCTGTTCTATGACAAACAGAAAAAGAAGCAAAGTCTAATTAGACACATTTAAGATAAAAGGACTTCATGTCTTGTGTCAAAACTAATGGATCTGAGATACATTTGTATTTATGCATCTATCTATATGATTGAAAACAAATTTTAGGACTTTATACATATTACAGAAGTTAAGGCACTCGGCTTACACATGTCTGATGCTAATTCTATCCCTGACAACACATGTGGCCCTCTGAGCACCAACAGATGTTATCCCAAGAACAGATGATAGAGGAGGAAGGTTTTAGCACCCACTGGGTAGATACACACAAACATACACACAGACTCACACACACACACACACACACACACATTTAGGACCTTGAGAAATAAAAGGAGCAAACTAATGCAAAATTATGGTTTTGTTTGTTCCTTGTTTGCTGGAACAAACAATGAACCTGGGACCTCATCCATCCAAGGCTTGAGATCCTCCACTTAGCCACATCCCCATCCCTAAGGTTCTCATTATAAAGGACTTTAAATGACGTCCTATATTCTGACTTATTCTTATAGAAGCAAAGGTAGTATGTCTTCTCTGAATAATGCTCTGCTTTCTGTTGACTTTGTCATACTATTGACCTAAGTAATCAAAATCTCATTTGAAAAAAAGTTTAATCTTATTTCCTCCCTATATTAAAAATATTTTAATTTTGAACAGGTAATCATGTTTTGTTTTCTTGCTATCATTATCCTATTTTGTTTAGTAGTCAAACCTTGTGACAACACTTTGTTTTGTTTTGTTTCTGGGCCACACAGAGCTGTGCTCAGATAATACTCCAGCATGGTGCTCAGGATCCAAGCAGTGCTGGGGATGAAACTTGGGCCTTAGACATATGAGGCATACATGTCTCCCTGGCCTTAGAACAACTCTCTGATACTTTCCCCTCCAAACTTGTTATGAGCAAATATTCATTACCCAGAGAACAGGAAACTTCCTAATATCTTCATGACTGGACTTAAGACAAATTAAAGCAGAGGTCCTATTTAAATTGGGCTAATATCATTCCACAGAAACTGAGAGATAGAGGTTCTTAAATTTCAAAGAGATAATGGGTAATCATGTCTGCCATGGAGGCAGAGGGAGGGTGGAAAAGGGGGAGGTATACCGGGGATATTGGTGGTGGGGAATGTGCACTGGTGGAGGGATGATTTTTTGATCATTGTGTGATTGTAACCCAAACATGAAAGCTTGTAACTATATCATGGAGAGTCAATAAAATTTTAAAAAAATACAAAGAGATGAATAATTTCCAGCTCCTCATGAAAGACAGAGTAGTAAAATTGGCTAGACATTTAAAACAGGACTATATTTTGAATGGTCAGTATTTTCTAAAGTAATGAATCTAAGAAAATGGAAGCATCTGTATAGTTTGACTATCTGAAATAATTTCTGTTAAGAAGTATGTCCTATTACACTATGTTTTCTGGGCTAAAAAATACTCTAATTAGGTCAGTTTAGACAATTTTTAAAATTACAAAATAAAATTGAGTGATTTAATTCACACTTATCATCGACAAATTGAAGCTTCTTCTGATACTAGGTATTTTATTCAAGGAGTGTCATTAAAAAGTAACTTTAAATACCATCATAAAGGGCTTTTATATGACTTCCTTACCAATAATGTTACACACCATTCTCAATGACTGAACCTCATATAGAAATCTTTCAGGGGCCAGAGCAATATTGCAGTGAGTAAGGGGTTTGCCTTGCATGCAAAGTTTCGGCACTATAAATGGTCCTCCGAGCCACTCCAGGAATACTCCTTGAGCACAGAGCTAGGAGTAAGCTGTGAGCAATACTGGGTGCGCAGACTACCCAAAACAAACTCAGTTTAAGAGTACAAAAGCTATCTAGCTGATAAGAAACATTTAATTCAGCATCAAAGACCTCCCAGAAGCCGATAGTGTTTCTGTGTAGATACTAGAACATCTTGCCCACCAGAAGAAAACATGAAATAGGGCTGGAACGTTAGCACAGTGGTAGGGTGTTTGCCTTGAGAGCAGCCAGCTCGGCAGAGCCGGGTTCGAATCCTCCACCCCTCTCAGAGAGCCCGACAAGCTACTGAGAGTATCTTTGCCCACGCCGCAAGGCCTGGCAAGTTACCCGTGACGTATTCAACATGCCAAACACAGTAACAACAAGTCTCAAAAAAAATGGAGACATTACTGGGCCCACCCTAGCAAATCGATTAACAACGGGAAGACAGTGATACAGTGATGAAGTAAACAGATTTTTCCCAAGAGGTCTAAAGAGGACACTCTAAAATTTTCTAGCCATATCATTTGTATTTTTACTCTTCACTTGATCACTTTATATCCGCTTACTCCCCGATTTGCTTGAGTGGGTGCCAGTAACATCTCCATTCATCCCTGTCTCATGCTAGTGTACCCAATAGCGTCTGCTCATTCTGAGAACACGAAGAGCCTCAAACCAATCTTTCAGGGTCTTGACTAAGAAGTCTGACCATCTCATAGGTA
>JAOXYA010000021.1:28659947-28674852 GCA_028565675.1 Sorex palustris | reverse complement strand
GGAGGAATCGAACTTGGGTCGGCCATGTTGGCTGCGTGCAAGGCAAACGCCCTACCGCTGTGCTATCGCAGCCGGCCATTTTAGATTTTATTTTGCTTCTTAGTTAATGTCAGTTCAGCTGGTTTTCCTGTAGGACTTTGGTTTCATGAGCTTGTTATCTTTCAAATATATATTGCTAGATTTAAGCTCTGTGGCAGCCTGTTTTGAGGCTAATACAGCGTTATGAAACTTTCGGGATACTATTGGGTAGATATGTCTGTATCTCACTCCCACCCCCTCCCTTATCCTCCCTTATTTGCTGCTCCTGTGGCATGATGGGGCCAGAGGACTGCATGCTTTAGCTGTGCTGCTGGCATAGACTTGGTTGTGGTCCACTTGGACATCACATACTTTATCATGACACCAGGTGCTCTGATGCCAGTCCCAGTCCTAGTGCCACAGGGATCATACTTGGCATGTGGGGTGGTTCTCTTTTAACCTTATACTAGGCCTGCTTTACTTATTTGTTAGTGACCTCTGGGCCTCCTTGGCATTGAGTTTATATTCCTCTCCATTCCCCTTTTTAAAAAGTATGGACTGTACCCAGTTGGAGTGGGGAAGGCACCAGCCACTCTTGGGGGGTGGCCCTGTGAGCCAAATGTTTGAAAGAGGTATGTGAGGTGCTGGGAATCAGATTCAGTACTTTGCACATGGCAAGGCATATGGTCTATGTTTGTACCTTCTGGCCCTCTAATGCCTTCTTAAGCAGTCTAGAAAGAAATGCTTCACAAACCTCAACAACAAAACAGTTGGAGAAATGCTAAGTCTTCCACAAAGAAGACTACAGATGGCCTACAGATTGCCAAAGTCTTCACCATCACTGAAGTAGAAATCAAAACAACAATGTGATATATCACCTTATACCAATGAAAATAGCCCATGAGAGAAAAGCTGGAAACTATAAGTAACTAATGGGAATGTGGTGAGAAAGGAACCCTAATTCACTATTGGTGGAACTTTCTCTTAGTTCAGCCTCTGGAAAACGGTATGGAGATTTTCAAACAGTCAGAAATGGAACTACCATATGGTCCTGCAGTTCCACTGCTTGGTTCCATCCCAAGAACACAAAAACACCAGTTGAAAAGGATATGTACACCTATGTTCATTACAGCTCCATTTACAATAGCAAGCTTTGGAAACAACCCAGGTGCCCAAGAACTGCTGAGTGGATAAATAAATTGTGCTATATATACAGAGTAAGATTCAGCTATAGGAAAAGATGACGCCTTTCATTTTGCTACAACACGGATGGAACCGAAAGTGTTAAAAAAAACCAAATAAGTATTATTTTCGGACTGGGAAATCTAACCAAGAAAAAATTTAGTTTGCTTTTTAATTGGTAAATATTTTAATTGGCAATTTCAGTTTGATTTACAGTAAATCTTTTACCTTCCTTGGGTCAGTCTGAACTTTTTTGTGGGTAAAGTTGGTAGTGATTGATGACATACCTCTAAAGAGGATGTGGTTCTAAAGATGTAGGGTCATGCGCTTAAACTTGGATAATATATGGGGGGGAAATGTTAAATCAATAAAACAACTGTAGCACTGTAGCACTGTCCTCCTGTTGTTCATCGATTTGTACGAGCGGGCCCAGTAACGTCTCCATCATGAGACTTGTTGTTATTGTGTTTGGCATATCGAATACGTCATGGGTAGCTTGCCAGGCTTTGCCATGCGGGCGAGATACTCTCAGTTGCTTGCCGGGCTCTCCGAGAGGGGCAGAAGAATTGAACTTGGATCAGCCACTTGGGCCTCGTGAAGGCAAACGCCTTACCCTCTGTGGTATTGCTCCAGCCCAAAACAACTATATATGTAAATATATTTTAAAAAGTCAGGTTGGGTTGAGATTAATAAGAAAATAATTTTCTTGATTCTTCTTGTGATTTCAAGTGTCGACTATAGATTGATATAAAAAATCTTCATAATTTTTGGTTAAGATTGTATGCTGAGGGGTCAGAGTGATAGTACAGAGGGTAAGGTGTTTGCCCTGTACATGGTTGACCTGGGCTTGATTCCCAGGATCCCTGTGGTCCCCTGAACGCTGACAGGAGTGATCCTTGAAAACAGTTAGGACTAAGCCCTGAGTACCATGGGATTGGCTCCAAAACAAACAAACAAAAAAGTGTACTGAGGTCAGAGAGATAGTATAGTGGGTAAGGATAAGGTGCTTATCTTGCACTCTGCCAACTCTGACCCCCCAGTACCACATATGATCCCTCAAGGCACCACAAGCAGTGATCCCTGATAGTAGAGCCAGGAGTAATCCTTGAGAACAGTCAGGTGTTCAAACAACCCCCCCCCAAAAAAAAAGATAAAGGAGAAAGAAAAAATATATACAATGAATGCTTGTTTTTCAAATTACCTAGTTCTGTATATGTTTGTCATTGTTCCACTCTTCTTGGCGTCTTGTGAAGATTGGTTTCCAGTGGAGAAAGTCATGCCAGTGATGCTTCAGTCTGTTCAGGGTACTGTAATATACACAGAGACTTGGTTTCTTTTTCTCGGTTCTGGGGACCACAGAGGCCAAGATCAAGGTGCTAGCAGATCCGAAGCCTATTGCCGACTTGCCTCTTCATTCATGGGCGGCGTTCCTGTGTCCTCTGCAGAGAGGCAGCTCTGGGGCACTCCTCCCATTTCTCAGGGTTTCATCTCTAGGACCTAAGACCTAGTCACCTGGAGGTTTGCCTCTTGATCCCATTACATCAGGGGGCTACGGTTGTTTTCAACATATAAATTTGGAAGTGGAACACAGGCATTTAGTTTAATAGTGTATAAGATCAATTGAATTGGCTTCCTGTTTACTTTTCAAGTTAAATGTTTGGAAATACATGTGTATTATGTTTAAAGTATCCAAGCGGAAATAGATATAGCTGGTTCTTTTGGAATCTGTAGCTGTAAAGGTTAACGTTTTAGCTTGGGATGGGGGTAGGGCATTGGGCCAAGCTCCTGTGGCATTAATGCAAAGAAAACATAGAAACTGAATTAAGCAATTCCATTTTGTGAGGGGCCTTGCTGAGAAAATCCACCGGAGAATACAACTGGCGCCACAGGGCGATTTGACACTCCAGAAAACAGTCGTGGGCAAGTTGAGAACTAAGCGCTTCCCTCAGTGCAGTGTTTAAGCAGCACTTTCAAAGAGGAAGGACAAATACCACACTCATCTGTGGTATATATAGTAACAAAACAAGGAGATCATAATGCACAAACCCTCAGTCCTGGGTGACAGAACTAAAACTACAATACAGGGAGAGGAAGGGGGCCGAGGTACGAAGAGGTCGGACTGAAACAGCTTCAGAACATTTGTGAATGAAAGGCCCTGAACATTTCGTGGAGCTGAGGTGTGGTTCTACACCACAACCATAACTGTTAACCATTATTGTGAACAGGTTCGCTTCAACAACATAGAAAAATGAGAAGTGCTTTCAAAATAGCCTGGACTGCCCGAAATGAGCTGATTGAGATTCCTGCCCATTCTGGTGACCAGGAGCACCAGCTCACCGCTTATGCCTGCACTTGGTGCCCCCACCGTCAACAGGGAAAAAGGAAGGAATTTGGCCACATCTGTGGACGGAGACAGCAGCCCTGGGAAGTCCCGACTACATCGGAACTTTCTGAACTGCCCAAAGATGGTTTCAGAGCAGCAGTAAGCTCAAAGTTCACTCAGCTGAGGAAGCCTTTGGAAAAGAAAGAAACTGGAAGGAAGATTGATGGGAGAAAAAAAATGAGAGCACCTCTTCAGGCCCAAGTGAGGGAGCTATTGAGTACGGTAGCAGGACAGGCTGAAACTGAAAGAAGCCAGAAACCAAAACAGAAACCTTGAAGGTGAGGTACATAACATAATAAAGAAGAGGTATTAGAAAAGATTTCTAAAAAATGAGAATTTGAGAGAGCCTTCTCAGTACAAGGGGAATAACCCCTCTATCAGTTCAAGTAGGAATGAAAAGAGGCCCCCAGAACTAATACAGCAGGTAAGGTTTGCCTTACATGCGACCAACTTGGGTTTGATCCCCGGAATCCCATATGGTTCCCTGAGCTCCGCCAGGGGTGATCCCTGAGTGCAGAGCCACAAGTAACCTCTGACCATTGCTGGGTGTGACACAAAAATACAAGGAAAAAAAATGAAAAGAGTCTCCAGGTAAACAAGAATTGAAGACACAAATGATTAGAATCCATGTAACACAGCCAAAGCAGAATTTTTTTTTTCTTTTTGGGTCATACCTGGCAATGCACAGGGGTTACTCCTGGCTTTGCACTCAGGAATTACTCCTGGTGGTGCTCGGGGAACCATATGGAATGCTGGGAATCGTACCCGGGTTGGCTGTGTGCAAGGTAGACCTGCTGTACTGTTGTTCCAGCCCCCAAAGCTGTACGTTGAAGGAAGTTCAGAGCAACACAGGCTACATCAGAGAACATCTATACAGGGATCCTCAGCAGCTTAGCGAACTGAGTCCAACAAGAGGTAGATTTCCAGGGATGCAGGGTTGGTTAAATATATGCAAATCAATTAATGTAATAAACCATATCAACAAAGATAAAAATCATGCAGTAGTTGTAGAGAAAGCTTTGGCAAGTTTCCACACCCATCCCTGGATAAAATACCTTAACAACATAGGATACAAGGAATGTACCTCTAAATGTAGTGACAGCCTTATACAACAAGCCAGCCGCCAGCATTATACTCATTAGTGGAAAATGAAAGTTTTCTCTCAAGCTTAGGTTTAAGGCAAGGATATTCACCTTATCCACTTTTAGTCAGTATAGTTTTGGGAGTCTTTGCCACAGTAGTGAGGGAATAAAAGGAAATAAAAGACATTCAAATGGAAAAATTAAGCTTATTATTTGCAGATATCTTAGATGTATAAGACTCTGAAGACTCCACTAAGAAACTCTGAGAAACAAGAAACCACTAGAGCAGAGTAGCAGGCTACAAAGTCAGTACACGGAAATCTGTTACATTTGTTTGCAAAACACTGCCATGTGTGGCCCTAGAGGTCCCCACACTGCAGGGCCTGAGCTGTCCTAGGGATCTAGCACTGAACTGCCAGCCCAGTGGCTTAGTATTGTCAGGAGTCGCCTCCTACCCCCCGCCCCACCCCTGACACTGATTGGGAGGCTCTTCATCCCAGAAAGAGACCAATTCTACTCTAGATAGTGCCCAGAGACATCTGATTCCTGGGACTCATCAAAGGATGTGAAAGATGTATTTAACAAAAAATCAAAGTTACTGAAAGAATATCAGGAAATGGAAAATAATCCATTTTTATGGATTGGAAGAATTAAAATTAACATTGTCAAAATGACCATGCTACTCAGTGCATTATACAGATTCAGTGCAATCTGCATTGAAATGCCAATGGCTTCTATAGCCTTACAGAACTTTAATGCTACAGAAATTTATATGGAATCACAAACTTCCTGAGTAGCCAAGTAAGTCTGAGGAAAAAATGAAGGTGGGAGGCGCTACATTCCCTGACTTTAAATTATGCCACGAGGGGGCTGGGACATGGCTAAGCATTAGAACACTTCAGTTACATGTGTGAGGTCCTGGGTTTGATTCCGGGCACCACCAACACAAGAAAAACCTAAATCGGACTATTAAGCTATAGCAGTCAAGACTCTGTGGGACTGGAATAAAAGCAGATTCAGATCAATGGAATAGAATTGAGGACCCCAAGGTAATAAATCAATAGTGAAGGAAAGAAGTAGGTACATGAAGTTTAGGGAGGCAATCCTCTTAAGCAGCGCTGGGAAGACTGGATAGGCACAGGTTAAAAAACAAAAAAATGAAATTGGGCATTGAAGAGAGCAGAGGGCTCAAGGCAATGCATTCCCTGTATGGGGCTGACCAAAGTCTCATCCTCAGTAGCAACTAGTCCCCCAAGCACTGCCAGGGACAGCTCTGGAGGTCCCCGAGCAGCACCAGGTGTGGCCCTGGAGGCCCTTGAGATCCACAGGAGTGCTTGGTCCGGGTCATCCCAGCACCACAGGGCCCAAGTGCCCCTGTACTCTGGGGCTCTGCTGGTAGGTCCTCGGGTCCCATCCCAAGAAGTGAAATTGGACCCCTTACACCATACACTAAGGTTAATTAAAAATGGCTTAAGGACCTTGAGATTGGATCATAATCCACAAAATATGCTGAGGAAAACACAACTCTAGTATATGGGTGTCCGTGGTGTCTTCAACGATTTAACTCCCTTGGCAAAGAAAAAACAAGGGGCTGGAGCCATAGCACAGCGGGTAGGGCATTTGCCTTGCACGTGGCTGAGGACCCGGGTTCAATTCCCAGCATCCCATATGGTCCCCTGAACACTGCTGGGAATGATTCCTGAGTGCAGAGCCAGGAGTGACCCCTGGGCATCACCAGGTGTGACCCAAAAAGAAAAAAAAAAGTCAACAAATTGAGACGACACCACACTAAAACAGCATTTTTTGAATGACCAAAGAAAAAGACTCTAAAATGTGGCTAAAGTATAAAGACTTCTTACTGAACAGAATAAAATATTTGTACACTTGGTCCAGAGAGATAGTAGTAGGACTTCCTTGCTTGCAGCCAACCCAGGTTTGATTCCTGGCATTCTGTATGGTCCAGAAGTAGCACTGCACTGTAGACTGTCCTCCCGTTGTTCATCAGTTTGATTGAGCAGGCACCAGTAACTTCTCCATTGTGAGACTTGTTGTTACAGTTTTTGGCATATTGAATACGTCATGGGGAGCGTTCCAGGCTGTGTGCTGTGTGGGCGAGATACTCTCGGCCTGCCAGGCTCTCTGAGAGGGATGGAGGAATCGAACCCGGGTCAGCCACGTGCAAGGCAAATGCCCTACCTGCCTCTCACCCCCTCCCCCCAAAAAAACCCACCCAACCAAACATTTGTATACCATAGATAAAGGGTTAATACCCAAGATAAATTAATCACGTAGAAAACCCTATCCAAAAAAATGGGAAGAGAAGCTGAACAGACACTTCCTTATAGAAGAAATGCAGGAGGAAAACAGGCGTATGCAAAAGTGACTATCATCTCTTATCAGGGAAATACAAATCAAAATGACAGTGAGACAGTATTTTCCAGCAGTGAGAATGGCGTCTGTCAGAGAGACTATCAACAACAGATGCGGTGAGCGGAACCCCCTCTGCTGTTGGTGAGATTTGTCTGGTTGAGCCTCCTGGGAAACTGAAAGGCAACGTCTCACAGAAGTGAAAATAGAATGATGGAAAATAGGTGATCTGTTATTTCACTTCTTGGCATCAACCCCAGCAACAAAAATACACTAGCTCAAAAATAGGTATTCACACCTATTTCATTGCAGTGCCAAGAAAACTAGGCCAGGGTACAGAAGCAACCAGGATATGGAAATGCCCAGTGGCGAATAAAAGGAGTTGTGGTGTGTATACACCTGATGGGATATTGGGCAGCTCTGAGGTGAAATCCTGAATGGCCCTGGAAGGATGCGTGTTAAGTGGGAGAAGTCAGAAGGCAGAGGACTAATACCGGATCATCTGACTCACCTGTGGTGGACGGAGACAGTGAACGGGAATAGACGAATACTGATGACTGAGCCCCTAAAACCGAGGCTAACAAGCCACCGAGGAAAAAGGTGGAGGAGGAGTGTCTCTGGGACGCTGGAGGGGATTCAGGGCATTTCCGGGAAGGTGAAGGTGAAGGTGACGGTGTGGGTATATGTATGCCAGAGGCATAAACTTTAACACTGTGCAACCGTGTTACTGAAACTAGAGCACTGTAGCACTGTCCTTCTGCTGTTCATCGATTCGCTCGAGCGGGCACCAGTAACGTCTCCATTGTGAGCCTTGTCATTACTGTTTTTGGCATATCGAATAAACCATGGGGAGCTTGCCAGGCTCTGCCATGCGGGCGGGATACTGGAACTATATATAAAAATAAATGTAGGGGCTGGAGTGATAGCACAAGCAGGTAGGGTGTTTGCCTTGCACGCAGCCAACCCGTTTTCGATTCCCAGCATCCCATATGGTCCCCCGAACACTGCCAGGAGTAATTCCTGAGTGCAGAGCCAGGAGTAACCCCTGTGCAACACTGGGTGTGACCCAAAAACCAAAAAAAAAAAAATGTAAAAAATACTAGCAGTGAATTTTCTAATTATTTTCCAGTGAACATTTGCACACCTTTTCCATTTTACAGTCTCTTTTCAAAGATATTTAAAAGAAGAGCATGGGGGAGGGGAGGATGAAAAACAACAAATCTGTGCGAGAGAGAGCTGAGAGTCCTCACCCAGGGGACGCTCCTGTTGTCTCTGCTGCGGATCTTGGCTTCTTACCCTCTTGTCTGAGCTGCTGGTTTGCTACGGTGGCAGGAGTGCTTCCAGATGCAGCTCAAGGGTGTGGTGTCTCAGCTAAGTAGTTCAGTAGCCCGTGGGTCAGGCCCCTTAGTTCTTGCCTGGTATTGGAAGGTTTTTTTTTTTTTTCTGAACAAGGTGTCGAGAAGGCTTGTGATGTAGTTTAGTGATAATGATTAGGGGTTTCAGTAACCTAGATTCACTTCATGAAACAGTGATTCTCATCCAGTTCTTTTCTCTTTTAAAGATATACTTCATTTATTTTAAGCCTTCTGAAAGCAGGAAGGTGGCATTTCAGGCTTGGTGTGTTTCACTTTCAGTTCCTGCCAGTCTCATTCTGGCAGCAGGATTGAGCTCGAATTTAATAATGTTGCATTTATTTCTGTATTGCTTTCTGTTTAATGGCTTATGACACTGCGTTTCTGCTTTTGGTGGATGCCTTAAACAAATCGTCAGTCTTTGCCAAGTCTTCCTAGTGCAGGGGGATGAGGCCATGGGCCTCTGCGGGCAGTGGTCTGTGAGATGAAGCAGGGATCACAGAGGGGCTCTGGGCCCTGGGTGCACCGTGCGGGAAGCCAGACCTTCTGAGCGAGGGTGACCCTGGGGAGCTGCCGTTTGTTGGGTTCTCATTCGCCATCACCTCCACAGCACCGCCTTCAGGAAAAGCAACTCAGAATCCCAGAGAAAATCCTTAAGCAAGCAACAGTAGGTGTAGAGAGTAGCCTACACCTGTAGGTGTAGACAGTAGCCCCACCCATTGATTGTGTGGACCGAATCAATGGGTGGGGCCCCAATGATGTCTCTTACACAGCAAATGGAAGCGTTTCTGGCATTTTCCTCTTTGTTGTAAAATGGTAACTGCATCCTTTGGTGCTCAGGCCCCAAACTGTGCCATCACGGAGACCCCTTTAATGCCTGGTAGCCTGTCACACATCCTGCTGGCGCTCCCTGCGAGGCATACTCAGAATCTGCGGTGGTCCTTGCTGCCCCTCACCCGGCCTCATTGGCTCACAGCCTCCAGTTGGTTTACTCTCAGATGCTAGAATGAGGCAAGACACTTGATTATGTCCTTTCTAGCTGTTGATCGCTGTCTAGATGCCCTCAGAGTAGAAGCCAAGCCTTTACAATGGCGCATCACCCCTCTGGGACTCCGGCCATGTGTGTATGTCTTTGTGCGTGTGGACGTGTATAAGCACATATGAAAGTTTTCTTGTTTGGTTCTTAGCCTTCAGTGTCCTTGTCCTTCCCCTGCTGTGTGATTCATTTGTGCATTAGAGTCACCGGTCATAGACTGCGTTCTTTAAAAAAACTTCTCAGGATCAGAGAGATTCCTCAAAGCGCTGAGTACTTGTTTTCCACGTAGGAGGCACAGGTTCCATCCCTGCTCTACGTGATGCTCCAAGCACCACCGTGAAAGATGCCCTCCTCCATCCCTCACTGAGCACGGAGCCGGGAGTAGCCCAGGAGCACTGTTGGTTGTGGCCTAAAAAACCAGCTTCCCTTAAAAGCAAAGCAAGGCTTTTAAAACACAGTATGTTGACTCTGGGTGTTTTGCAGTTTCCTTTCTTTTGGTAAAAGCCCCGAGTGGTATATCCAAGATTCCAGTTCCATAAAAGACAGTTCATTATCCTAAAATTCTCCTGTTCTGTTGCTGGACACTTCTTCAGCCTTCTAGCTCAGGGGTTTCCAAATTATTCGGCCTATCACCCGCCTTTTCAGAAAAATATTACTCAGCACCTCCCCCCGCTTTGCTGGAAATCTGCTCTAAGTGTACAGACAAAGTGCTCCCCTGCTGGTTACACCCACAGCCCTGCCCATCCAGCCCCAGTGATCTGGTGTTGCCCCCGTAGTTTCGCCCGTGTCGATGTCATGTGAGGCACTTATCCTTTCACATTGATCCTTTCACTTAGCAAAATGGGGCTAATATTGCTTCACGTGAGTCAGTAGTATTCCCCTTTATTTTTCAAGTTATCGTTATTTTAACCAAATTAAAAGCTTATTTCCCCTTCCTTCCTCTTTCCCTCATGCTGTCATGGTGACTGGAGCCTGCTTGGGCCTCAGTGGCTCCTGGGCACTCGAGACTTGGGCTGTAAGCTGGAACATGTGCTGGGGGGGCCACTGCACGGCACTGTGCATCTTCGGGGGGCCGTGCACTGGGGCTGGTCGTTTTCCCACACATGCTTGCCGGGAATTACATCACAGCTGCAGTGCTCATTTGTTCGCTGTGGTGCTTGCACACAGCTAGCTGTGGTATTGCCGGGGGCTGGTGGTGGTGCCAGGAGTGTGCTCAGGAGAGCGCGCTGGGGCCTTAGCTCGGGAGCGCAGGGTCCCTGGACCAGTCCTGGTGCCACGGGAGCAGCCTGAGCTCTGGGCCAGGAGTCACCCCTTAGCCCCACCAAAGATGTGGAGCCAAAGTGATCTGGGTATCACTTATGAGAGCATCTTGGGCCTGGAACAGTAAGATTTGGGTGTCAGTAATGTAAAGGAAAGTTGCCAAGTGAAGATTTTGCTGACAAATCTGCTAGTAATTAGCTGTGTGGTAGGGGCGGGGTGGGGGCGGGGGAGTCTACCCTCTATTCCCCAGTTCTTGGTAAGTAGGGAAATGGCCAGTTCAGTTGCTAGCTCCTGTTTCCTGCCACGGGATTGTTCTTAAGACTCGCGTATCTTTTTGGGGTGCTCTGGGTACTTCTTTGTAATGTTGGCACTTGGTTGTTGTGAAGCAGTTGGCGGCCGGGGTTCAAGGCTGTGTAACCTGGTGTCATCCATCAGTGCTTTCTCAGTCGGGGTGGGGGGCAAGTCTGGGGACGAAGACTCCGCTTCACCCACGTGTGGAACGTGGGGAGTGGGAGTGTCCCGGCTGTGGGCCTGCGTTCAGCAACCTCCTCTTCACGCCAGCTTTTGGGTTCGAGTCTCCTCAGTCCTTTCCTTACACTGATTTTCCCATTAGTGCCTGAAAGGTTGATTCTCAGGGCTCTGAGTTTCTCAGAATCTTACTGTGGTCATTTTATCATGTCCTTGACAATCCATTTTTGACTGTCGCTGTCTGTTTTGAGAGCACTCTACTAATAATAGGAACTTCCTGGAACCAGGAAGGGAACCCACTGGTCCTTGATTCTTTCGTTTGCTTATTCGAGATGGACAGGAACACAGTGATCTCCTTTTGGGGGCACCCCCAGTGTGGCTTGGGGGTCCTGGGCCATTCTTAGTCCATGAAGTCAGGAGGCCAAGGAGGGGTGGGGATCAGGAAGGGGCGATGTGGTGCGAGATATTGGCCTTGTGACCTCATTGAGGAACATGCTGTACCCCTTTGACTTAGCACCCCAGCCCCACTAACTTTTGAAATCATAATAAGGTAAAGGTAAAGGCCCTCCCATTGATCGTCGATTTGCTCGAGCGGGCCTAATTAAAATATCTGAGCCTTAAAATAAATTGGAAATTGGGGGCCAGAGCCATAGTAGGGTGTTTGCCTTGCATGTGACTGACCTAGGTTTGATCTCCGGCATCTCACATGATTCCCTGACCCTGCTAGGGGTGACAGAGCCAGGGCTAAGCCCTGAGCACACCCCAAAAGCAAAACAAAAGCCTTCCAGAATTAAAAATTGTATAATAGAGTTTATTTAGGTAAGAGTATCATTGAAAAAAAAATTGTAGCAAAGGAATGAGTCAGAGTAAAACGTTGATTTGTGTTTCCATGTGGCATATAATAATGATCATTTTAATTTTTTACTTTCAGTGATGAATGTTATAACTATTGAAGATTATAAGAGCACATACTGGCCAAAATTGGATGGTGCCATAGATCAGCTTTTAACCCAGAGTCCTGGTGACTATATCCCCATATCCTATGAACAGATATACAGGTAAGTCAAGATTTAACTTCCTTGGGTTTTAGAGAATATATGTTCATGGAAACTTAAATTATGATAGGAAGTATGCAGATAACATGAGAATATAAACTATTTGTATGATTAGAGGTTTGTTTTATCCTTTTTTTGCTTTAGAATTGGTTTTCATATCAAGATAGAGTTAATCCCCCTTGCTAAGCCCCTCTTCCACCCAGCCTACAGTCCCACTGGACATAAAATAGAAATCGTGGAGATGTGTAAGAGGCAAGAACAAGTTGATGACGCTGCTGCAGTAGTAAATATTTTGTCTTTGAGTTGAGTTCCTAGCTTAACCTGTTGGTGTTTGTTTCGTCGTGTATTTTGGTGGTATCGTTGAGCTTAGTTCTTGAGAAGCACGTGCTCTACCACTAAACTACGTCCTCCGCCAAGGGAGCTTGTGGTCTTTGGGTATTTTTTTCCAGCTCCTGGTCACTGTAAGCAGTAGAGAAGGACTGGAATGGCCTGTGAGTTCAGCCCAGTGACAAGAGAAGCCAGTGGCTGTTGGGTTTTTCCACACAGGTGGTCACACAGATGTTCTGTCGTAAACTTGCAGAAATTTTGTGCTGTCAGTCTCTCCCCTATTTTGTCATTAGTTAAAATGAAAGCATGAGAAAGAAGCTGATCTATAAGCTAGTTTCTAAACTCGGATTATCACCCATTTTTGCGTTGTTGACTATCAATTGAATGTGCGCTAGAGTGTGTGGAGAGATTATTTGCAGCTGTAGGAATATCTCTCGTACCTGAGTATCGAGGCAGGTTACGTTTTTATTTAGAAGTTGTGACTAGACCCGAGTGACCAGATTGTGATTGATCATTTAGTTTTGGCTTAAATTATCAGTGTGATTTATCAAAAGTATGCTTTCACTTTAGGCTGAATGAAGTACTTCATCGTTAACTTAGTTTTTTTGTTGTCGTTTTCCGCAGTTGTGTGTATAAATGTGTATGCCAGCAGCACTCGGAACAGATGTATAGTGATCTGATTAAAAAGATAACCAGTCACTTACAGAGAGTCTCAAAGGAGCTGCAGGTAAAGATGGATGATTTTGAGTTTTGCGCCCTGGGATTTTTCCAACTACTTGGAGTTAGCCTGTATAATGTACATTTGGAAGCTTGTTAATTTCATTTTAATATATATATATATAAATGTATAAATTCTAGATGAATATCAACCCCTCTAATCTTTGGAATGGATTGATAATTAAAAACTTGATATACATTGAAGAAATTTGTAGATTGGAATTATTCCAAAATTGAACTGATCGCATTGATTCCTATATTAACAGTCTTTTTACCTTTTTTTTGCATGACTTCAGTATTTGCTGATATGCATAATATAAATGCACACACATATATATATGTATTTTTTATTTTGGAGCCACACCCAGCAGTGCCCAGGGCTTGCTCCCAGCCCTGTGCTTGGGGATTGAACCTGGGTTGACTGCAAGGCAGGTGCCCTGCTCACTGTACTATCTATTACTCCAGCTCGTAAACACAGATATATTTGAAGTTTCTATGGGGCTTGTTTTTATGATATTTAAAGTGATTTGCCAACTAATTTAACGTTTACTAATATAAACAGCTGGGTCAGCATTTTCTTGCTAAACCTTTTATAGATGACCATCATTCCAGCATTTAAAATCTGGGGCAAGTTGTGGAAAATAGTCTGTTTAAAGAAACACAGTCTCTTAATCCCCACTCCGCCTCTCCCACCTCGGAAGAGTTTCCAGGCTTGAAGGTCGGGTGCTGTTTCTCTGCCAGGACCAGCTCACATTCTCGTTCTGGTGTAGAAATAGCACAATGTGGAGAAAAGTTAGTCAGCACTAGGCGAGCAGAATGTTCAGCATTCTGAAATAATCCAGTTTTGAATTAGTGCTGGGGCACGATTTGGGCTTTGGCATTCTTCCTCGTTTCCCTTAGTCTTGCTTATCCGCCGTGGTTTGCTGCGCCGGTGGCTTAAAAAAAACATTACGGCTTGGGCCAGGCTTTATCATCGTGAAACAAAAGGTTTTCCTCCTCTTAGTGAAAATTATTTTCTTCATTTTTTGCCACTAAATACAAAATATTTAAACTTTAGTGCCTTGGTATCGTGTAGAAGTTGTTGATGAGATCCAAGATCCGTGCTTTTTTTTTTTCTTTTTGTATGTCTGTATTTGGACCACACTATCCAGAAGTGCTCGGGGCTTTCTCCTGACTCTGCTCAGGGATCACTCCTGGTGGTGCTTGGGGGAACATAAGAGGTGCCAGGGATTGAACCTGGGTCATCCACGTTCAGAGCAAGTGCTTTCACCCTGCGTACCATCGCTCCGGAGCCGGGACCCAGGCTTATTCAGAATGATCTGCTCGTTAATTCTTGACTTCACCTTTCTCTGAGTTCCTACATCCATTTCATTACCAAGTCCTCCTTCCTCTTTTCTCTCCTCTCTCTGAGTGCTTGTCAGTCAGGCCACCATCGTCCCAAGTGTTCACGAAATGCTTATCTTAGCCCATTGCTCTGTCTCTAGTTTTAACACCTCTAGCTTATTCTTGGATTTCAGATGGTGACTGTTTCTAAAACCTCAATCTGGTTATCATTCCTGTTGGAATAAATCCTACAGTTCTTTTTTTTTTTAATTTTTTTTTATTAGTGAAACACCATGAGGTACAGTTGTAGATTTACAATTTTTTGTGCTTGGGTT
>JAOXYA010000021.1:28624337-28638192 GCA_028565675.1 Sorex palustris | reverse complement strand
TGGAGGGATGGGTACTTGATCATTGTATAACTGAAACCCAAGCACAAAAATTTATAAGTCTATAACTGTACCTCATGATGTTTCACTAATTTAAAAAAAAATTCTAAAAAAAAAAGGACATTGCTCTAAGATAAACTATGCAAAGGACATAAGGGAAAGAGAAAAGCAATATTTCACTTACAAATACTAAGTCCAGAGTCCTTAGGAGACTCTGACCTTCCAAGTCACAGGGTCTGACTTGGGGATATAGGTGATTAGCAGATAAGGGAAGCAGAGCACAGACAAGTTAAACACAGAGGAGTGGGAGTGCCTGAGAGCACTGTGATGGGTGTAACCAGTAGACCCAAGTCCCTGCGGCAGAGGAGAAAGGGCAAACCAATGTTAAACCTGAAATGTTTAGAGCTATAATCCAACAAAACTTTGCTCCTATTCCTATTAGGTCACCATTTCCCATTGTGCCTTGTGATTCCAGACTCTTAATACTTTCTTTATTCCTTTCTTAAGCACCCCATTGAATTTTTGTCAATCTGGCAGGTTAAAAAGAATTCCTCAGAGTTTGTTTAATTTGCATTTATTATGAGTAAAGCTTAGACTACTCTTACACTTGGGGAGGAGGGGCCTGGGCTCAGGGGTGCCATGTGGTATCCAGGAACCCATGAGTCAGCTGCGTGCAAGGCATGTGCCTAAAATCTCTCCAGCCCCCAGATTTGTATTTAATTTTCTTTCTTTTTCTTGTTTTTGGGGGTGTGGGAGGTCACACCTGGCAGTGAGTGCTCAGGGCTGATCCTGCTCTGTGCTCAGAGGTCCTCCTGGTAGGCTCTGGGGACCATATGGAGTACCAAGGATCAAACCCGGGTCAGCTGTATGCAAGGCAAGCTTCCTACCCACTGTACGACTCTTCCCCCCTATACTTCATTTTCTACAAATGACCTGTTTTATTTGCTTGTTAATCTTTTTCTCTTAGGTTCTTAAAGCTCCTTCTGTAGTGAAGAGACTGATTCTTGCTTGGCTCAAGATAGTAAGGCAGTTATTTTTCTCATATGGTCTTTGACTTTGCCGGCAGTGGCTTTTGGGGAGGGGGCGGGGGTAGGTAGATGGGGATTGAGTTACCCGTGATGCTCCAGGCTCACCCTGGCTCCACGCTCGGGGATCACTCCTGGCAGTGCTCCAGGGACCATATGGGATGCTGGGGGATGAAACAAGGCAGACTCCCTACCCACTTTATTGTCACTCTAGCCCACCCCTGGTAGCTTTTCAAGTCATATAAATAAATGGTTTTGTGTAACTAACTTTACCATGGTTTTTTTTCCTTTTTTTCTTATATGTATTTTATTAATTTTTCCCTTAGGTGTTCTTAAGTAAGCACAAAGTAATCTAAGTTTTTATAATTTTTTTAGGCTCAGCATAATTTTGAAATCTCTTAAGCTTTTTTTTTTTACCCCTCATTGCTTTTTGAGAAAGAGTAAAGTCTTCTAAGAAATTTCATTTCTGTGAAATGGTGTTGGAAGTTATTTTGTTGTGAATCTTTCAGAGTACTTTGAAAATTCCTTTTCCAAAATAGTTTATGCAGCTATTTGTCTATTTACTTTTTTCATGAGAGTTTTATTGTAGAGAGATAACAGTATTTCATGTTTTCTTCTAAATCTTGTTGTTGTTGTTGTCATTTATTTGTTTTTAGGCCACAGACAGAGCTGCTCAGGATTCACTCCTGGACCACATGTGTGGCTCACAGGTGGTTCTGGGGATATTTAAACATGACCAGAGACATTTTCCTAATCCTGATTTTGAAAGTGGAAAGGGAGCACCCAGTGTTCTGCTCGGGGTGAGCAGAGGGGCTGACCCCATGAAGTGCCTCACGGGCGTTCCCCTCCTCCATGAGTGAAAGACAGCGCACTGTTGAGTCTCAGCCAAGCTGATCATAGGCGGGGAAATGCCTTGGTTTTTTTTTTTTTAATGTAAATGGAAATTTTTGTTTCCCTTAGTTGAATGCTTGTGTATTACTTCTGCCTGACATTTAAATAATAACCGGTATTTCAAGATGTGATGAAATTTGAGTGTTTTATTTTACAAACTGGCTTGAACCTTTCTAGATTAAATTAGCCGTTTGTTACATATTTATAGGGCTGGAGTGATAGCACAGCGGTAGGGCCTTTGCCTTGCGCGAAGCCAGCCCGGCCAAGTCGGGTTCGATTCCTCCGCTCCTCTCTGAGAGCCTGGCAAGCTATCGAGAGTACCTCGCCCACATGGCAAAGCCTGGCAATCTACCCGTGACGTATTCAATATGCCAAACACAGTAACAACAAGTCTCAAAATGGAGACATTACTGGGCCCACTGGAGCAAATCGATGAACAACGGGAGGACAGTGTTTGTTTTGTTACATATTTATGACGAGGATTAAAGTTAGCTTTGTAAATGATTCGGATGGGTGCTGTGCACACGGGAATTATTCTCAGGCTCCTTGCGGCCTCTCCTGAGCCACCCCAATGGGCCAGGAAGCACGGGCCCCACCTCTACTAGACAGATGGGAGAGTCTGGCAGACGCGGTGCCTTCTTTCATTGGTCTCTGCCTAGGACTGTCCGGAACACATGTCCTCTGAGGGCAGGGAAACGTGGAAAATACAGAACTGGCTCTCTAACAAGACTTCTGTTACTATTCTGATGTAAATGGCCATTTTATCATTTATGCCTAACCATAGGATTGCTGTTCAGCTTTGCGAACTATTATTCATTAGGATTATGTTCCATTTACATACATTTATATGTATATTTATACACACACGTATATAGGAAGATGAATAGATAGATATAATGCAGAGGGTTCTGAACAGGCAGCTTACATCCATAAGGCAGGGAATTCTAAATAGGCCGCACACAGCTCTAGTATGGATATAGCAGAGATTAAGGCTACTTGAAGCTCTTGAAATAGCGAAGAACATTGTCAGGTATATCCCCTTCTGCATTTAATGTACGGAGTCTTGCGTGAACTGGATTTGTATGCAGCTTATGGAGCTTGGTGCGTGGGAATATGGAGGGGACTCGAGAGGTAGAGTAAACACGGATGTGAAGAGCAACTCTTCGATCTCCTGCCCGACTCCTGCACGACTGAATTCATGGCTAGGTTTGGGGGATGGGGAGGGGAGGTGGTTTCTGCAGTTGGGCAGTTTCCCTTACAGAAGGTTCCCAGGGAGCTTCCTGCGGCAGGCACTCAGGTGGAACCGCACTCCGACTGGGCGGTCTATGGAACCCAGCCTGCCAGCCTCTTGGCAAGGGGAGAAGGCAATGCCAAGCGGCTCTGAAAGGCAAACAGAGTGTTCTTGCTGGGTCCTACCTGGTTTCTGGAACCAAACAGAACCTTAAGAAGTGCTGTTGATTTTTTTTTCTGCCCAGAGAGCCTCTAGAATTGGCACCTTTTCACTTCCAGAGCAACGCTGTCTGTCTTTTCAGAGTTGTGGCATCAACTCGTATCCACAGCAGCCCCTCGCCCACACCCTCTTTGCGTTCCTTATTTGTTTTCAGCCATGCCTTTTCCTCCTGCACGGTATTGTTATTTAAACACATCCATTTTTAACCTGATCCCAGAGGGGTAGAAATGAGGTTTCAGAGACACATTCCCATTATCTTCCACACTGATCAGCACTCACTTACTTGCTGGATACTGTTTGAATGTTGCGCTGAGGGTCCTAGTATGAATAGTGACGGAGGTGCTCAGCATTTTTTTTTTTACCGTTTAAGGGTGCCCTGGCATTCTTGGAGTCGGTCTTCCCTCTGCTCTTTCGCCTGCCGGAGACAGGTTTGCCTAAACCTGGGGCTTATTCTTCTCTAAATTCCCAGCCTGGAGGAAAGTTCCTCCCGAGACTACATACCCGCTTCCAGGCAGTCGCTTAAGACTTTCTGATCACGAGCATCTCCAGAACAAAGAAAACGGGGAGTTTGGTTGTCTGGAAAATCCTTCAAAATCAATCAAAAATACTTCCTTGGGGTAACATATTACTGATCCATCTGTCAGTGCCATTTGTGACTCGCCAGTTTGCTGCATCAGCGAGTGATTGCTGTCTGCAGTGGGAGACTTTGCTGACTGGAATGAACAAGACAGAGCGCCGTCTTGTCTCCACAGTGCTCGGCCTCTGGTGTAGGGCGAGAGAGGAACATTTCAACAGAATTGCAGATAGGGAGGCCCAGAGCTGTTGGGTGGGGAGTGGAAGGAGCAGGGTTAGTGCGAGGTGCTGTCGCTGTCCTGCTGTCCCACAGAGTGGCCGATTAAGATTTCTTTGAAGAGGCACCATCCCAACCAGAACACAAATAAGGAGTCCGCCCCGGGGGGCCAGTGACAGGGAACCGTGTTGAGGCAGAAAGTCCTCAACACCAAAGCACCTGTCTAAGAACGTCAGACTGGTTGGGGGAGGAGTGGGTTGGCAGGAGCTGTGTCTCCCAGGGCCGGGAAAATGAACGGAAAGCCACCAAAGGGCTTTAATCAGAGGCGTGAAATACTTTTATTTACGGGTTTGTGTTTTTAAGACACGAGTCCGGCTCTTGTCTGGACTGATAATAGTCAAACATGGAGTTGCGTAGAGCAGAGAGAGTGGTGCGGATTGGGACTATTGCCATGAGCTCAGGGAAAGGAGACGGCTCGCTCTAGGGTTCTATTAGGGCAGAGCTCAGGAGGAGGGTTAGAGAAACGAAGAGTGAGGTAGGATTGGGGTTTGAGGATGGGGTTTACTGAGCAAGGCCTGGGGTGGAGTGAAGGAGTGGTCAGTTCACACTGCGTATCAACCATCCAGTGCAGGGATAAAAGTAGGAGCTAGAACCAGCCAGAGATGCTGTTACATGAGGGTGGTTTCACGTCATGAAACTTGGGTGATCCAGAATGTGGCCTAGGGTATTTTCCAGATTCTGCAAAATAAAGGGAGTAAATGGAGAGGTCAAGGGCAAGGTTGAGCAAAGCCAGAGACTCAGGAAGAGAAAGAGGAGCGAAAGAACGCCACCAAGAAACCCCTAAAGAAACAGCTGGTGAGATGGTGGTTATTACTCTTCACTTTAGCAGTTGAGCCATTGGTCTGGATTATTGTCTGAAAAACTAGAGAGACAAAGATAGAGTTTGTGGGTAGCACAGGCCGCAGTTGAAGATCTTTTCTTCCTTTTGAAGAAGAAATAGAACTCTGCTTGAGTCTGAAGATGAACTGGTAGCAATATGTCAGTTCAGTCCACGTTCGCTGTGTGACAGGTATTCATGGACATTAAGATTTTGATTTTTTTTTTAATTTGAAGCAATTTTTAATCTCAGTAAGGCTTTGGGAGAATATTTATTCTAATTTGTCTTTGAAATATGCCCTAATATATACATAGAGATGCTGATGACTGAGCCAGGTTATTCTTCTAAGACATTTTAGCCTGAACCTATTTCTAGAACCCCATGCAATACCTTTATATATATATATATATTTCTTTCTTCGTTTAGTTGTGCTCTGTATTTAAGACAGCACTTTCATTTTGGTTTTGGTTTGGTTTTTGAACTATACCTGGTTGTGCTCAGGGCTTGCTCCCAGTTTTGCTCAGGTTATCATTCCTGGTGGGGCTTGGGGGACCATATGGGGTGCTGGGGGTCGAACCCTGCTTGTCTGCGTGCAAGGCAAGCACCCTACACGCTGTTCTGTCTATCATTCTGGCCCTTGAGCTCGCACTTTTAAGCTGACAGCATTCCAGTTATCAGTGCTTTGTTGAGTTATTTTAAAATAGAGGCCTTGATTTGGAATATCTAATACTTCTGCCATCTGTTCCGTCCGGTTATTTCTCCTATTTTGATATGTGATGATGTCAGTCAACTCTGTTGAGTGTCTCTTTTCTTATCCACAGGGGTGACCAGTCCCGGAAGCGAGCTGGGGAGGAGTTGGCATATAGTAAGTACCGGTGTTTTTCATCTCTCATTCGTCCCTTGGTGGGTTTGCAACATCAGGGGTCCTCTGGGTTGACAGTGTCATGGAACAATCCCATTAATAGCCTCATAAGGGTGGGATTGGAGCAATAGTACAGCGGGGGGGGGGGGGGGTAGGGGGTAAGGCATGTTGCCCTGCACACAGCTGACCTGGGTTCAATCCCCAGAATCCCATATGGTCCCGTAGCACCACCAGGAGTGATTCCTGAGTGCAGGGCCAGGAGCAACTCCTGAGCATTGCTGGGTATGACCCAAAAAGCAAAAAAAAAAAAAAAAGTCTCATAAGGCATGTTGTGAGATCAAGGTTAGAATGCTCTGCCAGGTGGGTTGTAGCAGTTCTGATGTCCAGAGGCAGGGCCCGGGGGCTGGGGGCTACGGAGAGGCTAGAACAGAACACTGACCAGCCTCAGTTCCTAGTGATTGAACCTCCTTTGACATCACTCCATACACATGATCTCCAGGGCTGTTTGTTGTTTAAATCTCCTTTTGTGGAGCTGGGGGAGGGTTGAGAGCCGACTAGTCCCTGTTGATGCTTTTTCTGGTTTGGATGTTTTTCCAGACAGCTCATCCGCATGTGCGAGTTCCCGTGGGTACAGATAGTGAATGTATTGGCTGCGCTTTCCCGAGGCCGCAGAGCTGCAGAGACTGGGCAGCGCCCCGAGGGGTCCACACACTCAGCTCTGTCACGAAGCTGTTCTTGGAAGACGATATGGGACTTCTTACTTTGGTTTGTAATTTTGAAAAACAAAAAAACAAAACAAACAAAAAAAACTAACACAAACGAAACAAACAACGGTCAGTTGCTGCTAGACTTGGGGATGATTGTGAAATGGGACAATCTCTTAACAACAGTGTGACTACAGACCTGAGAGGAACAAGCGCCTCAAAAAGTGACCATTTCTGTGTGAAATCTGACAGCCAAAATTAGCAGCTTCCTCCAAAAATATCAGAGCAGAAGAGTCTTTCCTTTTTTTAAAAGCACTTGTTTTGTTCCTTTGTGAACTTGGCACGTCGACGTACTGGTTTCACATGTCAAGATATCTTTTGCTTTCCAAGTAAGCAGATCAGTGTTTTTTTCACACCCATAACCAAAAACAAACAAACCCATTTGAAAGAGTTGGTCTTTGTTTAGCATTGGTCTTGTCGAAAGTAAATGCTAACTCTGCTTTTGCCCCTGACCCTCTCCCCCTCAGTCCACGACTTTTTTTTTCTACTCTGTGCCTTGAGCTTTGTGCACTTTGCAACTTTGTGAACGTGTTGTCCAACTCGCAGATGCTTCCTGGGAAAGTTGACGGTGTGACAGACCCGCCAACCCTGTGGCAGTGTGACCCCCCCCTCGGGGGGGGGGCAGGATGTTCAGTGGGAAGTCGACAACAAGCTGTGCCCTCGTCCCAGTCCCCTGCTTCCTGCCGCGTGTCCATGCTGATGTTGGGGACCAACTCTTCTAGAACATTTCCATTCCCTCGGTCACTTACCACGATCTCACCAGCTGCTATAGTCTTGGCATTGCGCTAGGTTAGGGGTGGGGAGGTGCCTTTAGCATTAGAACTCTCTTTGCCACGTGGAGAATTGTACCCAACAGTGAAAGCTGGTTCCTCGGGTGCCCCAGGGAGCAGATAACGGTTATTAACCC
The DNA here is from genome assembly GCA_028565675.1 of Sorex palustris. Taxonomy (NCBI): domain Eukaryota; kingdom Metazoa; phylum Chordata; class Mammalia; order Eulipotyphla; family Soricidae; genus Sorex; species Sorex palustris. The sequence goes on along the minus strand of JAOXYA010000021.1, from coordinate 28,630,629 downwards.
CGGATATAATCAATGGTGTGGGTGATCCCCGATCCATTTCATTTGAAATGGTTGAGACAAGTACTTAAAAAGAGAAGTCTGCAATCTGTGTCTAAAACATTTTCTCTGAGTGTGAGAGTAGAGAATTAGCATGGCTGTTTTGCGATCCCTTCGCACCGTGGCAAAGTTCCATTTTCTGTGTCTCCACACCGTCAGTGCGATTTGGTCCTTATAAAGGACTCTGAGTCTAGTTGGTTTTGAAGGACAAAGGGAAACCGGAAGACGTGGCAAGGCAAATTTCCTTCCCGGTTTTGCCTGCATCTGAATTAAGCGTATGAGGGACTGTGGCTTCCGCCTGGTCCTCTTGCTCTTTGGACGGAGGTGAGCTGAGGCTTAGAAGTGTAATACTGGGGAGAAATAAGTCATGCCTTAGAAATCTTCTGTGTGTAAAATGTGTCTTCAAAAGCCAAAAGGAGGGGACTGGAGAGATAGCACAGCGGGTAAGGCATTTGCCTTGCACGCGGCCGACCCGAGTTGGATTCCCAGCATCCCATATGGTCCCCTGAGCACTGCCAGAAGTAACTCCTGAGTGCAGAGCCAGAGCCAGGAGGAACCCCTGTGCATCGCCAGGTGTGACCCAAAAAGCGGGGGTGGGGGGGGAGGAAAGATTGTCAGAATGAATTTTTTTAAGTACTTAACCCAATTTGGGTTGGGAGGGCGTGGACTCAGTTAACCGTGCGCATCTCTGATGGTGTGGGTAGACACTCAATCACTGTAAGAATGTCACAGGACTCCTGAGGCTCTGTGCATTTTGATTTGCTCCTCCAGTAACATCTGAGTCCCAAGGAAGAATTCCTTTTTATCATGAAGTTCAAATTTACAGTTCTCGATGGAATGCCTGTTGCAGGCTTGTGAATAAACTCTTGCAGCTGAAGTCTCTCCGCCGCGGTTTTACTGAAAGGAGTGAATGGGAACATCCTTTCAGTGTGGGTGAATCTTCCAGTATCTTTAATTATATACCCAAATGCTTTTTCTGGGAGGAAGTATTCTTATTTTGGCCAACAGCGGAAACTTTCCCGATAAAAGCATTGTATTATGATGTGAATTGGCATTAAAATCTTTGGATGCTTTTGCGTTATTAACTTAATGAAGAAAGATTTTATATTGTTGTCCTTTATTATGTCTGTGTTAACAAAAAAGTGGGCAAAGTGAAGCGTGCAAAGTGTCGTTCTTCTCAGTGTTCGCCTGGTGACTGTGGCCGGCGCCGGGTCTGCACTTGACCCCGCAGAGAGCAGCATCTGGGAGCCTGTGGGGGAGGAAGCAACTCGGTCTCCCCCTTGGGACTGTGTCCTTCTTGGCCCTCTGGGTACATTGCACTTACGGGGAATGTATTTATGTCAGGTTGAAATGAACTCTGCTTGTTTCATTGGAATCCTTAACAAAATTCTTCGATTGCAGCATGAGCAGAAACCAGATTTGCCCTTCGTTTTGTGTTGAGTGAGCACTGTTCGCCAGAAAGTATTTCCCTCTCTTGTTTACTTGTCTTCTTCTTGCCAATATAGTGTACAGTTTCTGACGCTAGATGCTAGATTCTGGCCTCTGCGGGGGGCCCTCCCGTCCTTGGAGACGGATGGTTGTTGATGCAGGTTGATTGTCTTGGTAGCTGCACAGCTGCCTTGGCTTACTCTGACACGGGTCGGGGAGGGGGCGGGGGTTGGTCTGAGATTGGGGCCTCCGAGAGAAGCCGGCTCAGTCACCTCCAGGTAATGACACGTGAAGGTAAATGATGCGGAGGGCTAGGAGAGACCGTGGTTGGCCTTAAACTTCTCTAGCAGTGTCTGCTCAGGACCTGCTGCCACCACTGTACCCTGACCCGTCAGGAACGGCCACTCAGTTTCCTGGGGGTTAAGAGCAAGGTCTTCTGGGGTTCACGATGCTTTGCCTCAGAGCGCTGAGGGAGAGTTGGTGAGAAATCCAAACCCAGGAGCATGAGTGGTGCATTATTCAATTTTGTGGGAAGGAACTTTTTTTCTCCCCTCTCTTTCTTTGGGGTGTCAGAGGAAAAGGGGCTCGTGAGTCAGTGAGATGCAGGATGGATACCCTTGGCCGTTAATGCTGCCCCAAATGCGTATCTTAGGGGATTGCACATTTGCACACACGAAAGAATTCCTCAGGAAGTCTTTACACCTGCATCTCAATGATCCAGATACTCCGTTCTGACTGAGCAAGGGAGGTGGCAGTTCGAAGCACAAAAGGAGAACACAGGAACCCACAAGCACGCCTGTCCCCACGGCATCACGTCTCGGCGTTTAAATAAACTCAGTTTACCTCCAAGTCACCCTCCCAGATTTCTCTTCATTTTGCCAAGACAGGCTGTATTTTCTTCTAGGTTATTTCCCGTTTTTCATTGTAATTAATTGCCCCTAATTCTTAATGCAAGATGCATTACCCTTGAGCTGAAATTTAGTTTAATAAGCATCTGTTACTAAAATGACAGAATATTTTTTTCTAAATATACACTAACATGAAATTTAAAAAAAAAAACCATTTACAGCTAAAAAAAAAGCAGGCAAAACTTAGATTAGCAACATCATCGTGTGGCTGTCTTTTGTTGAGTGGGTTTGGTGTGGTTTTTAATTTGAGCCTCTGAAGCTCATGTTTACTTAATTCTGTCTAGGCCTCAATAAAGGCGACAGTAAGTTTAGGAATCACAATGTGACGGGCACCTGTCAGGATCTGTAGACCTTCCTAGCTGTGATCACAGCGTTGAAGAAGATCGCACGGGGGAGGCCTCACCATTATCAGGAGGTGAAGTTCAGGGGGTAGGAGCTCCCAAGAGATGCGGCTCTCCTGTCACTCTTTTTTGCAATTTGCTCCACTTTGGGGCCACTCGTATGTATGAAACATCCCCCCCCCCCCCGCTCTTCCCCAAGGGGGATTGGTTCCTCTCTGTGTTCGTTTTCCATCGACACATCCCAGAGGCCTCTGGCCAAGACCATCTCTTGAGCCTCTTCTGCCGAGGCACGTGGTAGGGCAGTTGGGAACACGCCCATCCGGATTGTTCCAGGACCCGCCCCGCGCTGCACCCCTGCTAGAAATTGTCTTCATTGAATTTCTGATTGGACTGTATTGTTCAAAAAAAAACGCTAATGGCTGACAACAATTCTGAGAAATTTACAGTGTGGCTCTGGAGTGAATTCCACAGGTTGAAAAAAAATAATAAATATTTTGCATTGGTTCTCACTTCATTTCAATATTGTGACTGTACAAAAATATGCAGTTGGACGGTAGCTAGTGTCTTAAGTGGGCATGTCTGCTGAACAGATGGCAGTGGCATTGCTCCCATGGGCCCTCGCCGTCACTGTCACAGCAGTTCCGTTGGAGCCCTTCACGCGTGCGACATTGTAGGGAGCGTGGCTGGCAGCAGGAGTGCTTATGGAAATGGGGGGGACAAGTGTCTCCCCTCCCCCCCCGCACCGCCAGAGAAAGAAGGAAGTGATGGAGGCCAAGGTGCGGTGCTTGCTTGCTCATCAGACACGTGGAGCAAAGGCCAGGATGCTCAGCCCCTCGATTGGTCCCAGAGAAGATCGGTGGGTGACACTTACCCCCCTGAGATTCAGAGTCACTGTGACTTGAACTGAATTTTGAGTCGCTCCTTCTGTAGCGGGGTGTATCCCAACACTCTCAAACATGTGGTTAATGAAATAACTCTTGTACGGTTATCCTTGCCCTTGTTACGTCGATGCCAGGCTCACAGGAACAGCACTGTGTCAGAGAGCACACGGCGTGGCATTCCCGGTCATCCTCCCAGCTAGGAGATAACCATTCTCAGTGTGGCAGCCTGCAGCGTGAGCCTGCCGTGCGACCTCTGTGCCATGCACTAAAGTAATGTGTGTATGTGTATTTAACTACACGGTTACACACTTTATAGAGATGAACATGCATGTATATATGTATACATATGTGCGATATTTTTTTAACAGTGCTTTACGGACCTGCAGCCACACTTGAGAGCTTTCTTGCTTTGGTTATACCTTGCTTTTAAAAAAGAACTATGATTTCTTGCTGTAGAGTCAGTAATTCCCCGAGGTTTTTGTCATCTTGACCATTTTCGTTTCTCTGCTGTCTTTAAAAGCGTCCTTCTGCGGGGTTCCACCGGGCCCATTCTCAGTCTCTTTTGTCAGCTTGGTTGTGCTGTGCCGGTGTCTGCTCTCATTACCACGCACAGCTGGATTCGGTGACTCTTTTTCTTTTTCTCTGCATTTAAATCACCTGACAGTTGCCATCTTCAGCTTTCTTCTCCCCCCCCCTTGCCAAGTTGGGGCTATTTAAACCTGTCTTAGCAAAAAATTTTTTTACTGCATAACTTTTTTTACAAAGAACCATTTCTTTGTGCGTGTTTGTGTCCATTGGTGTTTAATTTGCTTCTTAAATTAGTGAATTTTTTCAATCATCTAAAATGTTAAAACTTTATGAATTTTGAAAAGCATGGTATTGTGAAAAGAATATCACGTAGAATTGACAAGCTAGTCTGAGGGTCAGCTTAACTAGTTGTATGTTACATGCGTAGGTTCTGTTTGGGTGTCTTAAATTTCCCATATTAAAGCTTTTTCCCTCCCCCCCAAATTATTAGCAATAGCATCAACATATGGGAAAGGGCTTAATATTCCCAAGAATATAATTCTAAGCTATCACACTTCGAAATGTAATAAAGAAAAAATAGGCAAGGAGAAACAGATTCATCTTTCATTTTGATCAGTGTCTCTAATGCCCTCTTGACTAATTAATCACACAGAAGACAGTCATGATTACTAAGAGCGTGAAAGATTTAAAGAACTCTATGGGAGTCAAGTATATTCCATGTATATAGTAGCTATGCTGTAATAAGAGAAGGGGCATATTTTGATTTTTGCACATCTAACATTTTAAGTATAAAACTGATGGCTTATAAAAAATGGTGACTTATCTCAGGAATGCATCTCCAATGTTAAAAAAAGTAATGACTCACGTTGCAGTTGATGAAATTCTCTGAATATCTACAAAGCAAATTTGAAGACTTAACAGTTTTTATCAAGGTTGCTGGAACAAAAGCAGCATCAAATATCAAATACATGTTTGTGCAGTAATAACATTTTTAATGCAACCAAGCTAATTTACATTAGTTACCCAAAAAATCAAGTACCTAACAATAAAAGCAATATAAGACTTCAGTTAAGAAAATGATCATTTTTAAAAAATAAAAAGGCTTTAGGGCCGAAGAGATTGTACGTACAGCAGGAAGAGTGCTTGCCTTACATGCAACCAACCCATGTTCAATCCCCAGCACCCCATATGGTCCCTTGAACCCCACCAGGAATGATCTCCTGAACACAAGCACAGATCCCATGAGCACAGAGCCAGCTGGATGTGACCCAAGCATAAAAACAACTTTATTGTCCAAAATAAATGTAAAGATAGCGTCTAAGTTGGTTAATAAAATAGTCAATTTTGGGGGGTGGGGAATATTAGTTGTTACTTGACAGGAAGATCCTAAAGTAAAAGTGCGGAGAATCAAGGGTATTCAAGACATTTGGGGTGTTGTTTGGGGAGGGGAACACATGAATGGCGTTAGCACCATTAGACTACAAAATTTACTGTAAAGATATGGTGGTCAAGCCATGTGGAGTTGATACCAAGATTCAATAGGTCAGTGACCAGGAAAGAGCCAGACCTGGGAATGAAGCATTTATATCTTGATTTTTAGAAGATGGTTATTGTATTTCTGTGAGGAGAATGAATTTAAAAAATGGAGCTTCGGTAATTCCTCACAGAGGCAAAAAAATGATTTTTCATTTTCAAAAGTCAATTCTTAGTGGAATAAATTTTGCATAGAAAAGTTTAAAAATATAAAATTTTTAGAAATTAATAGAGAACAGTCATGACTTCCAGGAAGGGGAAAGGATTTTGTAAATAAAATAGTACAGAACATTCTTTTGTTAAAAGGAACTTGGGGGCCGGAATGATAGTACAGCAGGTAGGGTATTTGCCTTGCATGTGGCTGACCTGGGTTCAATCCCTGGCATCCCATAATGTCCCCCAAGCACCGCCAGAAGTGATTCCTGTGTGCAGAGCCAGGAGCAATTCCTGAGCATCACTGGATGTGACCTAAAAAAGCCAAAATATATATATGGCGGGGGGGGGGGGGCTGGAGCGATAGCACAGCGGGTAAGGTGTTTGCCCTGCACGCAGCCAACATGACCGACCTGAGTTCGATTCCTCCGCCCCTCTCGGAGAGCCCGGCAAGCTACCGAGAGTATCTCGCCCGCACGGCAGA
>JAOXYA010000021.1:28584747-28601617 GCA_028565675.1 Sorex palustris | reverse complement strand
CTCAATGCCTCTTTTGCAGACCACAACACCCAAAAGGAGAGAGAGAACAAAAGGAAATGCCCTGCCACAGAGGCAGGTTGGGATGGGGGGGAAGGGTGTGGGAGGGATACTGGGATCCATGGTAGTTAGCACCTTCTTAACGTCAGCTCATGGTCTATTTCCCAAGCACCCTGGGCAGTCAAGCCTCGTGTTGAACATCAGACTTGGGAGGGCTCAAAGTTCTCATTGCAACCTCAGAGGAAGGAACTGGAAGCTGAGAGAGATGAAGAAACTTGGCTGGCCAAGGTGACCTAGAAAGGAAGTGACTGAAGTCTTTTTTTTTTAAGTGGGGGTCATCCCACACCTGACAATCCTCAGAGGTTCCTCCTGGCTCTGCACTCAGAAATTTGCTGCCAGGGGGCATATGGGATGCCAGGGATCAAACCTAGGTCAGCCATATGCAAGTGTCCTACCTGCTATACTATCACTCTGGCCCAAGATTAAAGTCCTTTTTTTTTCTTTTTCCTTCTTTTGGGGGGGTCACACCCAGCGATGCTCAGGGATTACTCCTGGCTCTGCACTCGGGAATCACTCCTGGCAGTGCTTGGGGGACCATATGAAATGTCGGGGATCGAACCTGGGTTGGCCGCATGCAAGGCAAACGCCCTACCCGCTCTACTATTGCTCCGGGCCCCCGAAAGTCTTTTTTTTGCCTCTTTTTTTTTATCGTCAACAGACCAAGCATCCATTTTGGGATTTGAAATACATCTTTGCCATCAGTATGTAAATGATGGAAACAGAGAACTCAAAAGTCTCTTTTACAGGATTTATTTCTTATTTTAAGTGACAAGAACATAGTCCGCAGCCTAAAAGATACTTGTACTGCATCATAAGAAATGTGTTCAACTGTCGTTTGCGGATTGTTTTATTTTTAGATTAATGAAGATCCAAATTAAACCATTGGAGTGCAACCATCCTGATAGTCCTTATCACGTTTTGCTCATTATCACTTCATTTATATTTATGATGAAGAACAGATGGTACCAATGTCATATTTCAACGTGTATTATATCTAGCGAGGAGGAAATATCTCATATTAGTTGCACTTATCAAAATATTTGTACTTATCAACAACAGAAATCTGAGCTTATGTACTATCTTGTCACCATGTCATAGCTACCATTTAGAAAAGACCATTTAAATTAGATATGCAGGGGAAAGAATGCATCATTCATTATTATTGAATAAAGACACTGAACTCTGAACGGTAATTATGGGTTCGTTGTAAGGAGAGAATCATTAAGTTTGATTGAAAAAACAGCAATTAGAGTCTGTTGTCATTGTGGCAGGCTCTGATTTTAAATTTAAACTGCTCGTGGAGAGCTCCAGGAAGGAAAGGGGAAGAATCAGCATGGAGAAACAAGAGGAGTGACTGACTGACAGACAGGCAGTGGGCCGCTCACCAGTGCACCCGCCTGCCTTCTTTCCTGCGGGAGCTTTAAGGAGAGAAGACAAGAAAAGCCTGCTGTCAGAAATGAATGATAAAGCTTTTGAAAATCGCGTTTTGTTACTTGCTTCATGTCGCACGCTCTCAAAAGGGTTGGGGGATGTGAAAGTCCTGTGTCCCCCCGAAATAATAGTACAGGGTTTAATTGGGATCCCCTGCCTCTAGCAAGTAGTCAATCACACGCCCCCAGCATCTGTTCATGACCAAGGATCTGAGCTACAGAGGCACGAAGCTGCCTCCTGTGTTCGTCAACCCTCCCGGCCCCCATGAAAACGAGACATAATAGCCAAGAATTCCAGTGGTTCTTCCCACCTAAACTCTGGCTACAGTTAAATCTAAAGTTGTTCAAAAGGAATCAGAGCATCCACTTGTGGGACTCAGGAAAAGTTCTGTGAAGGAGGGGATTTTGGAGCAGGATCCTGAAGGTTGAATAGGAGTTCAATGGTTGGACAAGGGGGTGGCAGTGATGCCCATTTTGTCTGGAAGCAGTTTGTCAGGATGTCAAGAGCTCTGGTTTGAGGTCAAGTAGATAACTTTGAGAATTTTTTTCTTTGGTTTTGTTTTGGGGCCACACCCGGCAATGCTCAGGGGTCATCCTGGCTCTACACTCAGAAATCCCTCTGGGTGGTATTCAGGGGACCATATGGGATGGCAGGGATTGAACTTGGGTTGACCTTGTCTTAGCCCATGTACTGTCTCTCCAGCCCCTAGCTTTGAGCTTTGATTTTTTTAACTTCGAATTAGTTGTGTGAACTCTGGAATGTCATTGATTACTCTGTGCCTTAGGCCCCCAATCTAGAAAAGGAGACTCAGCACAGAGACCCCATTTAGCACAGTATATACCAAGATCCTTGCCATATTTTCGTCTTTGAGACACAGGAAGGCATGAGCCATGATGCAGATTACAGGATGTTTATCTCCTAGCAACATACCTTCAGCAATTGGCTTGTAATTATGGAACCAGAGAGAATCAGAAAAAAAAAGTGAAATGGTAAATCAACATTACAAAAATCTTAACTCTTAAAGTAAGATGAAATTACGCTCGATGCTGCAATTTATTAACAATCCATTTAGAAAAAAAAAGATTAGGAAGAACATGTCACTCCAGTATGGTTGCTGGACCCTTTCTCCAGGTCTCTTGGTTTTGTTTTTTGGGCCACATCCAGCAGTACTTAAGGTTTACTCCCACCTCTGTGCTCAAGGTTCACTCCTGGCTGGACATGGGAGACCATAGGTGGTGCTGGGATTGAACCTGGTCTGCAACATGCAAGAAAAGTGCCCTGCTCACTGGGCCAGCTCTCCTTCCCCTCACCAACCCTGCATTTCTGCGTTTTATGTTGAGTGTGGAGTGAGAAACAGTGAGTCCCTCCTAGAGGGAACTGATGGTTAGTGAGAAAGCTCCACATAAAAAAGCCAGCAAGATTTACATAAAAACATGGCTTAAAAGAAACAAGTTTAATGTGAAAAATTCACTTCTTACAATGATGTATGACAGAGGGTGATGGGAGGGTCGCTGTTCTCTGGAGACATGTTTTCAGGTGACACAGTTGGTAACTGGGCTAGAGACTCACATTCTTTTTTTTTTTTAATTTTTATTAGTGAGACATCATGAGGTACAGTTGTAGACTTACAAATTTTTGGAGACTCACACTCTTCTCTTCAGGCTGGTCATCGTGTTCCGTGAGAGTAGAGAAAGCTGTCCAGCCGATTGTCACCTCAGGCCTGGCCTGCTGATGCCATAGCAGGGAACCAGCTTTTCCTTCACTCTTTTCTTCAAGAGTCCTTTGCTTTGAACTCAGCCTGAGTGACTGAGGGTGGGAGGAAAACAGAAGGACCCACAGGACTGTGCTCAGATTCCTCCGTCACCTCTGCCTCAAGCATATGTGCCTGGACTCTCTCCCCTTTGGGTGGGTCCTTTCCCTACAGGCTCCTGGCCTTGCCACCCCCACAGCAGGCCCTGTGAGGCATCACAGGCCTTCCCCAAATGCCTGGACATGTCCGAATCCTACTGAGATTCGGGGACTTGGGCTGCCAAAATGGGACTTTTGCTGCGCGGTGTCTCAGAACACTCCAGAAATAATCACTTGACCCTGTAGGGGGAAGGTACAGAACACGGAGGTGGTGAAACCTTGGTGACTCATGCTCTTCGCACATCACTACTTGTTTTTCCGCCAGCACATACGTTTCTGTAGCGTTTAATTTAGCTCTGGGTCTTGCTCCCAGAAGACAACTACATCCCTGTTACTCCCGGAAGGCCGGAATCGACTCATTGGCTCCAAGCAAACAGTCCATGAAATTACACAGGAACCTTCATTCCCAAACTCAGGTAAGCCAGGAGTCTACCGAACAGGGTCCTTTTAGGTGATCTCTACGAGTCAAGCTTGGTCAGGAACACAAGATGATGACCCCGGGTTTTGAGGCCAGGGGGGTTGAGTTGATGCATGTGGCAACTTCCTAGTTGTATGGCATTGATCTGTCTCTGTTTTTTCCTCTCAGTGACGGGAACGAAAATGCGTTTGTGGGGTTTTACAGATCAGTATTTGAGATAATGAGAGCCCAGGCTTTGGCCTGAAGTCCAGCCTCTGGGAGGCTCCTGGAAGCAAAACTGCACGAGGGATTTCGGAGTGAGAGAAGAGCAGCCTCCAGGTCTGGACATGTAGGTGTGAGAAGGTGGGGGAACGGAGAGGGGTGAGAGGAAAACGGAATATGAGTGTTGTGACAAGAGGAAAACTACAACACAAGTGTTGGGTGTGAGGGGTGGGAAGATCTGTAGAAGAGTCCTTAGAGGAAATATTCTAGTCAAGGAAGAACTGGGTCCTCATCTTCTCTAGCCTGAACTGTTCCTATTTTAACCCTGGCCCCATGGAGCTAGATCTTGACTGGGGGGGGGCAACCAGCCTTGGACATTGGTATAGGGCTGCATGGCTGCCATTCACTTAAGCCAGTGACTGTGTTGTCCACGAAATCACTCCTGGTTTGAGCCCTGGAGCAATAGCACAGCAGTAGGGCGTTTGCCTTGCACGCAGCCTGCCTGGCAGAGCTGGGTTCGATTCCTCCACCCCTCTCGGAGAGCCTGGCAAGCTACCAAGAGTATCTCGCCCACATGGCAAAGCCTGGCAAGCTACCTGTGATGTATTCGATATGCCAAACACAGAAACAAGTCTCACGATGGAGACGCTACTGGGCGCACTCGAGCAAATCCATGAACAACAGGAGGACCGTGCTACCGTGCTACTTTTCCTTGAAAATTCTAACTATGCCAAAGGATAATAATAGGAAAAGATAACTCTGTTCACCTGAGTAAGGATTTATTTATTCAGCATGGAACATGTACCTGGGCTGTGTTTGCAATGCATAGCCTTCATTAATCCAAGCCTCCATTGTATTGCCAAACTTATATGCTCGCTGAGTCTTTTGGCTTCTGTTTCCCAAGTTCTAAACTTAAAGGAATTTTTAAAGAGGCATTGAATTTCACTGAACAGATCATTTTTCTTTCCTTTCTTTTTTTTTTGGTCAGGGCACAGGTGAGGTACACTTGGTGGTGCTCAGGCATCACTCCTGGCAGTGCTCAGGTGGCCATATGGTATGCCAGCGATTGAACTCAGGTTGGCCACACGTAAGAAAAGCCCCTTATCTGCTGGACTGTCTGGCCTGGATAATTTTACTTTGATTGGGAGCAGGGAATAGAAACAAAACTATAACCCAAAAAGCATGCAGAACCAACAATCAGCTGTTTCTTGAGTTCCAACAGTAGAAGCTGTTGACCGCCATCAGTTGTCTATCCCCAGTCTACATCAGGAGGGAGCCTTGCCCCTGAAGACTTTACAACCTGGGCTGCAGAAGACAGAGCCCCAGATTAAACCTCCAACCCTCCACCTCCCTCCCCCCGCCAAGTTTGAATTGTGAGAGGTGACAGTGAGGAGAGAAACTTCTGATGCCACCTTCCCTCCCAGAGTCTGTGAAAGTGTTCAAGGCGTGGGTTTTCTATTTCAGGATTTCTATGTTTGGTGACTGTAATCACAGATGGATGCAGACGAATCATTGCCATACAGCTGCTTATGAACAAGCACAATTAGAAGTTGACAGCAAACACGCTTCACAAAAATTATCACATTTAGTGTGATTCCCATAATAAAAACAGGAGCAAGCACTGGAGTCTTTTCAATTTACACAAAGAGCTCTGGGGTCTCTCTCGACAGTCACCGTGGGCCCTGTGTTTCTGAGTAAACTTTATTAGGGAAACAGATGGAAAACTCTTGAGGTTTAGCTCAAGCTTGCTTGAAAGTGTGAGTACATGCACCTGCGCGCACTCCCACACGCACACATACACACAATGCCCACAAACACACCTTATTCTTCTTCATTAGTGAAAATACCAGATAAATAATATGCAGAAATGGAAAGATCATGGACGTGTGCTGCGTCCTATGGCTAGGCTGTCCCTGTGCACATCTGGGAACTGCCATTCACTTTGAGACAGAGATAACTTCCACCTTATTGTTACCGGGCGGACCCCATTTGGGGGCTCTTTCACTTTAAGGGACATTTTATATATGTCATTTGATTTAATCCCATAATAACCCCTAGAGACACAGGCAGCAGGGCTCTTGGTATTTTTTATGCTGTATTATAGGGAGAAACAGACAGTGAGAGGACTAGGAGGTGATGGAGCTAGTTTTAATTTTAATGAGCAACCTTAATTCGATGTTCCAATCTCTTTCTCTTCAGAGACAATTTAAAGAAATACCCAGGGCGGCAAGAAGTGGTCTATTCATTGGGGTGGAGCGATGGCACAGCAGGTAGAGCATTTGCCTTGCACGTGGCCAACCCGGGTTTGATTCCCAGCATCCCATTTGGTTCCCTGAGCATCACCAGGAGTAATTCCTGAGTGCAGAGCCAGGAGTAACCCCTGCGCATTGCTGGGTGTGACCCAAAAAGGAAAAAAAAAAGAAAGAAATAGAAATGGTCTATTCATTCTTTTATTTTTTTAAAAGTTTTTCACAATAATTTATTATATTTAATATTCCAACATCCATTCCACCACCATTACACCTTCACACCACCTTTATTTTGAATTTTCCTACCACCACCCAAGCTTGTCTCAAAAACGGTTCCTAAAGAATTTATTTTCTATTGCTTGTTATGAATAATCCACTAAAAATGATCCGAAAAGCTTCCCTTAGAGGAAAGTGTGTGAAAATTGTTGTCTCTCACCTTGGAGCCGTTAAGCCCTTACATAGGAGATTACTAATATGTTTTTACGGGTTGATCCTTGTGTGCAAATATATGTATGTGTATGTGTATATATATTTTTTACTGAGATCGGTTGCCTACTTTACACCCCATCAAATGTGGTGTGCTAGTCTTGGCACATCAGTCATATAGACTATGAGGTGTCGCTCCAGGAATTTTAAAATACAGTGACAGAGTTGGAGTTAAATTTTTAACTGGATGGTGACTTTGGGGTCTGGAGGTATCTCTGCAGCTTGTGGCTCTCTTCCAAGATTTATTTGTGAGTCAGTATCACGACCATTAGTTAGCTTATAGACACCAGAGGCAGTTCGTGGTTGTGACTGCCAGGCCTCTGGAAGCACACGGAGATCAGGGGAAGTTGCCCATTCCTGACTCCATGCAAGCCTGGAGATTTTATCACAAAACATGTATACTTGGGTTTTTCAGCAGATTCATTCTCATGCATGAAGGACTCATCCCAAGCTCTGGAGATTGACCATGAGCATGGTGACGATTGCGTTCTGGAGGTTTTTGGCGGGCCTGTTCATTCTTAAACTATTTAGTGAATACATATGTTGTGAGGGGAGTTGTTATTTAGTCTTTTATCTTACTTGGGGAGGCTAAACTTAATTGTGCTTTGGAGCTACTTCCTAAGAGATATGGGCATTGGGGGATGAACCATGGTGCTAGGGGTCTAACCAGCACTCAGTGTGCACTCCAGCCCTTTTAGTCATCCCTGCCACCTTATTGTTACACCGTATCTATGAAGAATTCTTTAGCAACCTTCTGACTATTCCTTAGTACTTCAGGTCCCTCTACTGGATTAGTTCAAGGATAACTCCACCCTCCAGCCTCTAATGGTGGATCTATTGCTAAATAGCCAATCAGAATACCCCAAACACCCATAGTCACTTGTGATTGGTTCAGCCTTGAGTACATAACTTCAAGTGGACCAATTAGAATTCATCATAGGACCTCTCACCAGAGATTTTGGCAAAATTTTTTTTCCTTCTTGGGAAGTACCAGGGATCACCTTGTCTCCATAGGGGGAGCAGATGTTTGAGGATGGAGCAAAGGAAAAGTCTGTAGAGCTGAAGGGATAAAGTGTTCAACAACTCTGTTGGCTTCATTTGAACTCTGGATCCAGCACTGTTCTCTAGACTTCTGCCTTCTGAGAAAATACCGACCCTATTCAAATTTAATATAATTGGAAGGATTCTAGAGATAAATAAGAAAGAAAAGACTCTTATATTTTATTGACCAGACACCAGTTAGGCAATAATCAGAGATAATAATACATGTATTATTCTATTACAGTGGAGTAATAAATTATATTAAAATTAAATATTATATAATATACATACAATATCTATGATCTCATTATGATATGGATTATCACAGTAAGCATAGATAAAAGGATTTGATTCAGACAAATATGCATTAAGCAGAAAAGGGAACTTTAAGTCTGGTCCAGGAGTATCAGATATGATTTGTAAGAGGTGGTGCACTTTTATTGAACTTTTAGAGGTATCATCTCTCTGACAATTTAACTGCATATATTCATTGATTCATTGACTCAGTGCTTTGGTTTAGAGCCACACCTGGTTGTGCTTGGGGGTTTCTCCTGGTGGTACTCAGGGGACCATGCAGTATAAGGGATTGAACCCAGGTCTCCACACGCCAAACATGCGCTCAGCCCTTGAACTATCTTTCTAGCCCCAGACTCAGTGTCTACTAACATTTTCTTAAATGATCTTTCTGAATTTCCACAAAGCTTGCATATCAGTCTCATGACAGCTGAGTTTTCCAGTGGAAACGAGAACAATGAAGTAATGGGCCCATGGTCCAAAGCCGATTAAATTGAATCAGGCTGGAGTCAAAGACTGGCGCCGAAACCCTACTCTTCTCATTTCTAGGGTGTGTTGTCAGAAAGAGGGGAGTCATGCTCCCAACAACCTAGAAATTTTACCCTACAAGGAGCGAAAAGGGACATCTGGAAGGTAGAAGCTTTCATTAGTACTGTTCTTAGTACCTGAGCGTCCAATTGCCAAGGCAAGGCCTTTGTGGACTTCTGGCCGGGCCTGGAGGGGGACCCAGCAGGTACCAGACTCAGCTCTAGCCCCCAGGACAACCAGATGGAGATCACCCAAACAATGGATCACTTCAACCCTGGGTTGCATATTTAGTCCGTGTCCCCCCCCCCCCCCTGTCGCTCCTTCTTCTCCTTCCTTGTCCCTGATTTCTCATTTCATACATCTTATTTCTCTTCCTGACTGGAGCTAAGTTGGAAATGGAGCCTTTGGTGGTGGACAATTAGACAGTAAATCCCCTTGGCTTCCATGCCACTCGATTCATCACCTGCTAGTTTGCTTTCTGTGAGTTACTATGTGTGAATTACATACGAGCGGGATGTGAAAATCCAGCCCTATCAAATGCAGACGTTTCCCGGTTCTCTCCGCTCCCCACTGGCACTCCTGGTTCTTCGTCAGGGTTCTTTCTCCCCCAGGTTTGACAATAGCAGATTCTTCAAAATTGTCCTTCTGGGACAGTCTATTTCATTTTGAGCTTGACACAAAATGGCTATTTTTGACAGTTGAACTTTGCAGCGTTCTTGATGCAAACATTTTAATATCCTGTTACCTGAGCTGAGGGACAGATAAAGTTTTACGCCAGACACCTACAGCGGCAAGGGAATACTTTTTCTGGTGACTGATTTAAAGGTAGAGCCATAAGCGAAAATGGCTAATGAGCTAACCATGCTCGGGAGGGCAAAGGTCACCTGGGGAACGCAAACCCAATCACTCAGCGAGAAGGGGGGAGACCCCCCTAGGGAAATGCTGCTGGTCGAACAGTGCCACAGTTTTACCCCAAATTCCTTCCCAGGAGGCCAGCAAGGACACAAATGACCAGCCGACATCTAGGTGTCTTCTGGGGCATGGGAGGAGGGCAGGAACTGTGAGAGAGGCTGGGTGACAGGTGAGGAGGGCTCCTGAGTGCGGGTGTGTGGGATAAGGTGCTGATGGGATGGGGATGGTTATCACGTGTCATGTGGTAGATTAATTAGCCAGTTAGAAGAAGAGATATCAATATAGCAAAAGTTACCTCAAGTCGATGGTTGATGAACCGGAGAAGGCAGAAGTGGTGACAGGGTCTCTCCAGGAATCAGAACTCAGTCAGGAAGCCCCAGGGACCACTCAATGGGGTTTCTCAACCTTTTCTCAACCATGCCCCCGACCTTGACCCCCTTCCATGTTGTTTTCTTCCTGCCGTCAGCCTGTCGTTCTGACCAGTTGGCCTCCTAAATCTCATGGTACAGCCTCCCCCAACCTCTGCCACTTACGCAGTTTTCACCTGTGGCCTCCTTGGGAATCCCTAGGGGACCCTCAGGGGGACATATAACCTCTCGTTCAGAGATGCTGCACCAGAGTAACACTGACTAGCAGAACTTTCTGGAATGAGGGAGTATTTCCATAAACCACGAAAATTGTCAGTCATTAATCACCCTTGGAATGTGGCTGGTATATCTCAGGAATAGAGTTTTATTATTTAAAAATTTATTTATTTATTGAATCACCGGGCTGGAGTGATAGCACAGGAGTAGGGCGTTTGCCTTACACGCAGCCAGCCCGGCAGAGCTGGGTTCGATTCCTCTGCCCCTCTCGGAGAGCCTGGCAAGCTACCGGAGTATTCAATATAAAACACAGTAACAAGAAGTCTCACAATGGAGACGTTACTGGGCCGGCGCAAGCAAATCAATGAACAACGAGAGGACAGTGTTCTCACAGTGTTCTCATTGAATCACCAGGAGATAAAACAGTTATGAAGCTGTTCATGATTGGGTCTCAGTCATACAGTGTTCCAACACCCGTCCCTTTACCAGTGTACATTTCCCACCACCAATGTCTCCAGTTTCCCTCCCAACATTCCCCACCCCCCACAACCTGTCTCTATGGCAGACACTTATCTTCTCTCTTTCTCTCCCTCCCCCTCTCTTTTTCCCTCTCTTTCTCTCTCTCTCTCTCATTATTTTAAATCATAGTCAGTTTTTATTATTTTGACTTCAAACCCAATCTCCCACCTGGTTAGTGGGTACCAGGTTGAAGAGTACAACTCAGAAACGGCAGATAAAGTCCTTAGATGCTAACTCAAGCTCACAGTCACTCATGGTACTTGACTTCTCATAACTTTCTTTTATGTCATTCCCCCTCCCTCCCCATGGTCACTTTGCTCTATAATTCTTTCTTTTTTTTCCATCTCAAGTTTCTGCTTTCTCCTAGTCTGCATCTTCATGATTCTCATTTCATGGACCGTTCTCTTTCTTGTCTCAACAGTATGAGTTTCCTGTTGCTGTTTAACCATATCACCAAAAAGATACTGGCTTAAAATAGCACCTAACAATTATTTCACTGTATCCTGGGTCAGGGAGCTGTGGGTCAGGCTGAACAATGTTCTCTGCTTTAGGATCTCCCAATGCAGTTATCGGTGGTTGGCCAAGGTGGTGGTCTCATCTGAGATTCGGCTGGGGAAGGTTTTATTTCCAAGTGCCTGCCTGTTGGAAGACTTTCATTTCTTGCAGGCTGTTGGATTGAGATGCTCAGCAGTCTTGGCTGCTCAGTCTTGGCTTTGAGTCGTCTGCTCTCTTGCTGGGTAGTACAATCTTATGTAATAGAAACCACACACATCCTATTACCTTTGCTATGTTTTATGGCTATGGAGGTCTGAGATCAGATCTTATTCATACTGAGTGGACCAGAGTTATCCAATGTCCAAGACCATCAGAAAGCAGGGTCATGCCACTAGAATGAAAAGGTTTGACACACCAACACTTTCGGCTTAAGCCCTTCTTGCCTTTAGTTCATTTTTTCTTGGGATATCTGTTTTTAAGCTCTCAAAGGAAAGAAAGAATCAGTTCAGTTCATTCCTTTGCTGCCTCATGCATCCCAGTTTCAGATTGGTGGGCTTCTCTGAGGTCTCAGGTTGGGTGGGCCTCTTCTTGGGATCAACCAGCCTTCCCCAGGGGGAGAGTCACATAGGAGCATGACAGGGTCAGGCAGTGGTCAACTCCTTGTCCACTCAGTCAGATGCGATCAGGCCTAGTAATGTGGGCTGTGCTCCAGTTGTGCCCTGGACAAGCAAAAAGCTTTGGAAATTATACTCTGGGAGCTTGGACGAGGCAAAGAGGTTTTCTTTATTTTCCTCCTCAGCTCAGAGCCTTTATCTGAGTTCCAGAGAAGAGAGGTGAGCTAGAGGGAAGGGACCCTTTGAAAGAGGATCCTGTTACATTTAGACAAATGAAAGGAAATGTAACTTCACAGAGCAGAGAGTAACCTCCTGGAAGGCTTCATTCCAAAAGCAAGGAAGGCAAGGATTATAAATGGATTAAAAAATATAAATGACATAGTCATAAATTATGTCTATGAAAATAATCCAAATGATTAGCAATATGGGAATGGTTAAAGAAATTATAGTAAATTAACATCATTGAATGTTATACAGCTCTTAAGGATGATTATATGAGAACAATGGAGAAAGGTATTTTTGGTCCAAAGCTGTAAGGAAAAAAATAAGAATTCAAAATTTTAATGCTAAAAGATGACAACTTTGCACAAATTGCTATGTATGGAACAGAACATAGAAAACATTTGATCATGAGAGTTTGAGTAATTTTTCTTTAAATATCTGTTATTGTTATTACAAAGCTGATTGTGCAAAAAAAAAGTTTTAGAATAGATGACAGAGAATAATAGCTCCTGGTTACTTGACCTGACCCTTTGCTAAATACTTTCCATGCTTTTGGCAGGGGGGTCCTGGTGATTATTCTTAATTTGCAGATAAGGAAACTGAGGCTCCAAGAGGTCAAATAACTTGCACAACCACATACAGAGATTTGAGCCCAGGCTGCCTGACCTTGGTCCTTGGTTGGCTTTTCCTGTGTGTGCGGAGTCTTGTAAGTTTTCTAACTTGTGTACAATTTGAAACCTAAAACCACAAAATGAAACAAAACAGTTTAGTTCAAATTTAAACTCAGGCTTGATAAATGTCGCACGGATCCTATATTTGTCTAATAAAATAAATCTTAGGACACATGCTTCTTATTTTGCAAGAATTCCTGGTGACAAATGGTGATTGATGCGCTATCAAAGCCAATAACGAATCAAATGAGATACCTTTGGCTGAATAATGTTACAAGTAACACTAATATAATCATTCCATTTTTTTGTTTTGTTTTTTCAATTAGCATAGGATGTGAGAGCAATTAAGAATACTTGATGTCGGAACTGGGGTTATGGCTCAGGGAAAAGAACTTACCTTGCATGTGTGGGGCCCTGGATTTGATTCCTGGTAACATGTGGGCCCCTGAATACCACTGAGTGTGGTTAAAAATTAATAATAATGATTAACAATTGATGTCTTGGGTTGGAGATAGAGCTCAAAGGATGGGAGCCTATGACTTGCATGCACAAAGTCTGGAGTTTAATCCCTTTGGCTTTCATGATGCCCTGAGCAGGTGTAGCTCTGGTGGTCCCCCAGGCAATAAGTAGTAGCTCAGGTGGTTCCTGAGCGCAGCTGAGACCCAGTAGCATGGAACTGACGGGCCAAAGAACTGTGGGGCCAAGGGCCATCAGGCGTGGCCCCAAAACTCCCCAGTAGCCACAGAACTCTTGATGACTTAAAATAGCCCCATTCAGAGATGACATTTTAGCAGTCATCTATCTACCTGTTTATGATAAAAACACGTGCAGGGCACAGTATCTGAGGCAGTGGAGAGAAGGGAACTGACTGGGCAAAGGTGGGCCTGTGGCAGAGAGGGTTGGAAGAGCCCTGAGTTCTGAGACTCCATCCATCAGAAGGTCACACTTTAGGAGAGAACAAGGAGTTTCATCTATTGTCACACCAGGGATGGCTCCTGAGTCTGTGCCTCATCAGTTCCCAGAGCTGGCTTTGTTATTTATAGGTTCTCACATCCTTTTACAAGCACATTTGATCCTAGGACTTTGTTCTAGATGGAATTCACACTTAGGGGAATTTTAAGGGCCTATCCCTTGTGCACCCATAGTTTTGGAGGCACCCATAAGGATAACTTTTTTTTTTTTCTGAAACAAGTGAACCAAAATGCTTTGCCTATCAGCTGAAATTGCATTAATAGCTCTTCCTCTCCTCTCCCCCTTTTTTATCCTTTCTCTGCCCAAACGTCAGTCTTGATTTACAGGTGGCTTTCAAATATAAATTTTCATTAAGTGGCTCTAGAGGAATTTATGAGAAGAGACCTCTCAGAACCGGCCGCAAGGCATTGGTGAGATAGGAATTCAAGATAACATCTTGGGATCGAGACCTCTTACATTTCTAGCCTTGCAAATTCATTTTTGATGACACCCTTTAAGGAGCATTCATGGTCATTCCCCCCACCCTCCCCATTCTGACCAAGCACTGGGGTTTCATTGTGATAACTACAGGGCTGGGCCATATGTTACTTGATCAGGGTAATGGAGAATAATTACTGGCCCATTGCACTTCATTACACCACTGTAATCGGCGGCCGGTCAGTGTTTCAGCTACAGCTGCTCTGGGAACAGAGCTGACATGGATACTGAGATAGCAACAAAAACCTCTGGGCCCCCATGCAAATGGAAGAAATTAGCATCCGGTCAATAGGTTCTGAAATGCAATATGCCATTCAGCCAGGGACACCTGCTTTGGGTCTCTCGTTTTCTCTTAGATACAGTATGATGATCAGGAAATAAATGAGTCCTTCCACTTGTGCTGTGGCTCGTAAAAGGTCACGGAAATGTCAGAGGATGTTCAATTCCACACAACTGTTCCCAGAATAGCAGTCCTTAACATATCACATAATTGTTTCTAATGATTGGTTCAACTGTGGAGTTGACACTTGTTTTGGTCTGGCTCCCCTCTATAAATGACTTTTTAACGTTTATCTGTTACAAACAGCAGCAGCAGCAGCAGCTCCAGAGTTGAAAGACTTCTCTAAGGTGTCTATCAGGACACTTTGGAGTAAAAGGGATTGATATCAATAATTACACTGAGACAAGGAATATAGACCTGATTGTTCCCAGAAAAATAAGATGCACTGTCTCCTAGACACAGGCACAGCCATGATCTTTGTTCTCTGTTCTTTCGGCCAAATTAATTCCACCTGGGAATGACAAAGGTCATGAGCTTGGCCCATTTCCCGCAAGGCTAGGTGAATGCACTCCCCTGGTCCTTCTAATCTAGCAAGAAGTTAACACAGATCCAGAATTTCTGAGGGTAATCTGGGATAACTGAGATGAAGAAGTTAACACTATGAGTGTGTGTGTGTGTGTGTGTGTGTGTACACCTATGGGAAGGCCACACTTTGGAAGAAACCATAATGGAAGCCACACGTGGAAAAACTGTGGAAAAAGGAGAAGCAAGAGTTTAGAGAAAAGGGACCAGGAAATGCCACGTCACGGACAGAGGAGAACATTAGTTATTCACTGGATTGGGTGCAGGTAGCTAGTCTCCAAGAAGGACTCCATGGCTCTGCCTTCTGGATTCCAAGCTGTGTGCTTGTGTGTGTGTGTGTGTGTGTGTGTGTGTGTGCGCGTGTGTGTGTCCACCCATGGGATTCCTCCACACACGCAGAATGAGCTGTGAAAGCAGGAGAATGGATACTGCTGAAAGGAGAGAATGTAACTCTGGATGCTACTTCAAGGCCACTGAGTCTTCTGCCATGCTCTGGAGGACGATGGCCGCCATGGCACGAAAAGGCTCAAGCAGGCTGCAGAGAGATCTAATGGAGGAACTCAGCTCTCCTGTCAGGAAACACATGCGTGCGCCATCTTGGAAGTCACATGGTTACAAAGAGGAACTTCCTTTAGGGCCTCCCAGAAACTTTGTTTAGTAGCTCCTTTTCAAGAGACATGACCCTGTGAGATGTGACTAAAACCATGATTTAAAATATTGTGCAAACATCTGCTTCAGAGGTCAGAGTGATAGGACAGTGGGAGCTTGTCTAGCTTTCAAGTCAATGGGGTTTGACCCCCCAGCACCATATAGGGTCCCCTGAGCTTGCCAGGAGTGATCCTCCAGTGCAGAACCAGGAGGAAGCCCTGAGCGCCACCAGCTGTGACCCAGTTCCCCTCCTGCTTCCCCCACACAAAGCCTCATTACCACAGAGGCACAATTTCAATTTCCAGGGTAATTGCTTCCATCTCCTTTGAACTTTCCACACCCCCGCACTTCGCTATAGATAAAGTTCAGTGGTTCATGATAACCTATAGAAAAAAAGAGCCCAGGCAATTCTTTCAAGGAGGGGTCACTTACAGAACAGCCTCCTGAGATTACTGGACGATGTCCAAATGGCACAGACATTTTTCTCAAAGACAACTGCAGCGTCAGCTCATGAAGGGAACCTGTTTGATTGAAACCAAGAAGAAAGGGCCTGGCCTTGTGGCCACCAGGCCCTCCGGCCGTCTCCTGACATTCACTTCCTGGATGAACACAAGCTCGGGTGGCATTTGCAAGGTGACCCGAGTTTCTTCTATTAGCTTCCTCCGGACCCAAACCCTCCTTCTGTTTCCTTAGCTAAATCACATCCCGGATCCACTCTCGATCATGAATTAGTAAAGAAGCCACCAACGGCCCTCACTGGAGAAGCCTATTTAATCTTTCATGGCTGGCTCGGGGAAGAATGCCCTTTGGGGGAGTCTAGCCTTTTCTCCTCGTCACTCTCAAGAGCTGACCGAGACAAATGCAATCTTTCTTTTTCTTTTCTTTTAATTTTTAAAAAAATCTCAGATAATATTTTGCATGCTTGGGCTTGAAAATTGAGAAAGGGACGAAGGAAAGCCACTATCCAGGGCATCCTGTGTCCAGCTCTGGGGGAATTGGGGGGGGGTAGGGGACAACTGAGCAACTGAGATCACTCCCACTCACCCCCTGTCTGACCCACCAGCGCCCTGTCCATAAAGAGTGAGGCACCTTCTTGCAACTCACACCGATGTCCCACCTTGACTCAATCATTCTGCAAACATTTCTTTCCTGTTCTCTTTTCTCTTCTCTTTTTACCTTAGTGCCGGGGGGTGGGGAAAGAGAGAGAGAGAGAGAGAGAGAGAGAGAGAGAGAGAGAGAGAGAGAGAGAGAGAGAGAGAGTGTGTGATAGAGAAATAGGGA
>JAOXYA010000021.1:28544571-28557692 GCA_028565675.1 Sorex palustris | reverse complement strand
ACTTGATCATTGTATGACTGAAACCCAAGCACAAAAATTTGTAAGTCTATAACTGTACCTCATGGTGTTTCACTAATAAAAATAAAATAAAGTAAAATAAAAATAGGGCCTCGATTTAAAAAATAATAGGGGGCTCGCCTTGCATGCGGCTGACCCAGCCCATCCCCAGAGCTGTATTTGGTCGCTGAAATAGTGGGTGACCTACAGAAGTGGGCCCTGAAATAGTCAGAGGTGGCCCAGACACCCCGTATTCCATCTCCCCAGACCACACCCCTCCCAGACTCAAATAAATAATAATAAAAAAATAGAACCCGGTCTTGCTAGGGGTCAGTCTCAGAAGATTTTCTGGTCTCGGGATCCAGGTAAACTAAGGATACAGAAGGGCATGTGAGAAGGGTGAGGGACTGTGCCGGCCCAGGGCACCCCCTGTGGAGAGGAGACTGGTCGGTGGACAGTAGCATTTCTTGGAAACAGTTCCTCAAAGATCAGGGAGACTTTCTGGGGCTCTGCCTCAGGGGGGCCTGGCTTCAACAATTGCCACAGAAAGCCCCGAAGCTGAAGTCAGCTGTTGCCTCAGGGGACGTGGGCTTGTCACTGTGCTTCACAGGGGTCTGGATGGGATGAAGAACGGCTGTAGGAGGCCGATTCTAAGCAGATTCTCTCCCGTGGGTTTTCATAGGCGGTGCAAGGCTTTGGCCCAGCACCCCAAGACGAAGGCGACTGATTCCTTTCTGCCCAGCGCTCAATCCGAACCCGTCGAGGGCTCCCGTTCGATTTTGTGAGAAGAATTTCCCAGGAGGTAAACAGCATCTGGGCATCACTTACTTCCTTTGATGTTTAACACAATTTACAATGAAAGCTTTGGGAGACGTTTAAAACCGTGCACGGTCCTAAATCATGAAAGGAATGTGGCGCTAGACTTAAAAAATGATAATTGAATGCATTCAACAATAAAGCTGCCAAATTTCAGTGGCGTGTTTGCTAGAGGCTCTTTTGGAGAAACTGAGCCAGAATTTTTTTTTTAAAGCACATGGTAGAACTTCTCAAATGAGAAATTGTTATTTCCCAAATGACACACGGATGGAGGCAGGTAAAAAATGAAAGTAGAAATAGATGCGCGAGCGGCATAAAAAAATGCTGAAGAGCAGGGACTAACCCCACAGGACACACTGGGTTGACAAGCCTGTCACCAACAGCTCTGGGCCCCTGAGTCATGTCAGACCTACAGCTCTAATCCCTTATCCGAAGGGTGACAGCCCCAATTTATGTCTTTTATCCTGATGGACAATGATAAAAAAAAAGGTATTTTCTGATGGAAAAAAATCCCTAAAAGATATAATAATGCACCAATAGGTTAATAAAGCTCAGTACACCCCACTTCTCGAGTCAATTTTTTTTGGCTTTTTTTGGGGAGCGGGTCATACCCGGCGATGCGCAGGGGTTACTCCTGGCTCTGCACTCAGGAATAACTTCTTGCGATGCTTGGGGGACCATAGAGGATGCTGAGAATCGAACCCCAGTCACCCACTTGCAAGGCAGATGCCTTACCCGCGATACTATCACTTAAGCTGCCTCTTGAGTGTATTTTTAAGCAAATCCCAGTCACTCTAATTATACAAGAGCTTGGAAAAGCCTATCCCTCGCACTATGGTCACACCTAAAATTATGAGCTCTAAGTCCCGGATACAGTCAAACATCAAACTGGTGTTTAAATGTGCGCTTTTTGGGACCCCCTGGAGAGCTGAGCGAGGCCGAGAGTCTGATCCCCATGGCCCTGTGGCGTGTGACCCACCCCAGCTTGTGGTCTCTGGCACGCGGCAACCAAGCTGTGAGCACCAGGCGCCTGGCCCGGCTACAGGGAAGGGAATTTTCAAATTCTGTTTTCAAATTGAATTAAATTAAAATTTTAATGATGTTTCTTAATTGAAAAGTTTTCCGCTTTCCTCTTAAATGTGAATAAATGTGTTTCCTCTTCAGTCGTGTTTGTTTGAAATACTGGGACACTGTTCAATCTCTTCCATCTCTAGCTTTTCTCTTTTGTCTCATGCCGGCACTTCACCCCCTTTGGTGGTTTTTACCTGCCTGTTCATTTATAAATGGGTGTGGTGGGTTTCAGCCCCTGTGGCTCTAGCTTTATGGATGCTCTAGTCTCCCACTTTCTTCTAGGTGGGTCTTGGGTTCTTACACAAGATCTCACCGGCCTGAGATGCTGATGTCCTGTATCTCAGCTGACAGGATGGTGTCCAGGTGCCTTGAGCCTCCCTGTCTGTTCCAGTTCTGGTCTCGGCCGTTGCTCTGAGAAGCCAGAAGCCCTGGTTGCTGTTCTTACCAGGAGGGTGTAGGGGCCACCATCTGGGTGCTGGGTTGCTTGTCTCTGTCTGGGTTTAGATGCCTTTGCAGTGGCCGCTGTCAGTGACATCCTGAAGATGCTCATAGGATGTGTTGATACCAACGCTTCCCATTTCAACCCAGGACAGCTGCTTTTACTGAGAACTTTGTCTGGTGTCTGATGTCTACCTTATGCCGAAGGCTCTGAACCTGGACACTGAACCTCATGTCCCCATCCGGATTGGATGAATTCTGTCAATCAGCCGATTCCTCGGGAAGCACTGATGCTAATTTTAGGTTCTTTCTCAACTACTTTTGTTTTTGACTTTTGGGGAAAATGACAGAATTTTCTTCTCAAAAATAAAAAAAAAATCTATTTCAGTATTGGTATGTCTGGGTCTTCCTTTTCCTTTTTGAGATCCAGAGTGTGTTATTTCAGTGTGTAGTTTCAAGTGATATTTTATCTTAGGAAACTTGTATTCTCGTTTCAGTGTTTGGTTTCACTTTGGTTTCTTTCTTTGATGAGGATGAAGACACTATAATTCATATGTTCCTGTTTTATTTTGGCTTATCTCCTGTATCTTTTTCTGATTATTATTTTGGAGAGGTTTTGGGGTCATATCTGGCAATTCTCATGGGTTGCTCCTGACTCTGAACTCAGTAATCACTCCTGGCAGTGCTCACGGGACCGTATGGGATGCCAGGGACCAAACCCAGGTCTGTCGCATGCAAGGCAGGTGCCCTATCCACTATACTAATGCCCGGGCCCACTCCTGTATCTCCAATTCTCTTTAGGATTCAAAGACATTTTTTTTGAATGGAAAGTATCTTTTTTTCCATCCTATCTAATAAGGCATGATATATTTTATTTATTCACTTATTTCTTACAATTTGGTCTTCATTTATTAAATGACTTATTATTTTACACATACATTTTCCCTGTATTCCCTAACCTCATATCTGAATTCTTAACATTTTGATTTTCTTTCATATTTTTCATAATTGTATATCCCCATTTATTTTGGATCAGTTGAAATGTGAGTTGCGGGCTGGAGGGATAGCACAGCGGGCCACCCCGGTTCGATTCCCAACATCCCATATGTCCCCTGAGCACCGCCAGGAGCAATTCCTGAGTGCAGAGCCAGGAGTAACCCCTGTACATCGCTGGGTGTGACCCAAAAAGCAAATAATAATAATAATAATAACAATAATAAATAAAATAAAGAAATGTGAGTTGCGTTTTGACATATGTGTGTCCATGTCTTTCTGATATGTTGTTCTTTTGCTTATTCTCTTGACAAAAAATGCATAGGGTTCAATTACAAATGTGCTCTATTATAGAACATTATTCATTAATATGAGTTATCTTTTATTTTGGTGGGGGTGGGAGGAATTTGAACAAATTTTTTTTTTTGAGCTTCCTGGTTCTAGAACAGTCTTCTATTTTTCCACAGAGAGATTAAAAAAAAAAAAAAGGTTTTCTGCTTCAAAGAATTTTCCTTCCATTGTATGTTTGTGGTTTTAGTCAAATCTTTTTTTTTTCCTCCTTTGCTCATTGTAGACACTCTAGACTCTACTCCCAGTGAGAACTTTTAGTAGATGGAAATTTCTGTTTTCGAGAAAATTCACAGGGCTCTTCATATCTGAACTTTGCAGAACCCCCTCACAACTTAGGTGTCACTGCCCCAAGATAGGGCCACACCTGCCTGAGACTGCTCAGGAGTGCCAGACCCCAGGACATCCTCTGTTTCCTGCCATAGGTGTTGCCTACTGCTCAGGCACTAGAGTTCAAAGCACTTTGGAGTTTGTGGGGGTACTTGCCGCTCTGTGTTTTGGATAGACATTGCTCATAATTTTTGATTTTGTTGCTTCTCTAACTAGGATTCTAACTAAGGGAAGCAAAAGGGGATTAAAAACCAAGATTGCCATAGCATGGAGTCTCCCTCCCAAATGCCATCCCCTTCACTCTCAGAAGGGAAGTTAGCAAAATTAATTCGTTGCAAATTCCCTTTTATCTTCATTCTGAAATCCAAATGACTCTGGAAATGGAAAGATTTTCCAAATTCGCTTAGGGAAAATTCAGACTTGAAGAGACGGAACTGACTGGGCCTCCCTTGGAAGCTTTTTCTATTTCTTTTTTTCCCCTGTCACACTGGTCATATATTTTCCTGCAGAAATGCTCATCAATGTAATTTCAGACTGAGCCTCCAGAACCAGAAATGATGTTAGATAATACACCGTGTATGAACTACGTGGCCACAATAGACTATGAAAGGCTATAAGATGACGCACATGTAGGATCCATCTCTACATTCCAGATCAGAACTGCAGACCTGGAGATTTGACCACGTTTCCATAGACAATTTCAGTAGTCTGCATTTCTGCCTTCAGTCAGATCAGTTACTCTTCCTGGGGAAGAAAGACCCCGGGCTGCTGGCTGGGGTGGAACAACGCTTGACCAGAAAGGAGCACAGAGGCACGTGGTCATAGTGTCTAAACTCAGTACTGAAAGACAGAAAACCCTGACTGCAGACCAGAAGGTGCGAAACACCCAGAAAGGCCAGTACTGAGGGGCCAGAGAACGGACACGGCTTACGAAAGCTTTCTAGTTCATGGCACCAACTTCCCATGATTCCTTTCATTCCCACATTTCTTTGGATGATTTAGAGTCCTTTCTTTTTATCTATCTATCTATCTATCTATCTATCTATCTATTTTTATTTTTTTTTCATAGAATCACTGTGAGATAGATCCTAACAAAGTATTCATGATTAGATTTCAATCACACAGTATTTTAACACCCATCCCTCCTCCAGTGTACATTTCCCAGTACCAGTGTCCCCAGGTTCCCCTCCATCACCCCCTACCCCCCAGCCTGCCTCTATGGCAGTGGCATTTCTTCTCCCTCTGTCTCTGTCTCTGACTTGCAGGGTCCTTTCAACAACTACTGCTTTATCAGCCACCTGGACTTTTGCTCCCTGCACTCAAAGGGCCATTCTTAAGCCATACCTAGCATTGTTGTACCATCTTCAACGGGGTTCCTGCCATTAGCTCTCAGCCCATACTTGTAGAAACCATTCTGACACCCTGAAACTCTTGAGTAGCCCCAGGGCTGGCTGTGTCTGAGTGGATGCAGAGAAACAAGGTGGAGGATAACAGTAGTTGCAGCCTCCACTTTTGGCAACAAGAGTTTGATTAAGATTCTCTTTCCCGGGTCTTCTCCATCCCCCCATCTCCACTAGACACTTTCCCTCTCAGGCAGCTTGGAACATCTAAACACCATTTGAGAGCAGCTGTAATGATGAGAGAAGAATTTGACGGAAGTACCCAAAGCCTTTATTTTGGAGGACCTTGTCAGGAGGTGCAGCATGAGTGAAACAGATCAAGACGTTGGCTTTGGTGGAAGTGGTGCTATCGTGTGGGAAGCAGAAAACAGACAAAAATACCAGGAGGTCAAATGGATTCGGCTCCATGCAGTCGTGGTTGATGAAGTCTTTGGCTACTGATGATTGAACTCAACCCCCTACCCTTATGCCTTCTCCGGTCATCACAGTATTTAGAATAAGTGAATGGGCAGAACCTCTGAGAAGCAGCTACAGAAATGAAGGAGGGGAAAGAGTGGTAAGTCCTGAGATGCAGAGGAGAGAGGTGACGGGGACACTCCATGCTCCTCTTCCACCCACTGTGCCCTACGCTGCCAGGAGTTTTAATAGTGTGCCACCTTTATGATAATTATGTGTTGTGGGTTTATGGGCGTCCCCTGTTTGATGTAGCAATTTATGAAACGATGACACCATTTCATACCTTTCATCTTAAGGTTTTGAAGAAATGGTGTATTTTCTGCTCCGAGGAAGCCAATTAATTAACCAGATTCCACCCTTTCCACAGAGGAGGGTGTTACTCCACCCATTTCGGAGCTGTTGAGCGGAGTCCTGGGGCTGCACCTCAAGCCTCATCCCTCCCAGTTCTTGCCTGAGTGCTTTCCAGGAGCAAGATTTTGACATCCTGGTTATATCATCCAAAGTCTTTTGAACTTGAGAATTTTACAGCAAGGTTTGTCTGGCTCCATTTGACCACAGCAAGAAGCCAGAGGGAAATTGGGTAAATGAAAAGGGGGTATACTGCTCCTGACCCCGTCTGAAGCATGAACCCTGGGAGGGAAGCAAGTATCTAGGAACTCCGGGGGGGATGCAGGCTCTGGCTTCCTTGCACAAAGAAGGCTTCATAGGAAGCCCCTGTTTGTTGTGGTCAGTCTGGCAGGCAGCCTTGGTGGGCAGGGCACGTGCTCATCACTGGTCAGAGTTGCTGAGTCTATCTTCCGGGAACAGCTTCCATATCTCCTGTTCCCAACATTTGAACACTTCGAGTTTCCATTTCTGTTTCCTACTGGATCTGCATGGATTGCTGTGTAAGTTCAAAAAGTGTGTGTAGGCTCTTGTCATGTGCATTTGGTGGCCAGGAGCCGCTTCCATGCCCAGACCTGCCACCATGACCAACAGACGCATGAAGGAGGGAACAGAGCTGCCAAGCTGGTTGGTGATCAATTGTCATTTATTCCAGTCTCTGTCTCTCCATTTATTCTATTCTCCCTGCATGCCTATTCCACTATCACTGAGTGCCCCATTCCAGTCTCACACTGCACCTTATTCCTGTCTCCTATTTTCTCCCATGCTAGTCTCCCAGAGCCTAGTCTGATGCCTTCCTCAAGAGCCCAACAACCTAGGTTGAGGGTAGCCAATCAACATATGAAGGCCCTTCCTTCAGGGGAAGCTCTTCTAAGACAAAGATCTCATCCCACTAGATCCACTGAAGGGCTGAATTTCATCTGAGGGCATACTTCTCCTTTTCTTAATCCATAACCATTTAAACAGTCATCTTAAATTTACATCTTAATAGTCTTTCTGGTCATTTTGTATGGACACAGTAAAAGATATGTTAAGCTTAAAGTCTGGCTCTCCTGGGAATATCTTGCTATAGATACCAGACTACAGTCCTCAGGCCAGCTTAGTCCTTCCTAACCCTAGCAGGGTCCTTGTCCAGTCACTCCAGTCACTTCTCTTTGGATCATGATAGAATTCACCCATGACCATGCTCTTAACTTATAAGTTTTATAGCACTTGGCCTGTCCTATTTCAATGTCAGGATACCTTACTGCTGGCCCTGGGACCATCCAGTCCCTTTATTGGGACCCTGTTTTGGGGGGTACTAGAAACTAAGGGCAACTGAAGCTTAAGTCAAGTAAATATGACAGATGTCCAGCAGTAAATATTAACTCCCAAGGTACAAAAGCATAACATTAACTGTCTTCCTTGTCTATACAAAAAGGACATTGCTCTAAAGTAAACTATGCTAAGGACATAAAGAAAAGAGAAAGAATATTTCACTTACAAATACAAAATCCAGAGTCTTTAGAACGATGTGACCTTACAAGACACAAGGTCTGATTTGGGGATATTAAGTGATTAGCAGATAGAGAAGCATCGAACAAAGAAGTTAAAGATGAATACTGAGGAAATGGGAGTGCTTCAGGAGCACTGTGATCAGTGTATCTCAATAAACCTAAACTCCAAGTGGCAAGGGAGGACAAACCAATATTATCCTACAGGTTGGCTCTGTTTGTTTTCTATCCTGGTGGAGATCTTCCGTGAAAGGATGGACAGATTTAAACTAGGATTTCTTGCGTGACGCCAGAGAAGACTGGAAGTACACATCATCTACTAATGTCACTGGGATATATGCAAGCAAATCCCCCAAAACTACCCTGGAGATTGCTTCTCATTCTTCAATATGTTTTCAAGAGAGCTGGCGTCACAATGAAGTAAAAGTATCATTTTCCTCTGCTTGTGAAACTGGATTGATGAATCCAGGTGTTTACTCCACTACTAAGTCAAAACACAGTAGTGGGCTTTATGGAGCCTTTCTTAATAAAAGCTACTTTTATTCCTAAGTGAACAGTTCTAAGACTGGGCCAACATGCTGAGTAAGTGTTTATGCAGATCAGTGAACTCCTACTATCTGAACAATCCACCTTCTAGTAGAGTTGTTCCTTCTGTTCTCTTCTGGAATTTGCATTATTTGATTTTGTTTTCTAGTTATTTCAATTCTCTGAAGCCCTTAACAGTAAGGAAATCCTGGTAATTTCTTGTAGGAATCATTCTGTTTCTCTCACAGGTAGCATTTTGTAGAGCTTGATTGAGAAATCTCAATTCATGGCTTCTCTCTGATCAGGAGATTGAGGGGAAGCTTGCTTGGAAAAGGTCTTTAGTGTAAAGAAAATATCATAAGGCTTTTTGCACACATGTATTCTAGAACAGTGTTTTCAAAAAGGTAGGGAATAAATATGAACATTACTGCTACTGAAAAAAAAAGATTAAGGAAAAATAAAACAGATCAGAAAACATCATGCATGATTAAGGTGAGAATTATTGGTTGAAGTTTTGCTCCAGCTGCTCAAATGCAAGTGACCTGGATTACAATGGAAAATGCACTATATCTTTTTCCAGTCAGGGGGTGGGAGAGTCACTGTGTTTGAGAATTCACAGTCTTTGCATTCTAGTCCCAAACCATCAGTTGTCTCTTTGGGCAAAACATTGAACTCTTGCAGTATTCAGCTTCTTATCTGGAAAAGAAGGGATTTGTCTAAAATCTTCCCAGGTCTGATAGCCAATGACTGAGGAGAATTCACACCAAATGAAATTGTTTCAGCATTCAGTAGTTATCAATGGAAAAGTCTTCTGCATCGTCAACCTTGATCCTTCGTGCTTTGAAAAGAAAGGATTGTCCAAAGAGTGGGGAGGGATGGAGAGTCTGCAGGGGAACATAGCCTGTGAGGATGGAAGCTACTTCAATCAGCTAACTGGGCTCAGGGACAATCTCTGGGTTTCCAAGAGAAGCTTTGTACCAGATATCTATGCTTACACTACAATCGTATTTTGGGTTTATGTGAAAATATATATGAATCCTCATTCAGATGGTGAGGGAGGTTAGAGGGAAAGAATAATTAATTCTTAGGAAATGCTGAATCTGATTCTCTTGGAAACTACTGGCAGTTAACACTGAGCCTTGAGCCACTCACAGTTGTTTCTTTGGGTAATGCCTGAAGGTAGGTCAAAGCTCTTGCATTGGGCCAGAGCGATAGCACAGTGGGGAGGGCATTTGCCACGGCTGACCTGGGTTCAATCCCTGGCATCCCATATGGTACCCCAAGCACCGCCAGGAGCAATTCCTGAGTGCAGAGCCAGAAGTAACCCCTGAGCATTGCTGGGTGTGAACCAAAAAAAGCAAAATAAATAAATAAATAAATAAATACAAACAAACATTGTCCTCCCATTGTTCATCGATTTGCTCGAGCAGGCCCAGTAACGTCTCCATTTTTTGGAGACTTATTGTTACTGTGTTTGGCATATTGAATGCGTCACGGGTAGCTTGCCGGGCTCTCCAAGAGGGGCGGAGGAATCAAACCTGGCTCGGCCAGCCTGGCTGCGTGCAAGGCTAATGCCCTACCGCTGTACTATCGCTCCAGCCCTCTATTCCATGGAATTCCATGGAATTTATTTATTCCGTGGAATTCCATGGAATAAATAAATAAAAAAATAAAAAAGCTCTCACATTGATCACTTCCACTCCCCACTGATTTTGTGATAATGAATTTCAGGTTTGGGAAATACTGTGGCAGTTCATGCCAGACCCAAATCTAACATCCTGCAGCCATGTTCTCTGAAAACTCAGAATTGAAGATGATTTGGCAGAGACCTGGAAAGTCGGGAAGGCTCTGATTAATTTTGATTTGACCTCATTTCCACAGGTTATGTGAAATGTGACACTCCGATGAACAACCCAGAAGAGGTGTTGCCTGTTGTACTATATATATAGGTAAACACACACACACACACACACACACACACACACACACGATAGCCAAGAAACTGAGAGGTGGTTGTGGCAGATACCCTGTCTCAGGAATGATTGATAATCTGGAAATACAAACAGCAAGAGGCAAGAGGGGCCCACCAGCTCAGGCCGTATCATTGAAAGCAATCAAATCCCACAAATATAAAGCAATTTTGTATTACCATTTCCAAGTGCTCCCACAATGACGACTCTTGTATGCCCAAGTTTAATATTCCAAGCAGAAACCACAAACTCTAGCAGCCACTCCTGGTAGATAGTTAATAACAGTTCCCAGGCAAAGGCACTCCCAGCAGCTGGGGATTTGCTTGAGTGTCAGCCTCTCCCTTGGAGAACCAGAAAATGATAGTGGGTCTTGCTTTCTCTATTGATATAATTTCAATAGAATTTATGATGTGGGAATTATTGCACAGGCAAGAAATGTAATCTAACCCTCATTTTACACAATGCTGTAAAGATATTATGTTTTTGAGAAAAACATACTGACTTGTTGAATCAGATTATGCACATACAATCCTAATGGCTTTCAATATTTCCTTGGACAAGTCATTGCTATTTGTAGTTTGTGTGTAAAATTGACTGGCAGGGGAAGTATTTTTTAAAACAAAAAATTAAATGTCATTTCCTCTTGCTTTATGCTGTCACGAGTGCTCATTCCTGACTAAATTTAAACATGAGTGGGGGGGGAACGTAAAAGTTTATCCTAATTTCTTTAGCTCATATGTAGGCCCATAATAATACCTTAGTCTTACTATAACCTGAATGGTGGTTCTCTTTTATCCTTATGAAGAACATAGAGAATCAAAGCTGAGAGCCTCTGGTACCAGTTTAGAGAGAAGAATGAGGGTGACGCCAGGCCTTCTCTTGACTGAACCCTGAAACCAAAACAATCACCTTGAGTTCTTGAGTTCTACAGTCTTTTCCTCATGGGAAACTGAGTACGAGACGCTTCAATATTACTATTATCAATCAATGCATTAGTTTGCTTCTTCCCTTCTCTCTGTTGAAGTTGCAATGACTGGGAGTTGTCATATGTTCTGCTGTGGTGCTCACCAGGGCTCCCCCACTTTGGTTGTGGTGCTCACAGATGTGTCTATCAATGGGATGCAGGCCTGGCTGTGGAGCTCACACATTGTTGAGTTGTGGTCCTTGCTCACCCCTGGCTGCATACACCACTTGCAGCGCTGAGGCTCACAGACAGCAGAAGAGCCAGTTTCACACTCTATGGAGTGGGTGACACTGGGTATCGGCACCGAGGCCTCATGCTCGCAAAGTGGACACTGTGATCACCGAGACACCTCCTGGCCCCCTCAGAAGATGTTTTGAAACAAAAAGCTTTCAAAATGACACTGACTTATTTTATGTTGGAACGAGACAAGTCTGCCAACCACATGTGCTTGGCATGTGTGCTAAGCAAGGACCACTCACAAGTATCAGAGTAATGCTCCCCACCTGTGTATGTACAGAGGTGACTTTTCGTAACACTTCTTGATTTCTGCTAACCACATGACTTACGTAGATAAATGAACACAATTTGAGCAGTGTTTCTCAACCAGGACCATATGACCCCTTGTTCCTCTTCCACTTCCACACCCTCCCCATGATATTCCAAGGAGGTCATGGAATAAAGGGTGGGTTATGGCTTGAGACTAGACTAACCTAGACTAAACCTTATTAGAACTAGGCTTGACTAACCCCTGTTAGAACAGGGGAACCACAGGAAGGAAACAAGGTAGGAAGAAGGCCACTGTTGGAAAAATGTTGAGACACACTGAGCCAAACAATTCAAAGTCACTATTTTAGTTCGTTTACAATGGTTCCATTTAATTACAAATACATTGCAGATAAACGTGCATAACCTGGGACTTAATTATGGACTTAAAAAGAAGGCATATTTTATTCAAATAGGAAAATAGCAAAACACTCATACTTAGTTGACTATTGTCTCCAAATAATGAAAAACTAGACGTGGTTTCCTTTACCTACCCTCCACCTCTGAGACTGCCCTATTACCCACAATCCCTCAATCCTCAAAGAGGAAACGAGCATTCAGAAAGCTCCTGCTTTGTTCAAGAACACAAGAGCAGAAAACAGCGGAGTCTGTGTTCCAGCCAGTTTGTTGGATTCTAGAGCCGGGATGCTCTTCTGTTCTTCCTGGGGTTGTTCCTTCCAGCAGGATGGCCAAGTTAAGGGTTTCTTTCATCATCTTCCGCATCCAAAGTCATTCCCACTTTCTTCTTCCTGCTCTCTCCCACTAGGGAGATGAAAAGCCTTTTATGAGACATAACCGAAAGTCTTCTGTGGTGGGCAGGTGGCCATTTGTTTTGTTAAATAAAAACTAGAACAAGGAAGGAATGCCCCTTTCTCCTTCTTCCTGCCTTAAACAGGAATGTAGCATCTGATGCCGAGGCAGCCATCTTGCCACCAAGAAGCAGGCCTGGAGATCATTTCAGGTCTGCGGTTTGGACGTGGTTAAGCAATTAAAACCTATGCTCACAGCTTCCTCTCACCAAATGGCTTTTTTTTGGTAAGAAAACAAACTCTTTTTTAAAATGTTTTGAGTAAAGGTGTTATAGCCAAATATCTCTTAAGTTACCCTACCACCTACTCTGTGTAAAATTCATTTAGTCAGTCCATCACTTTTACAGGAAGGACAATAAAGAAAACCACAAGATTTCTAATGAAATGCAAATTTCAGATAAGCCACGAATGATTTTTTTTCTATAAGCATGTCCTCTGGCCTATTGAAGTTATTATTTGGCAATTTTATCTTAAGACTCTGCATTTATTTATTTATTTATTTATTTATTATTTATTTTTGCTTTTTGGGTCACACCCGGCAATGCACAGGGGTTACTCCTGGCTCTGCACTCAGGAGTTACTCC
>JAOXYA010000021.1:28481973-28493009 GCA_028565675.1 Sorex palustris | reverse complement strand
CATCACGGGTGGCTTGCCAGGCTCTGCCGTGCGGGCGAGATACTCTCAGTAGCTTGCCGGGCTCTCCGAGAGGGGCGCAGGAATTGAACTCGGGTCAGCCATGTTGGCTGCGTGTAAGGCAAATGCCCTACCACTGTGCTATCACTCCAGCCCTGGGCTGGCTGGGGAATATAAAGTAACAGAATGGGATTCGACATCAGAGAATAATTGAGATAAGTACCAGGAGGTCTGCTCCAGGGCTTGGAAGCCGGCCTCAAATACTGGGGGAAAAGGCAGCTCAGATAGAGAAGGGTACACCAAGTGAAGGATGTTTGGAGGACTCGCTCAGGATGCCAGATGCGTGCTGAAAGTAGACTAATGACCAAACACAATGGCCACTCAAAACCTCTCTTGCAAACTACAACACCCTAGGGAAAGAATGATCAAAAGGAAATGCCCTTCCACAGATGCGAGGTGGGGGGGATGGGGTGTGGGGTTGGGTGGGCTACTAGAATCATAGGTGTGGAGAATGGGCACTGGTGGAG
Organism: Sorex palustris; assembly: GCA_028565675.1. Taxonomy (NCBI): domain Eukaryota; kingdom Metazoa; phylum Chordata; class Mammalia; order Eulipotyphla; family Soricidae; genus Sorex; species Sorex palustris. The sequence continues at coordinate 28,492,485 of JAOXYA010000021.1, read as the reverse complement.
GGATGGGTACTCAATCATTGTATAACTGATACCCAAGCACAAAAGTTTGTAAGTGTACAAAATATACCTCCTGGTGTTTCACTAATAATAAAAATTAAATTAAAATAAATAATGAAATTATAGTAATCAAAATACACTTGAAAATGTGAAAAATTTACTATCAAGTAAAGCAACGAATTTTCCTCCTCACATAAGTGCAACTGTCACGATTACTTTTGCTCCTTGGAACCCTGCCCCTACATACTCTCTCTCAGTTTCATAAAATCTCTTCCTTCTGGGGAGCTTTTGGGACTTTGATGGATGGAAGTTGGCAGGCTGGTGGTGGGTGTGGTATTAGAACATGTATAAATGAAGCTATCACTGACAGCATTGGAAATCAAATAACCTAAATAAATATTTTTTAAGCAAAGTAAAAATTCTTCTTTAAAAAAAAATCTCGTGGGCTGGAGACATAGCACAGCGGGTAGGGCGTTTGCCTTGCACACAGCCGACCCGGGTTCAATTCCCAGCATCCCATATGGCCCTCTGAGCACCACCAGGAGTGACTTCTGAGTGCAGAGCCAGGAGTAACCCCTGTGCATTGCCGGGTGTGACCAAAAAAGAAAAAAAAAGTTAAAAAAGTCTCCTTCTGCTTTCCCCCCAAGACTTTCCACATCTCTCTTCTTCATAGTTGAACAAAAATCAGTGCATTCACCTTCTCTCCAACTTCTCAACCCTTCTCCTTCTCTCCTTTTGAATACACTAATAAGTTTATTTTGAAATAATTGTGGGAAATTTGAAGTAGCAGTGCAATACTGGAAAACACAGGTCTGGAACTGAATATAGATGTGTTGATTCAATTTGTAAGCCAGTGTTTACTTCACATTTCTGAGTTGGAACTATTCCCTGGACTCTCTGACATTACATTCAATGACTGATTCTTTAAGTTTATCTGACGAGCCTCTCCTCAGAAGCATGCAACAGCCAGGCTGTCCTTGTAATGGATGGACATGGAGAATATCATGCCGAGTGAAATGAGTCAGAAGGAGAAGTACATACGTAGAATGACTGCACTTATTTGTGGTATACAAAAATATATAGTAGAATAATAATATCCATGCCCAGGGTAAACAGGGATTTGGAGACTGGTCAATGGTTGGAACTAACCACAAGTGTGTGGGAGGCTGAGAGTAGGTAAGATAGAGAAGAGATCAGTATGACAATAATAGCTGGGAATGATCATGCTGAACAAGAACTGAGAGTTAAAAATAGGTAAAAGGATATTCTTGATAACCTTTCAGTATCAATATTGAAAACTACAATGCCCCCAAAAGAGAGAGAAAGAGAAGAAAATATCTGTCATTGATGCAGGCAGGCTTTGGGGGATGGGGGGTGATGTATGGGAGGGAATCTGGGAACACTGGTGCTGGGAAATGTACACTGGTGGAGGGATGAGTGTTGGATTACTGTATTACTGAAACCTAATCATAAACAGCTTTGTAAGGGTCTCTCTCATAGTGATTCAGTAAAAGTTTAATAAATAAATAAAAAGAATCAAAAGGGAATGGCCTGCCACAGAGGCAGGGTGGGATGGGGGATGGGGGGTGGGAGCAATGCTGGGACCCGCGGTGGTGGGGATGGGCGCTGGTGGAGGGATGGGTACTTGATCATTGTATAACTGAAACCCAAGCACAAAAATTTGTAAGTCTATAACTGTACCTCATGGTGTTTCACTAATAAAAAAAATAAAGGGGGAAAAATTTAAAAAAAAAACCCAAGCTTAGAGCAGGGAGTAGACCCTGAGCATCACTGTGTTCCCCAAACAAACACACAAAAAAGAAGAGAAAACAAAACTGCAGCACTGTTTTGGGGGTAGAACTTTAGAGCCAAATAGTAATGAAGTAAAAGCTGTCTTGACAGATCAGCCTCATAGGATGGATCTAGGACATCAGTCAGCAGGGCAGTGCTGTACTGCAGTAGAGTCTGTGTTAAAGTGTTTTTGCAGTGCTGAGGAGGCGTTGACTTCCAGGCAGTGCTCTGGGGGCCTTGGGCCGTTCATGGGGATGTTTGGCCAAACTGGTTGGCTGGTTTAATGCTCAAGTCCAAGGATCTGAAGGTGCTCTGGGATCTCTGGGGCTCTGCCAGGTCAGGTGGTGCAGCCCCCGCCCCTCCCCCACAGCCTTCTCTGCGTTGGGGATCAAACTCCGATTCATAAACACACAAGGCATGTGTCCACTGGGTTCTCTCTCCAGCCCCATTTAAACACACCCAGTTTGAGCTCAGTGTTTGGAAAGTTCTATTTCCCATTTGGCTAAAGAGCCAGATTTTATTGCTACATGCGGACAATTGCACAAATCCATCTAAATATCTATCAATGTATGTTCGTGATGGAAAAGGAGGGAATGTTAGATCAGGACAGATGCTGAAATGGGGTGGGGGTGGGGAAGGATGTAGGGGGAGGAAGAAATTCCCACCTCAGTCTGGTCTCTGTTCTCCTCTACTACTTCCGTGCTAGGAGAGAAGCAACTGTCGTCTTCCAGGGCTGCTGCAGCTGACGTGATGTTGACAAATCATCTTTGCAGCCTTTGGAAAGTTGGTAGAGCTATGGAAAGACGGCTGAGGCTTGAGCTATATTTTCAGTTCTCATATTTCCCCCCAAGAGACCAAAGAAGTGATAGAGTTTTTGGAGAAATTGGTGAGTTTTTATATTCTAATAAGCCAAAAAGGGAAAGAAAAACTGAAGCAGGTTTATTAATTCAATGGGAATTTTACATATTTATGTACTTGGTTATCATCCCTTAGGAATATTCCAGGCTTTTCACTTAGGAAAAGAGTATATTGAAGCTGGGAAAAAAATTCCTAAAATTTAGAATGAACGGGATTTAGGATCTCGTCATTATTTTGTTCTCTAGCAAAAGAGTATTTCAGTGCGTATATATGTACAATAGTTTCTCTAGTCAGTCATCTGTTTTGTGACACTTGGGCTGTTTCCAGAGATGATTCCTGTGCCTAATGCTGCAATGAACACAGGAGTGCAAATGTCTCCTCTGAAAAGTGTTTTTGGGCCCTTGGGGTAATAGTCAAGAAGTGGAATTTCTAGGTCTTATGGAAATTCATTTTCTAGTTTCTTTTGACAAGTGTTTTATATTGTTTTCCAAAACGGTTGGACCAGTCGATGTTCCCACCATTCTTAGGATCTTATGCTATAATAAAGAAAGAGAGAAAATGACTTCCTGCACCTGACATTTTCACCATTGCTTTTAGTGGGGGAAGTTTTCAGGCTGTCTGCTCCTCTAGGTCATAGAACCACCAGATCATCACCAGATGCCCCATCCTTCACAACCTCATTAGTTAAAAAATTTTAATGCTTTCATTGATTTATCATGGTGTACAATATTATGGACTTTTCATGTGTTTGTGTAATTCTCAACCCTCTCACTGCCTAAGTTCCAGTGCCATTATGCCATCAAAGAGACCACTATTCTCATTCCTTATACCCTCTCTGCACCCCAGTAGGGTTCCAAATGAAGTTCTTTCCTTGGGAAGGCACCTCTTACACAAACTGGAGACTGTCATGAAAAGTCAATCACATAAGAAATAGCTCTAATTCCTTCACCAAAGTCAAGGTTTCTTGATGGGTTTTCCTAGTCCTCTGCACAATGCCCTTCAAAGCTTTGCCCACTACAGAGTGCCCTCCCCTTCAAAAGCTCTATCGTGGAAGGGAGTTCATAGCCCATGGCAGCTGCCATCCCAGAAGGGGTTGAATGGTACCAGCATCTGTAGACTCCTGTTTTGGTGTCTCATCAAAGCTGCCCAGGTGGTCCCATTTTACAGATGAGAAGATGGAGGGAGAAGAACTGTTCTGAGGTGACACTGGAGTGAATCTGAAATTAAATCCAGGAGAGGCCAGAACCAATGCTCACCCTTGCCCCTGTTGTGATGTCATATAGTTCTGGCTCAGTCTGGGGGAAAATGACTCCCTGAGTAGCCCATGAACCCTGTACTCGCTGCTCATCGGGTCAAAGACATGTCATTCCTTTCTTTCTTTCTTTCTTTCTTTCTTTCTTTCTTTCTTTCAAAACTGATGTTTTTAAAATTATATTTTAGATTGTTATCACAGTGTTCAAGTTTATGGTATCAATGTACAAAGTTACTTCACCCCTCCCCCACCAATGATCCTGTGTCTGTGACTCTGCTTTAGTGTCCCAATGTCACGGTGTTTGTCTCCTCTTTTGTACCTTTCCCCTGTTTATGGGTTTTCTAATATGAAGCCAAGTTTTTGTCATCACTCAATACTGCCTATTCCCTTGTTGTATCTCTCAATATTTTATAGATCACCTGTATTTATTTCTCTCCCTCTAACTTGTTGTTCTTAACATGGTACTCTCCAGCTTCGTTTATGTTACTATAAACGTCATGATTTCATCATTTTGTACACCTTTATTAACTGCATAATATCCCATTGTTGATGACATCTCAGTTCTGGGCTGGAGACATAGTACTGCAGGTTCTTGCCTTGCAGGCGACCTATGTGGGTTCAATCCCCAGCTCCCACATATATGGTCCCCTGAGTACCAGCTGAATATAAAAGCAGGAGTAAGTTGTGACCATAGCCTGGTTTGGCCCCCAAACAAAAAGAAAATCATTTCTTCACTTTCCAGTATATAACTCTTCCCCATGATCCCTCTGTGTATAACTGTACTTCCTGGGTGATGCAACTTTCAGCTGCTGTTTATAAGTCCAGCAAGCTGTGGCCTTAACTGGTCTCCTTCCATGGGCTCTTCATGATAATTCACTCCAGGGATACCTAGAAGGGACATTTAAGAAATAGAAGGTGCTGAGTAAAACTATGTTTGACCTCATCTGTCTAGAGGTGGGACTTGAGATGGGCATTTCTAGCCACTGCCCAAATGATGCTGGTGTTACTGGTCTGCAGAGGAATATTGAAGGTCCAGGAGCAAACCTGCTCTGCTCTGTATTTGTAGCAAATACTACTCACCTCATAATACTAAACCAAGAATGTGTCCCTTACCTAGTACTATCGAACATGTTAGTCACCAAACTAATGGTTTTATTATTTTCCCATTTTATTTTTCTAAGCACAAGTCAGATGAAACCTATATAGATTGTGACATCTGCCATTACAATATTTTACCTGGAAATTTTAAACACAACCATACACTCAGGGGCGTGCATGAGTGTGTGTGTGTGCGCACACACACACACACACACAGAACTGCTGGAGCATTTTTTTAAAAGGGAATTCAATAACTGCATTGGAAATTTCATCTAACATTAAGTTGTATTTAAAAAAAATCATCTTCACCCCTTTGAAACTTAAATTCATTCTCTAACCACCTAACCTCCGGATATTCTCTGCCTGACTTAAAAGCTGATGATGAATTACATGAAGAAGAAACTCATTGCTTCTGGGTTCTCGCCATTACTGCAAATCCGTAAATTGCCCAAAACTGTGGCTTTGAAGGTTGTTCGCTCCCAAGAGTTCTCTTATGAATTTGCACTTAATCTTTGATCCTGACATACCATTTAGGCTTCCTATTTTAATTATTTACAAAATACACATTTAAAAGCCCCATAACCAGACTTCCCCTGGTTACTTCCAGGACTCTCTCCTCCGTGCTCTGACAGATGGCCTGCGGTCTTCTTAGGACTCTGTGTTGCACCCACACACCTGTGTTCTGAGAGACTCTCCTGGGAGGTAGATCTAGGAACCTCTCGTGGTCTGGAACTCAGATACTGACATTCTGACTGACACCAAGCATGAAAATCACATTACCCTGGTTATAAAAAAAAACCCTCACCGGCTACCTGTAAAGTACAGGATTATGTGTAAAGTCCTCGTTATTAACTTACAAGTCTTTAAATTGACTTGGTTTTGAATACCTCAGAGACATTCTGGAACCATACATTCCCACTCGTTTTCTTTGGTCTCAGTCAATTGGATTAGTTCTTTTTGGCTGAAGACATTGAGCTACGGGGCATTTTAAATGTTTGCTCTCTACTTATGGAATTTATTAACCATGGAGGTCAGGCTGTCTTACTCTCTGTCAAGCTTCCACTGGAAATTTAAGAGGTACCTTTTCCAGATTGCTGATTTGGTTAAATAAGCCATAAATCGATCCACTGCTGTTTAGTTTTTAAATCGCTGTTCTTCTTTGGTATTTTTATGAATCCGCTCCAAGAGTTTGTTTAACATGTCACAGTTAAATTTTATATTATTCCACTTAGTATCTTTTTTTCACATCCTGACTTGAAACGCTGTCAAAGTGAATTCCTAATTAAATGCTTTGCATGACATATTACCTCTTACCATCTGCTTCAGAAGGATGTCACAAGGACAAGGAGATGTTATATGTGAAAGCACTTGGGTTGTGAAAGAGCAGGTATTATATTTAATTATGCACATCTATTTCACCTTATTTTGGCTATTAATCATTCCACTATGAAGATGCTCCAAAAATAATTGTTGAATGAAGAATTAAATGATAGACACCTAGGGGAACCGGGATGTAGGTCAGGGATTTCTTCAGCAAATCTTAATCTAGCATCTCTTGTTAAGGTATAAATATGCATAAATTTAACAAATGAAATGTCAAAGTTGCAAACTGAGACAATAAAGAAAAAGATAGCTCAAGACACTATACCTTAATGACCAAAGAGATTCTGGCTATAAAGCTGAAGTGAGTGAGGTTTCCTCAGGATGAGGCAGTGAGGTGCAGGAGAGGGGGGTTAGAATTCAGGGGAGAAATGTGGGCTTGTGTAGGATTGGCTTCAGCAAGAAGTGACCGAGAGGGTATAAGAACATTACACAAAACTCCGATGTTGCAAAAGGCAAATGATTAATTTTTTCCTTCCAGTTGGAAAAAAAGGCACCTAAACACAGCCCATATTAGCTGAAAGATTATTCTTAAAAACATTATAGAATGTAGGTTTTTACATTACATTATCATAAATAAGAGGTCTTATAGTTTCTCTTCATGGAAGGTCTTGCTTTCAAGCAAGATACCTGATGAGTTGGTTGGGCTCAATCAAGCCCAAACTCAGAGATAGGGTAGGCAAGGAGAGAGATGGGCAGGAGAGTTCTTCAGAGAACTTTCCTGAAGGATTCAATGTCTGATTGCATCTTCCTTCCAGTTTTGGCATGTTTAAGGACACAGTTATGGGAATGGGGTCGAGGTCAAAATTTGGGATCGAAGGCAAGAACTTGATCAGTCACTTGAGATTATCTGAAGCTATCCCATCTCCCAGAAAGCTCCCACATAGGTTATGGACTCAGTTCAGAACAAGAGCTGTTCTTAATAGAGCATATGCCATCATTGTCAATTTAATCTAACCCAAGTCTATTCAATGGCCAAAGTGTCTTGAGTGGGGTGTGCTCACCACTGCTGCAGAAGACAAGAGAAGGAGGAAGGTCTTGGAATATGCTTGGGAAGGCAAATCTTCCACACAGGAAACATTTTCCATCAGAAGAGACAGGAGCTTCATGAATACCACGAAGATCAAGAGCAAGTCTGTCACTCTGTGCTAGATTTCAGAGAAAGATCCAGAAGGAAGAAAAAGATTTGCTTGGGGAGTGATGGGGTGGGGTGGCGTTGGGAGGAGGCAAAAAAATAATGGACCTGACATGGACAGGTAGAAGACTCACTACTCAACGTAAGGTACATAGACCAGCAGCATCAGTATCTCTTGGAATTCAGCAAAAAGTCAGCCCAAAGGCAGCCCCACCTTGCAAATATGGAATCAAAATATGAATTTTAACAAGACTCCAGTGATTAATCTTTACATCATGGTTTATGTGGTTCTGTGTCATAAGACACCAACCAAACTGTACAAGAATGAAGTCATCATACAAACAGACCTCTGGGAAAATATAGAGGCCTGTGGAATGCCCCAATTATAGCTGAGTGCCCCCCAATCCTTCCCTCTGGCAGGTCTCCTGGACCTAGTGGAGTATCCAAAAGAAGAAGAAGGATTGGCCTCGTGCGCAAGGAAAGTGCCAGCTATAAGCCAACCCTGTCGAAATGCTCTTATGAGCTCTGAGAAAAACATTGGAAGGTGGGTGCAGGCAAGGACTGAAAATATCCACTCCAGCATGTCTACTCCCAAGTGCCTACAGGTATGGATCTGAGCCATGGCTTTCGAAGGTTAAAAAAGTCATACACATGAAAGGAGGAAAACCCCTACTCTTTCTGTCCTATGAGTTCATGCTTGCCTGGTTTGAATTAGAGTGGTTCATCACGGAGCAGAGAAAAAAGACATTTTAATGGAATTGGCAAAAGCCAAGCCACAATGCCCAGCAGAATAGTTGGAAGTAAATGTTCTGCCCTGACTTTCTATTAGCAAAAAGGGTTGCTTATGCCCAAGATTAATAGAGTGCTTCAGCAACTTGAAGACCATTTTATAATTATTACAGTTCCTCTCTTCCTCTCTCCTTCCTTTCTTCCTTCCCTCCTTCCTTCTTTCTTTTTCTCTCTTTCGAAAAGCATTTCCAAATAAATGTGGTTTTCATGCAAATCGAAACCAGCTGAAGGCTTTGTTAAGGCCAAGATGTAATTGAAGATGGCATTGAAGTCTCCGAGTCTCTCCTGTCTCCTGAGATATCATCATAAAATAAAAGACTTCATCAGGTAATGTTTTCTTCATTATTCAACATCACAATTCTGTAGCGAAAAAAAGATAATTAGACATTCACTGCTGTCGACACATAGTTTATGAGGAGCTTCTAGTTAATTAGTTATGGTAAAAGGTTTTTATATAGTCATAATTACTTTCTATTTCAGAGGAAGAGAAGCAAACATACACATATTTTATTTTACCTGGTGACAAGTGTATCAAAGTGATGCTGGTGTTTTGATGACCCTTCTCACCTTCCTCAGGCTTCTCAGGGTATAATGCAAACTGTCACGGGGGAATCTGAATAGCCCAGCTGTTGTTAACTTTTATTAGAGCCACACATATGAAATCCTTACTCAGCCGCTTGCAAGATTCTAGGAGAAAATACCATCCTCTTGGATTCCTGGCTTTCTCTACTCTCAACAAAGGGCTCCCTTTTGGAATAATTCAGAGAATGGGCCCTGTCTTTTTGCTTCAAATATCAGAGATGCTACTTTCACAGGAATGCCTTTCCCATTCTAACTTCTGAAGCAAAAATGGTGGGAAAGGGGGATCTCTTGGGAATGCTGCATTCCATAAATTGTTTGGAAGGATTTTGATTCACAAAAGCTTTTTCTCTTTTTCTTTTTTTTTTTTTCATCAGCTGTCTCTGCAGATTTGATTATTCAAAAGATCTCAAGTGCAATTGGCAAATGAGGAAAACTCCTATAAAAAGATTGAGTTTTTCTCCTTTGTGTCTCTCCAATTCCAATAAGGTCTTTGCTGTGGGGACCCGCAGAGTCCACCTGTGTGGGGAGCATTCCCTGGCTACCCTGGGGCACTGGTTGTCTGACCTCTAAGTCAGACAGACACATACCTGGTTGCTGATTTCCCTGAGTGTCACATGGCTGACATATACACCAGGTGTACACTTAAAGTGTATTTGACTCTGGGCTAGGGACACAGTTTTCCTCCATCTCAGGCCAAAGCTTTATTTGTTAGAACAGAAGATGGAATACAGAGATAAACATGAAGTAGATTTACTTTCCAGACACAGAGTACAGAGACAGTATTACTGTCACCACAGCTGGGCTCACCAGCTGGCCTGGCTTGAGGGATGAAGGGAGGTCACAACACTTTTAGGTGGTGGCGAGAGATATGGGAATGATGGCAGTTGTCATGTCTTTCATATTTAGTGATACTTCCATAGTTGTATATATCTGGCAGAATTTCAAATACAGTATATATTTTGTGGGTCTTTTTCTATTGAATCAAGACCTTGCTCCCTCCTCAATGAATGTCTCTGAATAAGGTAGTTCAGCTTTCCAGGTTAGTTTCCTTGTCTATTAAATGAGAGTAATAAGCAGACTGGGACTGATAAAAAAATATATAAGGGAATTAAAGCAATGCCACACATTGTTGTTGCTCAACCAAAATGAGCTCTTTTGACAATGACAAGATGATGGTAAGTGAGTTAAGTATTCTTATCCTCATTTTACAGATGGTGAAACTCAAACTTTAAGACTTGGATCACATAGCTAGTATATGGTAAACCAAGAGTCCAGGACTCAAACTCAACCCCTTAGAACCAACTGAAATAACCCCCAGTCAACATCTTTTCCACTTCACTCTTCCTTCATTCCCCAGTCTGGTGGGCAAGCATGAACACAAAATCTACAGCTTGTTTCTGGCCCCCCACCATTTGTTTTCTTTAGTAGGAGGATCTAGAAGACTAATCAGAACACCTAATACCCTGGATTTGACTTCCCAGCTTTCAGTATTTTCCTAAATAAAGAATGTGGTAGAGGGGGTCAGGGTACAATGAGAAATTTCTTATTTTTTAAATTTTTATTAGTGAAACGCCATGAGGTACAGTTGTAGACTTACAAATTTTTGTGCTTGGGTTTCGATTATACAATG